>WAAE01023495.1:0-74667 GCA_013400495.1 Nicator chloris | reverse complement strand
GACCAAAGGACCTTGCTAGCACATCATCAGACCCAGTCAACACTCCTAGGGGAGGGTGATACTCACAGTCCAGGAAGCACCACTTGGGTGACAGCTTCTGGAATGACAGTGTCTTCGGCTTGGCTCCATCTCCCTCCTGCATAATAAAAGAGGTGATAAAGGTGTAGCTTAGGGCCTCTGCATCTCTCTTCGGAGCATTGCTCCTGCTTTGGGAGGTCCCTGCAGACATAGAGGACCACAGGCACTCGGATGAAATTGAACACAGGCATAGCACACTGCAACAGGGAGCACCATGGGACAGACTGGAGCAGGCTGTAGAGCAGTGTCACAAGATGAGCCCATGAGACTGGCACAGTGGACAGGACAGATGGGCCCAGAGGACACACAGAGGCCATACACACCTGAAAGAGCAGGCGCTCTAAAGCAGAGGGCTGTGCAGGGAAATCCTGCAGAAAGGCAAGGTGTCCTGTTACAGTCTGTGTCTGGGCAGCCCCCCAGTCCCTCTCTCATCCCATTGGAGCTGCTTAATGTGCTGCCATATCTGGCCTTACACACTGTCTAGCCAAGGTACCTGGTCCTTGCCTGGCTTTAAGGTCAGCATACCGTGTTTGCCCAAGAAGTGGGAAGAGGTAAACCATGAGGTGACCAAGGAATATGAGCTACACTCCACAGTTTTAAAGGTGCAGGAGATTGCAGGGGCATCGGTCTACCCCAGTGACACAGCAGGGAAGCATTACCCTGTGAACCCAGGAGCTGCTAGCCATGTGCATGCCTGTGTGTCCTCACCAGTGCCTGGGCCCAAAGTGGGCAGGGGGCACACTGACAGAGCAGGCACAGCAAGAGGCATATGCCAGTGTGCCAGCCCAGGCAAGCAGCTCTGCGTGACTTTGCACATACACTGGATGGGATCCCCACAGGCACAACAGCCAGCTAACAGCAGACTGAGAAAGGTCCCTTCAATCTTCTGTGCAATGATCAGATTGCACAGTGCAGCACCAGGAGGCACACTATGGGTGTAGAAGGCATTGTTCAGCAGGAGCAAGAGTTACACAGTCTGTGTACAGGTCACAGACACATGCTAGTACACTGGCAAGGACACAAAAATTAGTGCCTGCAAATGAGAAGAGTGGGAGGGGTTATAAACCTAATCCAGGCACCTGGAGACGGCAGAGCTGTGACAGGAAACACAGAGGCTGTGGAGGGTTGAAGCGTTATAGGCCCTCTCAGGATGTGTGCTTGCTTTTTATACTACCCTGTAGTTTTTCAGGGTCACTGTCTGGGCTTGGAGAACTGTCAGAAGAGCAATGCTGAAAAACAAGCTACCAGACAGCAGAGAGCAACAAGGCATCCAGCTTGGGACCCTGTCTCCACCACATGGTGAAGGCAAACCACGACCTCTGAGCGCAACCCAAAGCAAGAGTGTGTGTGGTGGTGTGTGCAGGTCAAGGTGGCTTAGAAATATTTTCCCTGAGTCCCTTCATCCTCATTATTCAGCCATGACCACTTTTCATGCAGAGACTCACCTCCTGCAGCTTCTCAATCTGGGTCCGGCACAACTCCAGGTCACTGTCTCCTGGAACCACGATGATCCCCAGTGGCACAGCTGAAGGACAGGGCACAGGCACAACTCAGGGAACAGCCCATGCCCCATTCTCAACACCTCACACAGTTTAGCTACAGGCTTTGCCAGACTTGGGGACTGCAGCTCCCACCCCCTGGTCACTCAGCTGCTCACTCACAGGCTTCCTTGAGCTTTTCCTTGTCGTAGTTCAGTGCCTCATAGTCACGCATGCTGATTCGGCTCACCCGGATCCGCAGCCGCTCTGGCACTGGCTGCTGGCTGTGTGCAGGGGGCAGGGAAAAAGGAAGATATCAGAAAGTGACAGCCTGCTTTCTCCTTATTCCCCCCATCCCTTGAAAACAGGCAAGAACACAGTATTGTATATACTGGGGTGCGGAGCTTGGCACCAGCAGCTTCTCCACCATTAGGGTCTGACCTTATTTCTGTGACCTGATCCCTTCCCAGACCCACCTCAAGAAAGGACTGAAGTGCCTCTGCCAGTCACAGATCAGTCCCATCCCTTTCCCTGCTAACTGTCCTTCCTCGGAGAGGAGGTGGCAGGTCGATCTGAGGAACTTACTCATTGAGCAGGGGCATGGAGTTGCGCCGCTTGGTCTTCTGCACCATGTTGGCTTGGTTGCGCAGAGAGATGTGGATGCAGGAAGCTGCCAGCTTGCAGGGCTCTCCATCTACCTGCATGGGGATGGCCTTGGACGTGGTGAGAACCACCTGCCGGCACTGACAGAGCCGCTCCCCGTGGCCACCGACTTGCAAGGCAGCCTGTGAAAGGGTCCAGAGTGAGAGCAGAACATGGACTGAGACGTGGATGAGGGGAACATCCACTGTCAGCTGGATGTTACAAGTGAATCAAGTTCTGAGGGTCTCAGGTTAGATTTCAGTGAGAAGGGACTCACAGAGACCAGGCCATGACAGCACCTCATCTAAATCTTAGAGAGCAGACACTGTCACGTAAGATCCAGAGAGGATCTGTGGAGCTGTGGGCTGGCTCACACCTGGTCAGTGGGACTATTCACTGCCCTTGTTGCTACCTACAACTGGCAGCAGCACTGACTCACCAGCGATGTCATGGTGAAGCCAATAACTTCAATGCAGCCGTCATCATGGCGCTGAGGCTCGAAGTCATGGTGCTCTCCAGGGTTGCCCCAGGGCATGGTGCCTGCACAGTACCTGTGAAAGGACAGGAAGAAATGCTTGGACTGGCACCCCAAACCCAGGCAAGAATCTACAGCACAGGTGTGAGAAGCCCAGCATAAGAAGACAGGTCCTGGGGATGCTCACCTTGGGATGTTAAGGAAGACCAGGCACTGGGGTTTCAGGTCCTGAATCTTGGAGGTCAGGTCTGTCCCATCACACTAGAGAAAACACAGGGGTGTTCAGACTGCTGTAAGGGAGAGCCTGGTCCATCCTACCCATTTAGGAAGAAATGGCCTCCCTCCTCTACTCCCTTCAGTGAGTGTTCTCTAAGTCAGGGGAAGCTGATGCTCCCAGGAGCATATCAGCTCCCCAATCCTGACATTCTCAGTGTGCCAAGGGAAATTCCTCACGCCTCCACAGCTCACCCCCTCCCTGGACCAGAGCACCCCAGCACACTCACAACCAGCCTGACATGCTTCGCCAAGTCTTTGGAGCTCCCGGTGAGGAAGTCGGAGAAGGCCGTCTGCCAAGGTAAGAAACAGAGTTAGTGCCCAGGTGTTCACCAGAATGGGTAGCCAGGAAGCCTGCCACTGACCTGCAACTCAGCCTGCCACTGACCCGCCACAGACCTCAGCTGCTGAAACCTGCAAACCCCCTTTTCATGCACTGGCAGAAGTCCTCTTCTCCTCCAAAACAACCTGATCCATTCCTCTTGCATTTTTGCCTACCAAAAACCCTGAGGCACCTTCAGTAACATGATCTAATATTCTAGCCCAGTCCTGACTTTCGGGAAGAGCTGGCAAGATGTGTCTCCTCCCGTGAGACTCAAGTCGCAAGAGACAAATTCAGTCTCAAGCTGTAATGTAACCACAAAACAGAGCTGAAGTGACCCCATCTAGAAATTCCAGGAGGGACAGCATGGGTCCCCTTTGGGTTTAACTGTGCAGACAGGAAAAAAGACACAAGCAGGACAGATGTGAGATGGCACAGAGCAGCACTTGGCCTTTAGTACTGCTCGAATACCGGTCACCAGAAACATGGCTAGAAAGTATATTGAGGATGGGGAGACAGAGGAACAAAGATGATACTGAGAGGCAAAGCTCTAGAGGTGAGACACAGGAGGGTGGTGTAATTAGCCAGGAAGCTGTAACTGGTCCAAGGTATATAATAAAAGACCAAAGTAATGTGTAGACTATGGAAAGGCTTCCTTTTCCTCTGCAGGGGGAACAGCCTGCCTTCCCACAGCTCCAGGGAGGTCCTGCCTGGGTGACCACCCGTGAGCTTGAGATCAAGAACAATAGTGGCAGGAGCTCAATACAGTAACTGTACCGTAGGCCACAGAGCAAGCTGTACTGCCAGCAGCACTCACAGCCAAAGGGGAGCTGTGACTCCCAGCACTGCAGCATTTCTCCAGCAACTCTCCAGCTTCGGGCTGGGGGGCTTAGCTTGGGTGTATGTGAAGGTCCATGTAACTTAAATGGGTGAGTTTAGGGTGCAGACAAGAGGCAGGTCCATGCCTGTGCTTGCAGTTGACATTAAGGCTGCTATGATGGCAGGCTCAGATATCCCCCACACACTCACCCCAGCATAGAACATTTTATTCCGAAACCGGCTGTTGAACTTCTCTGGGTTGGCCTCTAGGGAAAGGAGAAAAAGGTCCAGGTCACTGGCGTACACATAGAAATATTTCACTTGCCAGGTCTCCTCAGGCACAGCTCTCCAGCCAGCCTCAGCCAGTGCTCTGCCCCCAGCTTCTTTCCTGTGCAGGCACCCCTCTTCCCCCTCTGCAGCTTGGACTTGCTCCTCACGTTTCACCTCCAGCTCTGCCTCTGAAGCAATTCTCTTCTTCACTTTCCTGAGGAACCCACAAACAAGAACAGGCCCATCCCACAGACCCTGACCAAGTCCTGCCACTGCCCTGTACCTCGGGATTCATGGAACTCCAGAGTCACCCGTGCGTCAAAGCCAAGGCTGAAGTAGTTATTAAAGACATCCAAAGGGAGCTGAAATGGAAAGGAGAACAAGGATGAGACTGCCAGCATGTGCCCATGGCAAAGATGAGGTCAGGTTACAGCAGAGCCACTACAGTGTTCATGAGGCTGAGGGACCCTGCTTGCCTTTTCCCTAGGAAAATACAGAGGTCACCAGCCTGAGATGATGGATTAGCTCCTGGCTCCTAGGGGTAACAGAAATGGTCCAAGGGGACACACTCTGCTCTCTGAGGTTTCTACAATCACCCATGTTTCTGTTAAAGAAAACAGTCTCACAGAAGACTGGGCTTATATCTGTTGCAAGTTGCGGTTAAAAACCTTTGGTAGGCATTTAGTTATGAACTCTACATACACTCTTGCCATGGGTGCTGTGGCTCAGAACCATGAACTGAATGGTGGAATTAGAGGAGTGAGAGCGAAACACCAACCCTCGAACGTAGCCCCAGCTGTTGGGACTGCCTGAGCCAGTGGCAGAAGAGAGAATGCAGACCTCTAGCACAGGGAAGAGACATGGAGAGGACGTGTCCCACCTTGTCAGCAGCTGCCTCATCCTTTTCCTCAGGGTTTGTGTCAGGGTTTGGCTCCACATGGAGGTTCCAGCGATCAAGCTGCACTATGTTACCATCTTCTACATGCGATAGGATCTTGGACAGAGGCTCATCCGTGTAACCCTGGTGAAGAGAGGGACTTGGTGAGTCTTATGCCTGCCTCCCACAGAGATAGTCCAGACAGCAGGCTTTGGTAAGGCATCTCAGAGTAAAAGACGTAGAAGAGATCAACTCTACTTGAATGCACAATGAAGTCCATCACTTACCCCACCCCAGTTCAATGTTCTAGCCAAGTCGTTCCCTGTTCCCAAAGGTAGGATGGCCACAGGAGGAGGTGGGTTGATGCGTAACTGGTCCAGAATGGAGAGTATCCAGCCCACCTGCTCAAGCAAGAGAGTGCAAAGAAACCATTCGTTATCTTAGGGACCAGCAGGCAGGCAGAGGTGACTCAGCACTTGTGATGGCAGAGGGGCAAAGATGGGGTCTCCTTAGACACAACTGAGGCTATTCACAGCTTTTAAAGCTGTAATCAGGTGCTGCAGGAGATACCAGTAACCCCAGAGAGGACACTGGCCCTCAAAAGGACTACAAATCCACACGTTACAGACTAGCACTCCCTGGAACAGTGCATGGGGGGTCCCACAGTATCTACGCTACCAGCTGTTCCATGGACATAGTGTGCACAGTTTGCCCTGTTCTGGATTACAACAAGGAGGGCTGCTGTCCACACTGGAAAGGCCTGGGCAAAGGAGCACCATGGGATGGAGGGGCTGGAGACTCACCGTGCCGTCTCCCCCGCACGCCAGGATCCGGAGGTTGTGGACTTTGCGGTACAGCTCCAGCCTGTGGGGAACAGGGAGGTTGAGGGGGCGGGGGAGAGGTACTGAAGGTGTTACATAGCAGCTGCCTCACAGAGCCCTTGGCATTCACAAAGCCACATCCATGAACTGGGGGAAGAGCTTTTGGGAGGAATCCTGGGACATGGATGGCGGAGAGAAAGGTGCTGTTCCATCAGTACTCACGCCTCCTTGGGTCCACCCTGGCTGAGGTCAAAAACTTGCCGTGGGTTGAGATACCACATGAAGGACTGGATGATCTTGGCTCCCTACGGGGACAAGAAATACTTCAGGTAATATCGAGTTCCCAGTGCACAGCAGAAGGAGGCACCTGGTCCTGCCTGGGGACAGGCTAAGACAACACCATTCTGGAAGGGACACAGGCAAAGCCTGGCTGAGGTGGGAACTGCTGGGCAGCAAACTGGCATTGTGGTCTCTTGTGCAGCTGAGACATCACCAAAGCTATGATGAGAGCTCAGCACTCAAATGGCAATGCCCTCACAGAGATGTCTTCTTAGACATACCAAAAAAGGCCATACCTGATTCCCACCGCTCTTGGGGTTCACAAACACCAGCAAGGGCTTCATGAGAGGAGCTGGCATGGGCTTGATGACAAAGGGTTTCCACCTCCCTTCCTGCAAGAGATACCATAGATCCTTCAACAAACCTGGGGAAATGCAAAATGCCACCTCCAGCTGAGCCCTAATATCATGCAGGTCAGAAGTAGGAGGAAGAAAACACCCCAGCCACCCCATAAACCTTGTATCTGGGATATACCCTGCCAGCAGGCACCCTCCCTCCAGCTCAACCTCCTTAACCTCAGTGCAGACCTAGAAAAGCCCACTTTTATTCCAAGCCTTGCTCCTAACTGTTCGGTCCCTCTGCCCTTTCAAGACAAGGTCATTACCACTCCCCTCATATCTTACCTCGGCCCCCTTTTTGCTGGATTTCCGCTTGAATGACGTCCTCTTCTTCTTCTTACTAGATTTCAGTGGATTCTAGAGAGAAAAGGAACAAACACAAAGACTCTGTGAGGAGCCACTGGGTAAGTGGGAACTGTGAAAGAGCCTCAAGAGCTGAAGTGACTTACCTGAGGCCGCCGGACTCGCAAAATCCAGGTAGGAGGAACGACGACAGCAGCGTGAGCCCCGAGTGAGCAGGGCTCTTCAATGTGTTGCAGCATGAAACATGATACTTTGTTGTGATACTGGCCAAGGAGAAGACAGAGAGAAAACTCAGCTGCTCAGTTTGCTGGGCGCAGCCACCATCTCCTCCTCTCAGGTCCCCCATGCCAACGCAGGGAGTGCTGGATGAAACCATGCAGGGATTTTGTGATGTATTGTAATGTAATTTTTGTAATTGTAATGGGAAGGCAATGAAGAGAAAGTTTCTCAAAGGAGCTTGCAAATATCATAGTACAGCCTCGCCCAGCAGGAGGAGCTGTTCAGGGCAGGCTGCAGAGTAGCAGCTTGGGGAGTCTCAGCAGAAAGCAGAGGTCATTAGTGTAGAACCGACTGTAAGGCATTCAGGGCGGCTTTGCTCACCGCTTGTTTGCACCAGGAACAGCTGATGGCTACAATCTCTTTGCTGTGGAAGGCAAACTTCTGCTGAAAACCCTATGGAAGAAAGAATAAGAGGTTCAGGGAATTCCCTGCAGTTTCCTACCATCCAACAGTAAGAGACATTGCTTATTACGTGTTTAACAAACAGCATGCCTGCAGCTGGAGCCCTCCAGATCCTGTCAGACAATCCCAACCACCACAACGCCAGCAGGGAGGCCACTGTGCTCTGTTTCCTTATTGTTCAAGGGAAGCATGTCAGGAAGACAGTCTCTTTCAGGATTAGTTTGGCCCAGGGGAAGAACTACTCTATGGGAGAAGCACTTACATAGTGCTTCACTGAGCAAAGCAGGGCATCTGTCTTGGTTTTGCTGCCGAGCAGGAATGGTGGGATGTCCCTGGTTCCCAGCCCTGTGCATGTCTCTGGCTTGACCTTAGGCTGAGAAAAATGCCCAAGATGCCCTCTCACCTTGCCACACTGCCAGCATTTCCCTTCCTGACGCCTCCGATGCACCCAGTGATGTCGGACAACAATGGGCTAAACGGAAAAGAAATAAAGAAAATTGAAAACACAAAAAGGGAGTGAAGGGCCCAGTGCATGAGGGAACACAGGAACAGGCAGAAGAAATGGACACAGGCCAGCCAACCTCTACTCTTGCAGCAAAACCACTGCTCATAGGCACCAGCCCCCACCCTCTGAGAGAAGGCAAAGCCAAAGAATCAGGGGGCAAGAGGCCAAATTAAGATGCTCCAGGAAAAGGGAATTAAAACCAGAAGAAATAGGAAGGAGGACAGGCAAACTGAAGACGGAGAATCACACAAAGCAGATGCAATTGAGAGTGGGCAAGTAGCAGTACATCTCTGTCCCTTAACATCTCTGCCCAGATGCCCCTAGTGCCAGGTGAAAAATATGCTGGTGGAAGGTGTGAAAATCCCTAGACAGACACAGTTTGTGCCCACAGCAAGAAGATGGAAGTGCTTGCAGCTAAGCAGTGAACCTCCTCACTCCACATTCCTCGAGAAGGGCAGCAGACCCAAAGCCCTCCACATCCACTTCTCTCTGCTCTTTCCCCAGGCCAATCCTGAGCCTGCTTAAGTCCCAGCATGGGCAGCAAGGCTGCTCGCCAGCATCTCTGCTCTGCCTGCAGGCTCACAGTGGGTTCAGGACTGGGACTTGCAGAAATGATTGTGAGGGAATCAGAAGTTTAGTAATGAAGTACCACTTATCCTAAATCCCATCCTACTCTTCCAGCCCTGGACTGGGAACGGCACTGCAGAGAGAGAAACAAAAAGAGAAAGGGAGTGCGAGTTCACAGGGTGGCACGGCAGGGCCCAACATACTGCTCCTAACAGCTTTTGGGATCATGGTGATCCCAAAAGAGAGGCAGAAACTGGCAGGAGGTTTGGGTCAGCTCCAGTGTTGCCTCCTCTGAGTGCAGCACACGGGAGAGGACGAAGAGTCTTGCTGGCTTTAGCAGGTATTAATCCAGTAGGAGCAGGAAGGAGGGCTATGCCTTGAACTCAGCTCTGGGTCCAAGTAGGCATATCTAGGGAAAGGGCTGACCCTGAAGGGGATCCCTGGTACCACAAAGGCCAGAAGAGCACCTTTTTAGGGAAACAGGAAGGAAGAGGCCTTGGAGGAACTGAGAAGCATTAGAAAGACTGGGTGGAGAAGCAGAATTTGTGAGAAAAAACAAAAACCAAGAAAGAGGAGGGAGAAAAGATTTGTAGAGGCTGGAGAGAAGAAAAAGAGATGGAAGACTGAGCAGAGGCAGCAAGCTGTTAGCAGAGCCCAAAGGGTAAGTGAAGCACAAATAAGGGAGCTAGGCTAAGAGCGATACGGGAAGGAGGCACAGGAAGAAAAACAAAGAAAGGAAGGTTTAAATTGATGCTGAAAGCTTCCCTTTACAAGGTCACAGCAGCATTTCAAAGCAGGCAGCCCGGTGTTTGAATATCCTTCCCCAACTAGGTCTGCTGTGCCAGCACTAACACAGTGTGGGGGCAGCTCTGTTACCAAAATGCCCCATGACGGAGCCACCCACTCTAGCGCAGTACAAAGGCTACACTGGCTCCACAGGCTGGAGGGTAAAGCATGAAGGCTGACAGCTGCTTCCACCAGTGCAGGTCAGCAGATAGGCTCCAGGCCACTGCTTATGCCCAGTTTTTTACATTACAACATGGGCTGAAGGGGTCTGATACCACTACTGTGGGAAACTTCCACGACCACCTGTGGCATCCAGGTCAGGGCTCAGTGATAAAGCCAGAAATGAGCCCATACTGCTTCCTTCCAAATTGCAGGAGACTTGGGGACCTGCTGTTTGCCACAGCCTCATCTGTGTGCCTGGGGACCCAACATGAGGAGCAAAGTTTCTCCCAGAAAACAGTGTCTGTAGGTTCCCCCATGCAGATTCAGGAGACTCAGAACATGCAAACCATCGGATGCTCTGCATTTGCTGCCTGCAAACTCCTCACTCTTCACACACAGTCTGTGCTGCTGCCTTGCAAAGAAACATCCCTTTTATGGCACCACCCCCTTGGAGCAGGAAGGAACATGACGCCTCCACTTGGCTGGGCAAAACGCTGGCAGCATCTGGTGTCTTTAGCACCAAACTGGAAACGAGAGAGGCAGATGTGGGCAGTATCCAAGGCACATCTCTCACCTCCCGTATGTTCCGGGATCCTGACTCCCTGAAGGAAGGTTTGCAGCGGAAATTTATCTGTAGGTTGAACACATGAGAGGAATCAGTAAAACCATCGTACCTGAAGGAAACCTACTGCAATTTACTGCACTATAGCAAGGCCCAGAACCTTTGGAATTGTTTGGTACTTGCCACAAAACCCTCACATGTCTCGGTTACTGAACAAAATGGGGCCTGGGGTCCCAATCATGTCACTAGACCTTATTTCGTAACTGTCTCCTCAGAAGACCCCTCTTTGCAATTATACATTGCAGTTCTCAAATCTTCTTGTGTTTCACTGCCCAAGAAAAGGCTGCTACAGTTTTGTGAGCTGCAGGGAGGGCTTAACAGGCTCTACTCACTTTCTCCAGCTGTTCAATGCAGGGTGTGTGCACTACGATCTTGCAGGCTGCACACTTACGCCTGGAGAGAGGTTTTTGCTGAAGAATAAGAAAAGGGGAGAAAAAAAAAAATTCGTACATGAAAATACGTGGTGTTCAGAGCCTGGCAAGCTCAGCCTCCCATCATACCTCCCTCTGTACTGGGATACAGAACAAGCCCTATACTAAAGTTAGATACCACCTAGACTTCTTATCTAGTGAAGGGTCTAAGCATGTGCCTATAGCAGATGTTCTCAAGCCTGGGAGAGAGCAGGGAGGCACTTTCCCTACTGTCCTGCAGTCCTTGTCCTGTTCTGACACTGTCTGAGAGCACCATGGAAACTGGTCTGGGAGGCAGCTGCAGGGTGGCATCACTGGCAGGCACCTGCAGGGTGGAAGGCACAGGGTGGCATCAGTGCTCTGTGTCCTGCACCACGAGTAGGACTGAGCTTGCAAACTGGGAGGGAGGACTGCAGGGGCAGGAGGCAACAGGCCTGGGTCTCCAGAGCTCACTTTTCTCCTCTATTGAAAGGTCTTGGATTCAGATTGTCATTCCAAGGGTGTGGAATCCCAACACCCTCTCTCTGGAACCCTCCAGGCAAGTGGCAGCCCTGCACCAGGTTCCCAATGCAAACTGAGAACCAGCACTGGCAGAAACTGGGGCCTTGGCCCTCCGGTATGGAGAGGCAGGAGGGACACAGTCCCTGCCTCAGCAGCTCCCCAGACCCCTGCATGTCCTCCAGCAGCAGCAGCAGCAGCAGCAGCAGCATCAGTGCGGCCTCTGCGGTCTCCCCATAGGGTGACAGCACAGCCAGGTTTGTGGCCGTGGCTGGTGAGGCAGGTGGCCCCAGCTGACTCACCAGAAGCTTTGCCATGCAGTTCTGTTCCCCAACGTAGCAGAAGTCCCCAGAGACACTGGTCTCAAACCAGATGTGCTCTCCATAGACCGCAGCCTCCTGAAAGACACAAGACAACACAAGTTCTGAGAGCAGCCCCAGAGAGGCACATGAGCCCCTGAAATGCTTTGTGCAAGGGACAAGATACTGGACAATGCTGGGGGTGGGAGGTTGGAGCTAGGTGGAGGCGAGGAGACAAAATGCACACAACAGCCAGGGACATCTGGAGAGAGGAAACCTCCAGAGCTGCTGCCATGGCCCACCTGTTGTAAACAAGAGGGCCCCAGGAAACCAGCTCCAAGACCTACAAACCACTTATACTGTACTGCACAGGGGAGCTGCTTTCATCAGCCCAAGAGGAGGCATGAGGGCAAACTCAGTGAAGGGGACTCCCCTGAACCAGCTTTTGTTCTACAACCTGAAGGTGCAGCTTAAAGCCTGCGGGGCTTTGCCTGTGAAGGAGCAGGGGCTTACTCCTGTTGCTTGGCCCCAGCCAACAGATCTTGGCTGTCAGAAGCAGAAAAGCTGGCAGTGGAGTAGTTATACCACCCCTCCAGGAACCACCTGTGCCTCTGCAGCCTCTCTCTTGCAGCATCAAGTAGTGCTGCCAGGAGCACAGATGCTGGCACCAGCTGGTGGCAATGGCAGAGGCCATAAATGTGTCAAAGTCAGTCACCTGGGAAGCCTCGACCCAGGGAAGAGCCTACTGCTTCTTGGCCAAGAGCCCATTCCATGCAATGCCCAGCAAAACACAGTACAACTTACGCTCCAATCCACAGTGCTGCGTATCTGCCTCTCCGGGTCGCTCCTCATGGCTAGTGCTGGGTTTGGCTGGGCTATCATGTGCTGGAGACTGGATTTGGCAATAGCTTTCCTGGAAGACACAGGAGGGCTGGCTATTAAATGTATATGCAATGCATAACCTGCTTCTAAGATGCAACATGAGGCTGGAGCACAAAAGCATCCTCAGGACCAAGTGGCTGGAGATTAGGTGAATTTCCATCCCAGCTGGCTGAGAAGTACCTGTTCCCGTGAGATAGTCCTGTGGGATGAAGAGGTACTGGCCATGTTGCTGACAGCTCAGCCAGGCATCCTGTACCCAGCAAAAGGCACAGCCTGGGTCTGCTGGGTTAATGCCCTCAGGGACAAGAGCTCCATTGTAAAACACCCTGCAAGTGTTCACAGAGCTGTAGTGGTGGGACTACTTCTGCAGGGGCAATCTAGAGCCCCTGTGCAACAGTCTCCCTGCATTTGTCCCATACCAAGGCACCTCAGAGCCTGGGCTGTTTCCAGACACCAGTAAAACTGGCCAGAATAAAAGCAGCTGTTTGTTTGGGGCTAGTGAGCTTCTCCCAGATGTGCTAGGGTAGAGGAAAGGAGCAAGAAATCCAGCCAGCAGGAGAAAGTGTGCATCTCCAGCCAGTAACCAGGCCTACCACATTCCTCTGGTCCCAGCCTGGCAGGAGAGGACACCCACAAGCCCCAGGGACTGCACCAAGAGCATCAGTGGCAGTGCTGGTCCAAGTGGAAGACGCTCAAGGTATTCCAACAGCACTGCATGACACCAGTGGCAGCCAGGGCCAGTGGCACTGAGTCTCTTCCGTCCTTCCCCACCAAACCTGGGTCTGCACCCCACCTCTCCCCTCCCCAAGGCATTGCCTGCTTGCACGCTGCCACCATACATACAGCAGCCGGGGGCTCCAGCCATCCGGGGTGGTGTGGCAGGCGGGCTCTGGTCCCAAACCCTCGACGAGGGTGGAAGAGGGGCACCTGCTTCCAGCCACTCCTGCACAGTGCTGGGCCAGCAGCCTTGGGTGGCCAGAGGGGAGCAGCCCAGGTTGAGGGGCATCGCTGGAGCGCCGGCGCTGGCTGAGGCGGCGGTAGCGGCCTGGCAGGCCGTAGGCAGCCCGGCCGTGCATGGCCTCGGTGGGCAGGCGGTGGGAGGAGGCGCGCCGCAGGCAGCGGGGGCCCCGCGACAGCAGCCCTGCCTGGAGCGGCCGCAGCTGGGGCAGCATGGCCAGCCACGTCTCCTCAGCACAATGCTCATGCTGGCCCTGCTCAGCTCCAGCTGCTGCACCACCGTCCTCTGGAGACTCGGATCTGGAGCTGTCAGTGCGGTGAGCCCTGTCCCCCTCCTCTGCCGTGGGAAGAAGGCTGGCCAGGAGGACAGTGGGACCCAGCAGCTGGGCATCAATGGCTTGTGCCTGGCCCCCGCACTTCTTCTGCACGGCAAACCTGGGGCTGAGGCAGGGCGGTGTGGTGCTGGAGCGGCGACGGGTGCCGGGACGCCGGACCAGGCCCAGGCAGGAGAGGGATGCCGCTGGGGTGCCTGAGCCACGGCGGCACTGGGCGAGCAAGGGGGAGGGCAGCCCCACCTGGGAGCGGCGCCTGGCCTTGCCGGTGGGCACGGCCACCACGCTGGTGCGCCGCAGCCCCTTCCGCCCAAAGTGTCGCCTAAAAAAAGTTTCCATTGCATCCGGACGGTGGCTGTTAACAGAGAGAGCAAGAATTAAGTAGGCTCCCCTATGAGTCCCAGCAGTGGCTGTAAGGGCAAGGGGACAGCGGGAAGCAGGGGACAGAGGGCTGAAGCAGGGAGTGGGAGACATGGCAAGGCTATCTGAGGTGTGTCTTAGGGTGTTGCATCCCACAGCTTTACTGCTCCACAAATCTCACAGCTCAGCCCAGAGGGCTGCAATGGCAGGGCAGGTGTCACCACCTAGCCAGGACCCTCTGCATTCCCTGCTCTCCACTAAGCAGAGCCCCTGTGCACTCCGAGGTGCAAAGCAGCCCTGGCACCTCAATTACTCCCACCACTTTCCTGATGCTGATCCACCTGGTTTCCCCACAGGAACTACTCTGGCTAGGCACCAGTCCCACCAAATTTGTAGCAAATGGAAATTAAGCCCTTGTGAGTCCTACAGAAGAAAATGAACCAGGCCAGTAAAACCAGGGAAGGAAAATTTGGTAGAAGGGGTCTGGGAGAGCTGGAAACTGGGAGAGGCTGGAGAAGGGCAAAGGAGAGCTAGGAAGATCATCCCATCTGTCCTGAGCAAGACTTCCCTCTCATGGGAGAAAGAGCTTTACAGAAAGCTCATGCTTTCCCTGCCCAGCCCTCAAACCTTGACAGGGTGCCTGGACATTGCAGCAGTCTGCTGAAAGCCACAGGTGGAAGCTGCTGCAACGCTTTCAGTGGCAGTGGCTCAGAATGCGAAGGCCTGAGTGGAAGGAGCTGAGTCTGGCTAGCTCCAGTGCTCTCCTCCTCCAGAGATAGTGCTTCATTTCCCACCCTCCAGCTGCCACCTCTCTTCAGCTGCTAGAGAATTTATTCAAGGCCAACTTAAAAAAAAACCACCAAACCCCACACTTTGGTAGAAGCAAACTTCTTCTCTTCAGTTGCTCCCAAGGCAGGGGGACTCAATCATGGCAGCTTGCAGCACACACAAGCCACTACCACCACCACTCTCAATGATTTCCACGCTGTGCAAGGCATCTCCTCTACCCACCACAAGGGCATGGGCATGCTGCTCACCACACAGACTGACATCTATTCCCCTTCTTCTATCTTCCTCCCTTCCCATGCTCTTTTACATTCTTATGGGTTGGTAATATCAGAGAACCTTCAGGAGATCACTCTGGCTCAAAGTTCCAATGACCCAAGGCCCACACAAACAGGTGAATTTATCAGAAGCTTCTTCCCTTTTTATTTGGAAAATGCATGTAAGATGGAACATAGGTTTTATGTTCTGGACAAACTGGAGTTTTTGATAGTGCTTGTAGTACAAGCAGCCCATTGGGTTGTACCTCTTTTTAATAGATGAGTACAAAGGTGAGTTTGTATTTTAGGAAAAGACAAGGCTTGATTTGGTCTCCTCCAGCCTTGTAGACAAAGAAAGCCAGATCTTCAGTTTCTGCAGTGTTATCATCATGCCTGTACTCAATAGTGTAGGGGAGGGAGGGAGGGAGGGAGGGAGGGAGAGAGAGGGAGGAAGGAAGGCAGGAGGGAAGGAAGGCAGGAAGGCAGGAAGGAAGGCAAGGGCCTCCAGAGAGCAGCATCAGGGCAGCTAAAGCCTGGCTGAACTAAAAGCAAAGCCAAAGCATCACCTCCTCAGAAGCATTTCTCAAGTCCTACCACTGCAAGCAATACAAGCAGGTACTTGGTCACCAGAAGGTTCAATCCACCAAGGGCCATGCAGCTTTGCAGAGGGCATCAGCATTTTGCTGATGATCCTGCTTCCAGCCTGTTCCCAACACTGCAGTGCCCCACTCACATCCCCTCTCCCCATTAGCTGCAGGATGATGCACAGTAAACTGCATAGAATCAGAGAATCTAAACTTTCCCTGTACAACTGGAGGCCATTTCCTCTTGTCCTATCACTTGTTACCTGGGAGAAGAGACTGACCCTACACCTTGCTACAACCTACTCTCAGGTAGTTGTAGAGCTCTATAAGGTCTCCCACAAGCCTCCAGCTTCCTCAGCCTTTTCTCCTAAGTCTTGTTCTATAGACCTTCAGCAGCTGTACTGTCCTCTGGATGCACTCCAGCACCTCAATGGCAGAAGGGCCCAAATCTGGACACAGCACTCAAGGAGTGGCCTCACCAGTGCTGAGTAGAGGGAAACAATCACTTTCTAGTCCTGCTGGCCACACTACTACTGATACAGGCCAGCATGCTGTTGGCCTTCATGGCCACTTGGTACATGCTAGATCATGTTCAAATGGCTGCCAATAAGCATCATCACCAACAGGTAATAAAAACTGTTTGAACAAATTAAACATATTAAAAAACACAAGTGAGAACACAGGATGTGGCACACTGCAACAGACCCTTTTTGGCCAGCTTTAGCTGCTGGGGGAAACATACTGACCAAGGGCATCTCAAACGAGCTGAATGGCTGTTCCCTCCTGCCCCAGATATTCCACCAGCACAAAGCTGCTGTACCACTTACTGTGTTGCTGCTGTGGGCAGGAAGATCACTTAACACAGCTTCCTTCCTTTTTGCACCAGTCTCGTGAGGAAATCTGCTAGAACAACCTTGGTTTGACATTTATGTTTGAGCACTAGCTGACTGTGGGCCTTTTTATCTTCAGGGCTGTCTGTAAATGGTACATGGAATCAAGCTCTGACCCCCACTGGTGAAGGTTATTACAAGATTGCCATCTGACAGCCCATGACAGCAGCATGTGGTAGCTCAGATATGCTATGTGTACATATCCCCACCTCTTGCATCTCACTTCCAACCTGAGCTCCAAATGGTGTATTGCAGGTGTTAAGAGCTGCTGCTGGTGGAGCAGATGGACAAACTGCTGAGGCCATGGTTGATATGCATTAGGAGAGCTGTGTGCAGAGCAGCTGGGGAACCATGCACTAGGCAGAGAGGAGCCTGAAAAGAGCTAAGCTCTGGAAGCACCAGGCCTAACACCAGCACATTACTGGCATCTCCATTGTTTGTCACTGAGTAAAGATGGAGAGGAGCCAGCAGCTGTGGCTGCTCTGTAGACTGCATTACTCGGCTCAGTTAGGTAAGGAGGCTGGATGGAGGCAGGCTGGCATTTGCAGGGTGCAAAGGAAAGGAAGTACTGCTGCATGTACTGGGATACCAACTCTACTTATGAGCAGATACACACTATCATTTCAATCTCCTTCTGTGAATAAGGAAGGAGAGAGCAGCTCTGGTCTTCTCATGATGTGCAATCAGAACTCTTGAAAGGTGGGGTGTTTTTTATTACCAGGCTCCTCAAAGCATCCTACACACCCTGCCTGGCCTCAGTGCAGAGATGCTGTTGAAGCAGGAACATGTCCCAGCAAGATCTAAACACCTCTAAACACCCTTGGAAAGCACAGCAGGGATCGAAGAGGAAAATCTTGCATCTTGTAACTGCAGTGGACATAGAGCTTGTGAATCAGCTGTTATGGAGACATCTCTCCAGATATCCAGCAGCTATCCCTCATTTGGTGATGATGGTTCCAAAATGACACAGGCTGACTCTTAGGGCTAAACATGCAGTATCCTCCATGACATAATCTTTGCCCACATCAGGAAGAGAATCTGGATATTCAGCTCCACTATTCTGCTTTGGTTCACTAGCCTTGAGCAAACTCCCATGTACCATACTTAACAGGTTCTCTGTGACAGGCAGAGGGATCCTGTACCATATACCCTCTTGGCCCTTCCTCCGCATTATTATTCCCTTTGTCCCTCCAGCAGTCTGGTCTATTCCGGCCAGTGCCCAGAAGCAAGAGAGATCTCAGGTTACCTTCATACGGTGAGAAATCTGGCACCCCTCTCCTGGCACCAAAGGAGGCAAGAGGACCCTACTGCAGGATGTTGCTGGCAATAAATGCACAAGCCTTAAGCCACAGAGAAGTCTGGACATACTAACACCATCAGCTCCTCCTGACCTTTCAGCAAACCTCCAATTAGTCGACTGGAAAGCATTTTTTTCCAACCACGGGACTACAATGGAAACAAGTCCGAGAGCTTCGCCCTGTTCCATGACGAGCACCTGTCCTGATGGCAGCTGGCTGGATTCCTGCGTCCTGGCTAGCTGTGGGTGCTGTGGAGCTGCTGTGGCACTAGAGCTGGCAGAGTGTGAGCAGGAGCCCATGTCAGTTTACAAGCTCTCTTCTCCTGGCAAAGACACTTGACTCATACAGATCAGCCACAAGGAAAATGTGTTATTAATAGCCACTCCTATGTGACGGCAACATCTCCTGGGCTTCTGCCTCCCTGCCGCCTCCCTGCCAGGGCACTGGAGGGACTGAGGGACCCAGGAGCGTGTCCAGAGAGTTGCTGCTCATTCCCACCCTGCTGGCAAACCACTGGTTGCCTTCAGCCTCTGTTTCCATCAGAAGCTTGCACACTCCACATCACCCTTTCATTGCTCTCATATTCAATCTTCCTATGCATGCTGCTGTCCTTACACCACCCTTGCTGAGATCTTGTCCCCGCTCTCCTGTCCTGCTTCTCATGCATCATCACCGACCTCTCCTTTCCCTTGGGCTCCCTAGTCAGGCTTCTCTGATCTTACAAGAGCAACCTGCAGAGATGAGGTCTGCTGAAGAAGGTGCTCCCGTGCCAGACGGGGAAGGGAAAATGCTGGTCAAGATGTGGTGCAACCCTCAGGCTTTGGTTGCAGTGAGGTGTGCAGTGATCAGCAAGTTCCCAAACTGTGCACTTTGTTTCTACTCAGAATTTCCATTCCAGCTGTCATCCCTCCTACCATTACGCAAATAAAACAGAGTCAGGAGCTCCCCCACGCTGTGTCCAATATGAGCAAGGAGATGGGGCTCCCCCCAGCACAGGGGCAGGGAGGCTCTATCCAAACCATGAGCCTTTCAAAGCACCATGAGGAGTGAGCTATGGGGCTATGCTCATCTATTTGAGGATTCATATATTTGACCTACTGCAACAAGTGCCACCACTTATATGGGCAACTTCTAGGCTTCTGAGCTGCAGGAGCATGGTATTCCCAGGGCAAGGACAAGGACATCCTCAGTTGCACTGTCACCCTGCAGAGGAGGGGATTACTGCTGCAACCATAAGGCTGCCCCTCCAGCCTGTAGAAGCCAGTTTCTGATCCTAGCAGGGCACTCAGAAAGCGACACATCTCAACTTATCTCTCAGTGAGTCCTGGGCCTGATCAAGATGAATTCAGACTGCTAGTGAGAAAGCAAGGCAAGTGCTTAGAAATCAGCTGGTGGTCAGATGCATGCAGCTGCAGAGGATCTTCTCCCAGTCCTGTGGTCCCTGAGGTCCCTGCACGTGCTGCAAAGAGGTCCCTGTCAGGGCTACTGGGCATGGACATGAGAGCAAGGCAGCCCTGGAAATAGCTAAGCATGTTTGCCAACTTGCTCAGAAGACTGTCAGTGTCACTGGGCACTCTGAGTGACCAGCCTGGAGGCCCTAGGACAGCACTGCTTCACAATGGACAGGCAGCTACGTCAGTGCAGCCTCTCTGTACCCATCTTGTACCTGGCTGAGCAAGACCCCAACTCACAGCCAGTCAGGAGCTGTGGACACCACAGGGAAGAGATACAGCCTTTAAGATGCTTCCTTTGAATGAGCAAGTCAGGGTGACAGATGTAGCACCAGGGACCAGCAGCTGCAGGGGGCGGGGGAGGATTGTAGCAAGGTAAAGAAATGAAACACCACAGTTTGGTAGGCTTCTCCAAGTGGCAAAGCCAGGCAGAAGGACACTGCCGGGCCATGCCTCAAATTAAAGCAAGGCAAAAGCCATCCCACCTTCATGCCTGGCCCTTCACAAGAAAATGCTCACATTTCGCTTTCTGGGAAGAACAGGGGCTGGGAGCAGAAGGGACTGAGACTTTTTATGCAGTTCCTAGCATTTTCCCAACACTCTTCTCATGGCAGCTCCATCCCACCTCACCCCAAGCTCTGCATGATGCCATGGTGCCATCTCCTTTTCACCACCTTCTCAGGGCAAACGTGAGATCTGTTTTAAGGCACATCTGCCAGAGTAGCTCAGATCCTCCACAGAGGCTTCATAAAGTGAAGTTTGCCAGCCGTAACACTCAGAGTAATGTTCCCATTACAGCAATGTGATTTCCTTCCCAAAATCCATGGAAGACAGTGTTTTATCTTAATTTAAACAAAAACCATCTCCTTGGAGCCTCCTGGGCTGACTCTGGGCATTTATATCCCTTGACAACTTTCCACCATCATAATGTTGTGAAGTTTATATGCCACTACAGTAAATAATCTGCCTCCTGGCAATCAAGAAACCTGACAGCACTGATGTAAACAATCTGTTGCTGCATTTGGCTGAGGAGCCAAACAGCAAGACTGACAGCCTTGAGCCATGAATTAACCAGGGCTGAAACGCAGAGGGTAAGCCACCACTGTCAGCCATGGTGCTGGGGCTGAGACTGAGCAGGGGTCGGGGGAGAGGCTGGCCAAACAGTTTCTATTTTGGTCCTATCAGCAGGACCAGCGACGCAGGCTGGGAAGGACTTGGAGAGTTTCTTCTCTCTCTCTCTGAGCTTCCTTTCCAGAGTGACATGCATGAAGCCAAACAGTGGGGGCCTCAGCAGGGAGTTCTGGTGGTTTAGGTACCCAAACCATGTTTTCTTTTGCAGATTCCCATTATCACACCCAGTGACGGTCCCCTCCTTCAGTACGCACAGCTCTGTTCCTCACAAGGAGGGACACGCTATTTAAAGGGTGTCCAGTCCCACAGCCCAGCTGTTTTATCCAAACTCCCAGAGCAGCCCCAGAGTTTTTCCCCAGCATGTAAGGCCAAAACCCTGGCACAGAAATTACAACCGGCCACAGTGCTGTCCCAGGCAGGGCAATACACAGTCTCTGCCCGGGGCAGCAGCCCCAGGGAGGAGGCAATGAACCTCGTGTAACAACAAAGCAGCAGTGTGGCAGATACAGAACACAGGCAGTGATTCCCAGGGCTAATAAGTCTCTGCATATCCCAAAGAAAAGTCAAGAAAACCTCAGGCACTACACAACAGGCATTGATCACTGATCAGAAAGATGGGACTCCCACGCCTCCCTCCAGCCCACAGCAGGGATCAGGGAAGGCATCCCACTGCTCCTGGCATTAGCAGGGAATCACAGTGCTACGAGCACCAGAGGATACGCCAGGAGTCCACAAATCTGTCCTGCTTTGCTAAACTATCCCAAAGCAAAGTGACTGAGGACTGAGGATCCTGGCAAGGCACAGGCTGGCTCCCTGTCCTCTGCTGCTTGCAGATTTTCTGCTGCCACCCCCATGCCACATGAACTGGCAGGACAAAAGCAGCAGTACGGGCGACTGGAAATACACCACTGGCAGGAAAACCCCATAGAAAGAGCAGCCAGGCACCACTGAGTGCCACGGTGGCTGTGTTTCGCAGACCCCTTGCCTGAGCCCTGGGGATTGCTGTGGATCGGCTTGCTCCAGGCTCTGGCAGGAAACAATGCTCGACAGAAGCAAAGTTGAGGGTCTTGGGGATGACTCTGGGGTATGCTCTCCCTGCCCTTCACAGTGGTCTGGAACCAAATGCCACACCTACAAACTAAGGGCTGTCTCTCCCCTCAGGTCCCCTCCCATCCCCCACCCAGCACAAACAAAAGCAGCAAACGTGAGGGAGAGGGACGAGCAGGTTAAGGAAAGGGGAGGTAGTGGGAAAAAGCCCCCGTGACCTGATCCGGAGCGGCGCAGGGGTCCCGCAGGTGCCGAGTGGGCGGCAGAGGCCGCGCCGCAGCAGCGGGCCGGCCCTCCCCTACCAAGTCCTAGTTTGGAGAGAGTGCTTGGCTTCTCCCTCCGCTCCTCCCCAGGCTGCAAACCCTGACAGCGCTCGTTAAAATAACCAACTGCACTTCCTCTCCGAGCAGCCCCGAGGCCGGCTCGCCCCCAGCCGCAGGCGCATGCACCACAGCGGGCCCGGAAAGAGAGGGGTCCCCACGGCGCCAGCTGCTCTCCGAACACTCAGCTGCAGCTCGGGCATGTTAAGCATGTTGGCGCTGCATGTTGGCAGCGGCAGCAGCAGGACACGGGGAGGAACGCGCCAAAGTGGCAAGTCTCTCCTGCCTCCTTGGAACCTGGATAAAGGGGTTTGTATGGCTAATGAGGGTCAAGCCGCCAGCCATGGAGAGCCTGTCTTCATGTACAGGAGGTAACTTGCTTCTGAGTTAGTCTTTGATCCAGGCAGGCTACACAGATGTCTCAGAAGCTTTTTGTCTTCCCTCGTCGTGAAAACCCTCCACTGGACCTCTCAGAGCCAGGCTGGGGACTTCCCTGTCATGCTTCACCACTATCCGGGTTCCCCAGCTGCCTCTAGGGATCTGCTCCCAGCCAAACACAACACATCTTCCTTTGGGGCCACAAACCCCATCTCCTCTTTAGTCTTTGCAGGGAGGGGAGGGAAGGTCACGCCAAAGGCCAGCTCACTCCATGCTGCGTCACCAGCTATTGTTATTTCGGTCATTTACCCGGGTGATCAGAGCCGACAGCCACACACAGGCCGTAGTGAGTGAGTCAGTGCGGGTGGCTGCAGATGAGACCTCGTCCTTTCACACCCTACCCCCTCCTGCCTGCCCCTTCCCCTTCCCTACATGTCATGGCTAAAATTAGACAGGGAGCTCTTCTCCTCTGTGTGTAGGAATGTGTATGTGTTTGGACTGTGCCCAGTGCTCCTTGGGGCCTGGAGCAGGACTACAGTAACATAATCATAACAAAATGTCACAGAGGCTGCCGCCAGTGTGGCGAAGGCGGCCAACTGCCTTCCCCGATGGTGTCTTGAAAGCAATTCACAGGAAACCAGTTCCCAGAGAGTAGCCAGGCCCAAAGGCTGAGCTACCACCATTGCTGTCATCTCCATCATGGCAGAAAGAGCAAGTGGCCTTTGTGAATCAGTGGGGGAGAGCGGTGGGGAGGAGACATGAGCAAACCCATCCATTGCCAAAGCTGCCCAGGATTGCATTCAGCCCTTTTCTCACAACACCAGAGGGGAAAGGTATCTGGAGACACCTGGGGCAGGCAGGAGGTGTTCACCCCAGTCAGTCTTCTCCCCCCTCAAAACTGGCAGCTGATGAAGGACAGAAGGTTCTGCCTCCTTCCCTACACAGAGTATCTACGCATCCTTTGGAATTCCCTTCCCACTGCCAGGAAAGAGCCAGCTGCCACTAACAGTGAAGCAGGTCCCAGTATTGTCACAGGCCCAGGGCAGCTATGCTGCCAGCTGCAGAAGGGCCTTTAGGAACAGGCCCCAGTCCATCATTGTTAAAACTCACTTACTGGGGCTGGCAGGATGTTTTATCAAAGAGAAAATTAAAAATGTGTGCTGCAACTAGTCAATCATTCAAAGCAAAGTAGCCTTATAAGAGGTATGTGCGGTTCCTCGCCAGCCCCACCTCCAGCCAAGGAAGTTTAGTACAGAATCACAGAATGATTTGGATTGGAAGAGACTTTAAAGGGCATCTCGTTGCAACCCCACCACCACAGTCAGGAACACCTTCCACTAGACCAGGTTGCTCAGACTCCCATCCAACCTGGACTTGAACACTTCCAGGGAGGGTTCAAGTTTCCAGCTTGTCTCCATGCCCACCGTGCCCCATGCCCACTCTGCTATTCCTGTCCCCTGTGGTCTATGCATAGCAGAGACTCCTGCTGATACCACTTGCTGCTCCTCACAGTCACTACAATCCTATCCCCCTCCTGGGCTGGCAGGACCTGGACTTACAAATGGAAACAGCCCGGAGGGGTGACCACTGTGGATTCCCGGTGGCCCTAAAATCCCTTCCAAGTCAATCTGACCACCAAGAGACCAGGCTACTAATTCTCCAAGTCCCTGGAGGCAGCAGAAGCAGGAAGCCCAGGAGCCCTCTCCTCAGTACCGTCATGCAAACTTTGTTGTCATTCTCCTCCTACCTCTGCGACTTAGTAAACCCTCAGCCTCTTAACATGCAGACAGGTGAATGGGTTGTGATGGAGATCAGTGATTCCCAGTGCTGCTGTCACAGGTTTCAGTCTGCTGTGTTCAAGCAGAAACCACCGCTCCAGGCCAAGAGGCTCCCCAGGCCCACGCAGCCCTGAGTAAGACTTTCCATGTGAGGAGATCCTGGTCCCACGCACCTGAAACCACACCACAAGTCGCAGCCCCTGCAGGTGTCTGCAAGGGGGAGAACTGCTCAGCATCCCTGAGAAACCCAGTCCCCAGTGATCTTTCTACACCATAAAGCCTGAGACAGGAAAGACACCTCCCAAGCCTTCATCATGACCCTGTGACTAAGCAAAGCACATGCTGACTTGCTACACAAGTGGCATTTGTTAGTTTAACTGTGACCCTGTTACTGATATCACGTCTAACCTTTGGTTTCACTTTTTCACCTCATGGCAGCAAGTGACTAAGTCTTTTTCTCCCACACCTCACATCAAAATTCAAGTAACTCCTTTTAACAATGTTAAGTCTATTTTTTCTTGGCTTTGCTGAATGTCAGCTTGTCCCACTGCAACAAATGGGAGGGCAGGAGGAAAAGTTGGGGTTTTTTCTCCTCAACCCCTTTTGTTCTAAATGCCCTCAGCATACCTGGTCTTATATGCTTCCTTTTCTTCTTTCATCTTAACATGACCATATCTGCCAGAATCACTGATGGGCTTTTTTCTCCCATCATCCTTCAGAGAGGGGAAGAAGCAATGCCTGTGCAGACAGCAGACCACTGTCCCCCTTCCTGGAATGGACTAGCACTTTATTACTGGTCTGTGCTACTGCCTTGCTCTGCTTCCCGAGTTTCTCTGCTCCTCTCATGCCCACGGAGACATTGGGTGATCCAGAGACTTGCGGTGTGGGAGGAGTGACCCAGGTTCCATGTGCAGAAGTTGAGTGGGTGCCATTGTGAGGCTCTGAGTGGTACCAGGACATGCAAGCCTATGCAGTGGGGAGCTGGCTGACAGCTGCCTTGGTTGGAGGCTTGCCTCTGTGCATCAGCCAGCTCACGGCAGTAGCTGACCAGTTTAAGCCATCAAGCTCACCAGTCACTTCAGCCACGGCAGCATAAAAAAAGCTCTACGTAGATGCTTTGCCGAATCCTTTCTTGCAGAAGGGAGGAAAGCAAAACCAGGAGCGTTGAGTCAAGGCCAGCACCCCTGCAGAAGGGACATGTCACAACACCCAGCTGAAGTCAGCTGCAGGGAAAGGGCTGGAGGTGCTCAGCAGAGCACCAGAGCTCCGAAGAGCGACCGTGCCCTCTGGTGTTCAACCCACGACTCTTTGGACCTCCCCAAAACCCATCCGCCTCCCCTCTGCAGAGCACTAACTGGCCACACTGCCTCTTGCTTCCAACACCTCCAACCACAGGACTCCCAAGAAGCCCTGGGAGACAGAATTTTTGTGTCTACAACATCAGACAAACAAGAGACTGAGTGACAAACTCAGAAAGGCCCGGGATGCCATGCGGAGAAACTGCAGCATAAGCCAGGAAGAGCAGTAAGGGTCTTCCACTGTGGCACTCACACACGTGCAGCCAAATCCTGATCAGGCTGATGTGCTGCTCTACAAAGACCAAGGCACAGGGAGCCTGGGAATGGAACCTGGGACTTGTCCCTACCTCCACATTTCCTCAGGAGCACTTGTGAGTGAGGTATTGGCTAGCCCCAACACCATTGCTAGCCTAGGAACTGGCTCCCACACAGCAACTACGTTCCAGCAATGGTGATTATCTCCCAGGCCCTGTTTTTCCACCATTTCTGGCAGTCATAGCCTTACTGAACTTCAGACTGCTTCAGCTAAATTTTATTATTTATTATTATTTAATTTAGTCTTTTAGCTAAACCACCCTCAGTGCTGCCACCTTAGGTCTTCCAAGCACTCAGCATGCACTGGGTCTAGGTGCTTATGCCCACACTGGCTAGGACATAGAGGAGGAAGAGCTCAACTGACCTTCAATCCAAACTCCAGCAAAACAGAAGGTGCCATGTTAGTAGATCAAAGTCCAGCAGCAAGCTGCCCTCTAGAACAGTTAGTGACACAGGCATGAGGCAAGCAGCCTGGCTTTTGGCGGCCTTGGTTATTAATACAGACACAAGAAGGTGAAGTGGGGTGAGACGTGGGTGGGAGGGAGGAGAGCTCTTGAAAAGAAACATTGCAGCAGCTGCTGGGACTGCACAGCCTGTGCAAGCCAATAAAAATACCACATACTTATACACCGCTGGCCGGTGCTTTATCCTCTTGGATCCCCATCGGCTGGGCTGGCTGCCCTGGAGACAAGGGAAGACACCTTTGTGGGGCAGGTGGAGTCTAGGGACACAAAGAGAGTGGTCAGCGAGCCATCAACACGCCTGGCTGCTCAGCACACAGCACTATCCTCCCCCACCCTGGTTTTGCTGCTCCAGTGCCATCTCTCCACCACACATGCTCTCCCCTCGCCTTGGCACTTGCAGATCCCAGGGGTTCCAATGGCACCCGTGCCACCACTCATGCTGTCAGCCATGGAGGTCAATGCAGGCAACATGTCCACGAAGCTGAAGTCAGCAACAGCGTTTTTCCCTAAAGAGCCAGCCAGCAAACATGAAGCGCCACACTCCAGCATGTGTGATACTAACCCAGCCCAGCTCAGTCACCTCCAGCCCAACCCAACCAGCTGCAAGAGGGCACACAACTCAGGGACCAGCGCCAGGCTGGCACAGAAGCTTCCCTTCCCTGCTTCCCTTCCTCCTTCCCGGTGCTGGCCTGGTTCCTGGCTGCCTCTTTCACCTCAACTCCAGGGTCCAGGCATGGATTTAAATTTCCAATAAATAAATGAAGGCACTCTCCAAGCCTTGCACGGAGGAGCATTGTTTGGGCAGGGCAGTTCACCTGTTCCCAACCCTCTGGCCCCTGAGCATGGGCACCAACCCTTAGGAGCCCCAACTACCACCAGCCAGGGGCTGGGTAGCAGAGCTCTTGGTGACCCACTGCAGATGGGAAGTGTCATTCTTGGGACCTCTCTGACACTCACCCCTACCACATCTACTTCCTCACTCGTTCAAACAACAAGAGAACTTGTGGGCGGGTAATGTTGTTTGAGCCCAGGTGGGGGATCCTCAGCAGTAGCTTCTGCCAGAACATCTCCCGGCCCCATGCCAACCTGCAACCCTGCCAGGAGCTGTACTGGGGAGCAGGATGCCTCCTTCCATGCATCCCGACAGCTCTCACAGGACAGGAGCCCTGTAGCTTCATAATCCTGCCATCCGCCAGCCTCACATGGGTGCAAAATCTGCAAAAAACACCCACCCCACCCCCTGCCACACTTCAGCAGTGGCAGCTGCCATGTGCTAGCTGCCAGAGTGCCCCACGCCATGTCCTCTTGTGTGGTGACCTTGAGCTTGGGCAGTAAGAGGCTTAGCCTTGGATCTGAGAGGCTCCTGGCCAGAGCCAGGGTGGCAAGGCAGGATGATGTACAGATAATCAGACCAAGCGGGAACTTTCACATGGAGGGGACAGCACGTGGCCATCTGCATGGTCCCTTGCTCCCTCCCTTGGATGGCTAAAGGCCATGGCCAGAGGCTGGGAGCTCAGGAGGAGGCTCCAAGCCACCTTAAGTACTTCTAAGATGATTCTCTATCCTCATCCCATTGGGCAGTCCTGCGCTGGAGTGGAGGTGGGGCTCTCCACAGCCAGTGGGGAGCCGGCAGCAAGGAGTCCCCCTGCTCTCTGGCTCTGGATCCACACCTGGGCTGACAACAGAAAGCGAGGGACGGGCTGTTTGGGACACGTTTCCTGTGGAAGCCAAGCTGCACCAAAACAAGGGGAAAACCTTCTGCAAGAAAGCTCTATGTTAGGTGCCCTGACTTCCTGGGCCAGCCACCTGGGACACGACTTCCTTCAAAGCCATAGCATGTGCTGGAGCCAGGGCTGCTCCAGCCCTGCAAAGAGATGAGATGCTGCTGGGAAGCAGGGAAAGGGAGACAGGGTGAGTGGTGCCAGGAAAAGGGCAAACACTAAGCTCTTTCTTGCCTATTGGTGCTGGGTGGGATTTTCACACTCTGGCTGGGTGCCCCCAAGTGGGGCTGGGACTAGAGCCTGCCACAAGCTGGCATCCTGCAGTAATGTCAGGGAGCCAGCAACAGCCCATGAGACACCAAAGGAATCTCCCACCAACATGGGGCACATGCAGGACAGGGCAACAGCCAAAGGGTGGGACTACCTCCGGCCAGACCTCCATCTGCTCCCAGAGTGGGGCTTTTCCACCAGTGCTATGTACCTGCCACCCTGCACCCACAGCTTGGGCAGCATCCTGCAGTCCCCCCAGAGACAGGTCTCCAGTTCTCACAGCTGGGCAGGGCTTCTCTGAGATGAGGCATGCTTAGCTCATTTCCCCACGCCCTGAACCACTGGGAAGGGCTGACAGCCATCAGTTGGGCAAAGCTCAGCCAGGCTATTTCCAGGCATGGGAGCAATGGTCACAGGTAGAAACTGGAATTGACAGCCTAACCCAGACAACACAACCTGCCCAGCAGCCAGGGCTGAGACAGGAGGCCCATTAATTCCTACTCTCTGGGACAGCATGGAGTGGGAAGAGATCCTCTCAGCTCCTCATCCTGGCACAATGAAGAAGAGCTCCCCTTGGGGGCAGAGCTCACAGTTAAGTACAAAATTAGCACCCTAAGGCATCAACCCCTAAACTGTAGGCAGGAGGAGAACAGCACTGGGTCTAACACATATGTCCGGTGTAGACTCCATCCCTGCTGGGCACTGGCCTGGCCAGCGCAGCCTCACTGCCTGCCTTGGCAGACCTTCACCCTCCACCTGGCATCCTGATGGGGAAAAGAAAGCTTCCCAGCTCCCAAACATGGACTGCAGCTGCTGCTGGATCTGCAAGTTGCAAGGGAGTATACTTTTGTACTACTGGAGAGCTGGCCTAGGGAAAGCTCTTGAACTCAGGATTGCAAAGACAGAGCCACTTATTATCCCCAGAGCCTGGTGCCAGCTCAAGAACCAGCAGGACAGGTTTCCCCTATTTCCACGTCTAGCCCATGTTGCCAAGCCAGATCTGCACCAGAGTCCCTACCTCCAAAAGTCTCCAGCAGAAGCCATTCACCTGCTGCCAGTACCCCATCTCTTCCAAAACAGATTGTTTGTGGGCTCAAGGGTCAAGGAGTCTTAGCCTGCAGCCCTTGCTCTACTCTTGAACTCAGCATCTCAAAGTCAGCACTGTTTTAAAAGAACCAGCAAGCAAGCGAATGCATGGCTGCGAGAGAATTCAGGAGCTTCAGCTCACAGAGTCACCTGGGAAAAAGAAAACAGAGCTCCACTAAGAGCAGAGCTACAAGTTAAATTCAGAGGCTTTGCCAAGTCTCTGGGGAGATTGCTCCCCAGGCACTGCACGATGATGAGTGAAGGAAATCCTACACCGTGTCTCCCACCACCTGCCAGAGCTCAGGTTGCCTTTCATGAGAGCATCATCCTCATTGCAGAGGAGTGGCCTCCCCTTACAAGCATCTCCTTAGTCCCCAAGAGGACTCACAATCAAACAGCTCTCAAACTCTCCCTGCTTGCACCACCCACAGCTCTGCCTCTCCCCTCTCAACACTGGATCCTTGCAAAGACCTGTGTCTACTCGCAGTGCCTGACTCTCTTCCTATTGTTTTTGTTCAAAGGAGGAAAGCAGTCCATCACCCTCCCTCCCTTCAGCCCCTTGAGGAGATTACAGGGTTTCCTGGAAAGGATGCTCCAACTCCTAAGAAGATTAGTGGAAGGTGGCCCTGCCCATTGGGGGCAGGGGGGGGGGTGTTGGAACCGGATGATCTTTAAAGTCCCTTCCAACCTAAACCATTCTATGATGCCGTAATTAAAGGTCCTGACACCTCTGAGCAGGCACATGTCACTGTGGCAGCTCCTGCTCTGATCTTGGGAGTGTAGGGTAGCTGCCAGTGGGTGCCTGGGACTGGAGAGGCAAAGCAGGTGGCAGGTAGAGTCTGCACCACGGAGGACCTCAGCCTCTGGAAGCAGTCAGACCCCCCATGCTGATCCTTTTCTGCCCTATCTCACAGCCCTGCTGTGAGCTGGCAGCTGTCCCAGCCTGCCTCCACTGTGAGGCTGCATTGGCTGCCAACAGGTACAGCTGCGCAGCATGCCCAGTGCTTTATTTTTCCCCCGTTGAGAAAAAAAGTCCCTGAGCGGCCCCACAGGAGGTCAGACCCTGAGCAGAGATCACAGAGCAAACTCAGCAGCGGAAACAACTCTCCCGGCACATCCCACCTGCCCTGCAAACAAGCCCAAGTGTCACTGCAGGGGACAGCTGGGGATTCCCACAGGTGACACTGGCCCAGGCCCAGCTAAAGCTACCCATCCATCACCTCTGAGCAGGACAGGGAGCAGAGGCTGGAGGCTTTCAGAGCTAGAGGCATACAAAATCTGAATGCATGGAGGAGATGTAGGAAGATGGTTGCTCAACAGCTAGCTGGCAGCAAGGTGCCTTGTGAAAAAGCTTGTCCCGAGGGAAACATTGCTCTCAGCCTGCCAGCCTGCAGAGCACAAACTTCAGGCTCCTCACTACCATCTGGTCTTCCCCCAGGGCACCTGGGGCTTACCCCACTGCGCAGCCTCTCTACTGCACCTGCACAGGGGAAAGTGGGCCCAAGGGCCAGCAGCTTCGAGGGCACCCCCCACACAGCAGGGATGGGGAAGGCTGGGCTGCGGTCCCAGTGGCACATCGTTCTCAGCTTTCACATGGGTGTAAGCATCAAGTTGCAAGAAAGACTGTGACAAGTGACGTCCCAGAAAGATGTAGGCGGGTGCTCGGCTCAGTTTCTTGAGTGCCGTTTACCCACAGGCTGTGCCACCCACAGACCTTTGCTGGGGCAGTGGCAGGCACCCCCAGGCTCACCTTCAGGCTCCAGCACAAAACCTGCCAAAGGGTCACTGCCAAAAACTTGGTCTCATGCTCTGCTGGACTACCATCTGCCAGCTGCCCCACTGGTGGCTATGGTCCCTGCTTATGCTATCACACCAGCCATTACAGAAGTGCAATTTGTTTCAGAAGCTCTGAAGCCCACAGAGAAGATCCCTTTTCGGCATCCCACTTCATTGGCACGGGGACAAGCAAGAAACAGGCATTGTCCCCAGCACTTAAACCCCTTCCCCAGTTCCTCCCTGGAAAGGGTAAATTGTGCAGTTCACTCATAGCACAAGAAACAGGGCACCTAGAAAGGTAATTTAATCCTAACCACCTCTTATCTGATCAGCACCAATCTCTTTATCAGCCCAATTAAAAGAATTACCCATCCATGGCCCAGATGCATGTATTGTGCACTTGTCTCTGTCGGCTTTAGTGCCAATTACTCCACCCTCTTGTAAGGCAATTATAAGGTACAGAAATAAGCCTGCTTGCAAAATACAGGACTAATGTATTGTACCACCAGAGGCCAGAGCTTGGGGGCTCACCTTTCTGTTGTTTCAAATCCCCTGAGGGCTCACCTGTCCTGGGGACAGGACAGGCTCTCTTGCCATTTTGCAGACCCCTGGTTCCCCTGGCCATGCCTCCCAGTGTTGACACAGCACAGGGTGTCCATCTCAGGAGACCTCTCTCCTTGAAACCAGGGCTCTCCAGAGACCCACTTGTGCCAGTGAGCAAATTCCTCCCCATTACCTAAGCTTCCTTTCGACCTGTTTTCCAGCCACATATGGCTCTGGGCAAAGCTCAGAATAGAAGTGGGTGCAAATTTCCTCACTGATGGTTGTTGGAAAGCATTTGGTAGGTAGGGGCTGGCTGTACTTGTGACAAAAGGAAGCATAACACAGCCTTCCTTCATAATTCCCTCAGAGGAGGTGAAGAAACTTCATGCCATCCTCTGCTCCAACGCTTAGGTGGGCATGAATTCAGTGGCATGCAGCCAATTATCCTGCATGACTTCCCACTGAGTTTACCTCCCACTGGTGTGCGTGGGAGCCCCTTCAGTCTCAGAGTTCCATGGGAATCTCTCCTCACTACCTGCTGCATTCATCACCCAGAGCTAGAGGGGAACTGAATCCCTCCATCAGCAGCAGAAGGGTGAGAATGCACTAAACAACCCAGTGGCCATTTCCAGCTGTCCTGGTGGGCCTGCTGGCCTCCTCCAGCTCCTCCTGCCAGCCCACTTTGCCTCTCCCCATGTGTCCACACTGCCAAAGGTTGTTCACTTGTGGAGAACTTCCCCTTGGCTCTGATCTACATTGCAGTAACAGCAGCCTGAAGCCCCAGGACTCAGACAGAGATGCCACACAGTATTGGGAACAGGCCAGAGACAGCCAGGAGCTCAAGGCAGCCCTTGCCGACAGCTGTGAAACCAGAGCAGAGAACACTGCTCTGTGGTGGAGTGACCTTGCAAGCCATCCACTCCCAGGTCCGACTGGGATGTGGAGGTTGAAATTGGAGCCTTTCCCCTCCATTCAGCACGTGTGATACCACTCTGGTGGCACTGCATCCTGCTTCAATTGCTCCCATATGCCAAAAATACCCATGAGATGTAGAAACTTTGTCACGGGCCCACCAACATGGCTGAGGACAAGAGTTACCAAGTACAAGGAGAGGATGAGATAATGGGGGTGGTTTGGCCTGCAGAAAAGTTTGAGGGGGAACATTATTACTATCTTCAGCAACCTGATGGGAAAGTACAGAGAAGATTGGGTCAGATGCTGCCCAGACATGCACAGTGACAACCTGAGAGAGACCAGGCACAGGCTGCAACAAGGAAAACTGAATAGTCGTTAGAGGAAAAAAATTCCCGAGTAGCTGATGCATGGGAATGGGTGTCCGTGGAAGCTGTGCTCTCTACGCCCTGGTAACACTCAAAACTCAACATCAGTAGCCTGATCAAATTCGACCCTGCTTTGACACAGCCGTGTGGACCAGGTGATCTCTAGAGGTTCTTTCAGACCTCAGTTATTCAGTGTTTTCAAAGACCTGTGGATGGCAGAGGTACCAGGCTCTGGTACTTCGAGGTACTTTGCTCACACGGTCCAAATCCCCACGAGGCCAACAGAGAGGCTAAGGGAGGCACAAGGAGCACAGCTGGCTCTGGGACGGATGCATGCAAAGCCAGGATCGCAGCCGGCAGCATGGGACGAGCACAGCGATCCCGCGCCACCGCAGGACTGCCAATGTCGCAGGCGAAGCACGGGACGGGCGTGCGGGGATGGAGACGGGCAGTTCTGGGCGGGTGGAAGCGAATCCCCCAGAGACGACACGGGGACGACAGCGCGCGCAGCGAGGGCAATACTCCCCAACTTCCCATCACTCGTGCCAAGAGCTTGAAAGGAGGGAAAAGCAAACTCAACCCGCTCCATCCCCACACCCTGTCCCGCATCCCCCTGCGGCTGCGCTCAGGCGGGGTCAGCCCCTCGACCGGGCCTGGTGAAGCGGCTGCTGACGGCCCAGCGGCGGGAGGCTCTTTGGGAGCCGGTGCTCCGCCGCCTCTGTTCCGGATGCTCCAGCCGCCTACAGCCAGCCCTCGCCCGGGAGCCTAGCTCCCTCCGGCCCCGCTCCGCCGCCAGGGATGGGCGCAGGCACCACCCGGAGCTCGCCCGCCCGGTGGGAGCCGCCGTCCCGCCGCCCGCCCCGCGCCGTGCTCACCTGCGCCCAAAGAGCTTGAGGCCAGTGAAGCGCTTGTTGCTGTGGCGGCGGCCCAGCGGAGGCGGCGGCGGCGGCGGCGGCGGCGGCGGCCCCGACTCGGGCTCGGCGCCGCCTGACGCCCCGGAGGAGTCGGCTGTGGCGGCCACGGTGTCGGAGGAGGCAGCGGAGGGCGAACCGCCGGACGGCGGGGACCGAGCCGCCTGCATGGCCGAGCTCAGGGCTCGGCGCCGCCGCCACAGCGGTTCCGAGCCAGGGCAGGGCACCGGGGGCGGGCGGGGGGCGCGGCCGGCTCGGGCTCCCGCCCCACCGGGGACACGGGCAGGCGGGCAGGAAGTACGGCCGCTCACCGGTGGCACCGGCGGCCGCGCCTCCAGCGCCGCCTGCCGAGCGCGGGGATCGGGGCTGGCGGCGCAGCCCGTCCCGTGGCCCGGCGCCCGGCGCCGCCGCCTCAGGAAGCCGCGTGTCAGCCCCGCCGCCGCCGCCCCGCGCTCGGAAGAGGCTCGGCGGCAGAAGCGGAGCCTCCCCCTGCCTCCGCCTCCGCCTCCCATTGTTCACCGTTGGATGGACGGGATGGAGCCAACAGCCCTGCCGCCGCCGCCACCGCCCTCTCCGGGGACCGGGAGCCACCGCCGGCCTTGTCGCCGAGGCCAGCACGGAGGCTCTTACCCAGGCCGGCGAGCGCCTGCCCCGCTTCTCCCTGAGCCCAGCGACACCGCTGGCAGCGGGCAGCGGCAAGGGCAGGAGCTGGCCTGCTCGCCATAGCTGCCAGTGCAGGCAAAGAGCAGCTCTCCCAGCCCTCCTTTGCATGGAAAATGTACCGGCTGCAATGGCAGCTTCCTCGCTTCCCAAGGATGCGGAGCCAGGCTGAAAGCCGGGGCTGCGGGGGCTGGCAGGACAGGGCGCTGGCTCGCCCGCTGCACGATGCTCCTGCCGGCCCTTAACACCCTGGAGCAGATCCCATTGGCAACCTCAAATACCCGCCGTTTCCAGGAGGGCTGGTTGGGATGGCGACACACTTGCCGTCTTCCCAGAAACCGACAGCCCAGGCAAAGCCGGCCTGGCCCGCTGTGCTCACAGGCTTGGCATCGAAAGCGCTCGCACGGCCCTCTGACATCCTGGCTGGAAGGTTGTGCTGCGCAAGCCCAGGCGCTAAGAGAAGAGGAGGGGATTGCGGGCAAGGTGCTGGGCAAGCACAGGAAGCCTTTACCCCAGCCCCCGAATCGTGGGCTGTCAGCACTCGCCACAGCACCTTAGCACCCCCCCACCAATAAGAGGAAGGCGGCAGAGCCCAGCTCGGTGGGTACCTTATATCCACGTCCCGCGCAGGGCTCTGGGGAACGTCCCAGGAGCGATGCCGCCATATCTGCCGCAGCATGAGCTGATGCGCTCAGCCAGCCTGGGGTTCACTCTCGCTCTTCCTCCCCCAGCAGCCGCTTTCCGGAGTCATCCCGAGGGCAGGTCCCTGGCAGTGCTCCGCCGCCCGGCCGGGGCCCCGGCTTTGTTTGCACCCTCCACCTGGTTCCTCTCTCTGCACTTCCTGGAAGTGTGAGGGCGGCTGTCACCGCAGCCGGCTTCGCGGCCTTCTTCCCACGGCGCTGGCCATCTCCTCTGCCGGGTCGTCTCCAGTGAAGCCTCGTGCGCACCCTCAGCAAGCAGGAGCACGTCCTGGCATGCTGGGCTGCGCGCCGAGGAGCCGCACCTCTCTCGCTGGGTGGTTCTTTGAATGCCCCCAGACTTGAGACAGCCCTCTCTGCCGATGCTGCCCCAGCACCACCATGCATACCAAGCCGTGGCACTGGGGTTGTCCTCCTGCCACCCATCCTGGGCCATGCACATCCTTACCCTACAGGGCACCACAGCACTCATAGTTCCTGGGTGTTTATGTCCTCCTTGTGTGACAGGTCTGAAAACAATCTCCAGCCTCTGCTCAATCTGTGGTGGAGTTCATTGAAAAAATGCTTAGGTAAACCAGGAATGGGCAGCGTGAAAAGTAGAAGCATCTAGGAGGCTCCTGGCCAGCCTCCAAAGAATGGAGAAACAGCCTGACATTCATCATCCATCCCCCAGTCCGGGGTGACGCAGCGTAAACCTGCAGGCCTGGCCTGTCCCCACCTCCAAAAACCCCAGCTCTTCACAACCATATGATACTTGGTGTGCTCAGACTCCAGGAAAGCTTCAGATCACCAAGAGGGTGTGTGGTCAGCTTCTATGGGTCAGAGAAAAGCAAGCAACCAAAGCTGGTCCTGGCAGCCTGCACAGATGGCATTTCTAAAGGGGCACATAGTCTTGCTTTAAACTCCATCATCAAAATGAAACAAAAAAAAACATTGACAGACCTTGATCTCACCAGGCAAGCTCTGAAACTGAACACAACCCACTGCATTAATTACTGTGCAGAGAGAGGAAAAGGCAGGTCCTGGATGCCTAACTCTAACTCACAGGTCGGGGAGGGGAGAGTTTTGTTATTGTGGAAAGCATTTGTCATCCCCACTGCTTTGCATGCCATGATGCGTTAGTTGCATTTTCTCCCTGCCTGCAGACATTTCCCTTTCATGTTTCATGCTCTGTCTTGTGGTGTTGATGTCTAGTCCTCTTACCCAGGAGCATCAGGAGTACTGGGGCTTGGTGGGGCTGTTGGAGAAGTAACACACCCTGCCCTGGGTTCTTCACCATCCTCTGTGTGCTGTGTCCATGTGTCCTTTCACAGTTCTGTCCCTTCGGGTTGGTGCAAAACTGTGGAAGAACCCGTAGAAATCCCAGTCCTGGCTGTTCTTGGTCAGGACACCAGAGAAGACAGACAGTGCTGCACAGGCTTCTCTGTAGGCAGCACAGGAGAGGAATGGCAATCAATGTGCTGGATGTTACTGTGAATTGGCACCCAAGACATGCTAGTTTGTGCAGCACCCTGGTACTGAAAGGACTGAGCTGCCTGCTTCAGCCAAACTCAGCAGGATACGTGCCTGTGGGATTCATTTTGAACAGGGATCAGATAAGGGAGGGAATGGTCAGGGGAAGGGATGGGTCTTGGTTCATGGATTCCAGCTCTACCCACCCAGCAGTGTTTGGATGCAAGTTGGCATTGCCCCTAATACTGGTTAGGGCCCCTAACAACCTCTCTGCTGGCCTACTCAGGGAGTCCCACCCCATGGTCCCCCTGCACACCTACACCACGTGCAAAGCTGAGGCTGTGGTTGTGGGGACAAACAGGGGAGGGAGGCTGTGTACTGCTGCCNCCCTCCCTGGCATGCTGCAGGTATGTCCCTACACAGCCAGGCTGTACCCACAAACTCAGTGTTTCTCCAAAATTGCTTCTTTGGATGTTTTTATCTCTTGTTACACACAGTCCTGTATCCGTATTCACCACTGCCTTGCACAAAGGAACGTCCAGAATGAGAGCCAGAACAAGAGTGAACACACACCAGCAATGTGCTCCAAGCACAGGATGATGCCAACTCCAAATCCATCCTGCCCCTGTGCCATGCACTGCAGCCTGTGTCTGACAGTGGGACCCAGCAGAGCTTGTCCCTGGTTCTGGAAAGAGTTGTGGCAGGGGATAGTGAGACGCTTGTCACCCCCAACCAAAGTCTGTGAGGAGCCACCTGCTCATTTCTAGCATATTCCTCTGGCCGTGCCACCCATCTCCTCTGCCCTGCTGCACAGAGGGATGCGGAGACAGATGTCTCTGTCAGAGTGGAGCAGGCTTGGCTTGCTGGAAATGAATGGCAATTTGATTATGCTGCTCTGCAGAGCAGGGCTAACACGATTAAAAGGCCAGCAGGCAGGACTCGGAGGAAGGAGATCCCCCCTCTGTCCCTTTCTCCCTGCTGACAGGGGAGGCTCTCCTTTCCTTCTTCCTCAGCACCTGCACTGCCCAGGCTGTCCTGGGCCTTCACAAACATCCAGAGTCCAGATCTGAAGGCAAAAGGAAGAGAAGACAGCATATAGTTGCAACCATCTTCCCCTGGGCCCCTCAGGGCTCCTACCTCCCTCTCTCCAGCAGCTCCTGCCAGGTCTCCCCTCTGACCTGCCTGCTCTATGACCAAGCTCCCTTGCTAGTTACATTTACAAAGCAGCCCCCTCTGCTCCACTCTGCGGGTTATATTTAGCTCCCTAGCACAGAACAGCCTGTGTTGCATTAGCTGCGTCCTATCTGCCAGCCGGGGACGGCGCTGAACAGCCAAGGTGCCTACATCTCCCTAGTGGGGACGGGAGCTGGCTGGGGGGAAAAAAGAGGGACACAGGACCCCCTCTTCCTGCTGCCAGAGATGGCGGTGTGGACCCCTCTGGTGCGTGGGCAGGTCCGGGCGCTACCTCCGGACGCGACCGAGAGCCGAAGGGGACGAGTCTGTCACCTGGCACGTCCCCGCCCCAAAGACGGGGAGCCTGCGGAGATCTCGAACAGGAGCTATTGTGCACTTGTGGTTTCCTTTCTAGGTAAACACCCCTCCGGGCTGGGTTGCTGGGAGCAGTGGCAGTGACAAAGGCTACTGCTGGAAGCATCACCCTGAAAGCAATGATGAAATTGAGAGGGAGCCCACAACTGCTCAGGAGAGATTGCAGGGTGCTGCTGTGACCTGCCACCACCTGTCCCAGGCCTCTCTGGCTCCAGGTCGGCTTTCCCTACAGCAAAGTTCTGCCAGCCTCTAGCTTGCCCTATTCCCACTGGAGCTACCCCACTCTGGGAGCTAGAGGTGATCCTGCCCCACCACAAAACCTTGTTGGAGACACTCAAGGCAAGTAGGAGCTGACTTTGGACTCCCCTTGGCCAAAGTGACAGTCTGGGGATTGAGGCCACAACCCTGGTGTTTGCTCTGAGTTTGTTGTGGTGACAGAGGGCATTGGGTCCTTCTGGCATTGCAGAGGCATCTCCCTACTGGGAAAACTGGCCCAGAATGTGCAAATCTGGTGCACAAGCCAGCATCATTAATAAGTTTGGCACGAAACTGCTACTCAAAGCCCTAAATATAACCTGAATGCTGAGCTCTCTTCCACCCGCCCAAGGCGCCTCCATACACTGTGGCAGCTATTTATGGAAGGAACTTTATTTCCATGGGATTAATATCATTTCTGCTCATTTCAAAACCTTTATATAGCAGCTTATGCCGCCTGCCCCTCGTGATGACTAATGGGTCCCAGCAGGAGCAGGCAGGTTGGCAGCAAGGGGGCTGGGGCCTCCAACCTTCAGCTGACATTGAGGATAACTGTGATGCCCACAGCCCATGGAGGAGGTCGTCCAAACTCTGTACCAGGGTTCAGTAAGTGTCTCCAGAGCTAGACAGCACAGCAAGGGGATTTCTGTCAGTCCCCTAGGACTTCCCATGCTGCAGGAGGGGCACATGATGGAAGGTTAGCCCATCTCTGGGTAACAGCTCCATCACCATCTGACCTGCCTGAGGAAGTAGCCAGACCTGAAACTACATGGGTGTCACAGGACAGCACAAGCAGATTTCCACCCCCAGACACTTCCTCTCCCATTTCTCCTTCCCTTTGCTTGGCCGTCCAAAACATAGGGTGGAGGAATCAGCTCATCCCAAGCACCATTTCCTCCTTTCCTGCAGGCCTGCAGGTTGCTGCAGCATTCCCTCCAACCCCTCAGAATCCTCCCTTCTGCAAAGCCTGCACTGGACAAGACAAAGTCCCTTGCAGAGAAACCCCTTGTGAGGGCTGTGTAGGACAGAGGGGCTTTGTGTAAGGGCAGCACACGTTGGAGAATTTCAACTGAGCCACCTGCTTGGGGTGGCTGGGGCAGGATGGGCAGGGTGTATAAAATCCCTAGCAACCTTGGATAATTTTGGAACAAATTCAGGCTGATAATTTAGGTTGTGATATGGTCCCTTTCTCCCCTGAGGAGGCTGGAAAATTGCAGCTGGCTAATCTGTTCGCAAAATGCACTGTGCACATCTGGAGAAGACAGCTAAGAGGAGAAAATCCTTCTCTGTTGGCACAGTAATTCCTCATCCTCTGTGCCATCAGGGCAGAGATGCTCCCAGCTCTGCCTGGTGTCTCAGTGAGCAGCCCTGGGTATGGAATGAGGACCAGGAGGGCTACACGTTGCCCCAGCTCGTGGCAAGACTCAGGGACAAGGGCATCTGGGGAGGTCTCTGCCACCCCAGCTCTTGCTTGCCACCCACCACACGAATAACAAGTGCTGGGGATGAGTCAGCTTCGGGGCCCCTTCTGCTGTGCAGGCACTAATAAGGTTTCCCATTAGTTCCCATTACTGCAGTATTAGAGAGCAATTTGCTCACAGCTTGCACTGAAGCCCTTGCAAAGGGGGAAAAAGGGCTGCTGTATACATAGGAGTGCAAATGGGGGGCGACCGACAGCTCCTGCCCAAAATCTTCCCCCTGGCAGAGCTCTGCACCCCAGGATCCCCAAGGCCCAGACTAGAGGCAGGAGAGCTCATCCAGCCTGTCTGCCATGGCAGTGGCCATGGCACCGAGATCCTCCATGTCAGTTTTCCACCTGCTTGTGAACTATGTGGCACTTGCACAGCATGGCATGACAGGGTGACACGGAGCTCAGGACACAGACATCTCTGTGCCAAGCCAGCTCTGGGGAATGGCAAGAAGGCAGCTCCTGCTTTCTCCCCTCCTCTCAGTCCCAGAACTCTCACAGCAGTCCAGGGTCAGTCCTGCGCTGCTCATGTTTAGTCTGGGTGGGTGCAGAGTCAAAGGATTTCTCACTTACACCTGAGAGCCATTCTGCAAAGCTGGGGTGTAGTAAATCATAGGAGGGCTTAAACACCTTTCTAGCGAAAGAAAGGACAGGGTGGGACACCAGGCCTTATTTATTGTGACAGAATAATAGAGCTGAAGTCCTGGAGATGCTGACCCAAGCAGGATTTTGGACATTATGATTGGAGTTGGGAATAGGAGCTCACCTGAGTATCACCAGGCAGTGGCTCCCATAACCTCCATGAGAACTATGAGAACCACTCTTCACGTCTGCCAGCTTTGCTTGGTGATAGCAGGGGTGGGTAAGCACACGAGTTACAACAGAAGAGTCACACCAAAAGCCAGGACAGATCTCCTCTTGCTGCAGGATACCCCCAAAAGGCCCAGATCACTGCCTAGGTGGCATCACAGCCCCAGGATGGGAAGGGGGAGTAGGGCAGAAGGAAGATAAGGGGGTCTGCAAAGGTGATAATGAAACTGCCACTGCAGAAGGGGCTGTTGCATGCGATGGGAGGGACTGGACAACTGGTTGCCTTGTCTCTGTGCTGAGATGCTTTCTGGTGGGGATGTGCTGTTGGCCGGTGGAAAGAGCCAACCCTGACCCCGTGGGAGGGAGATACCTCAGGGAGGGGCCACGCCAGTGCCCCAGAGCAGCCCTGACACTTGGGGACCCAGGTGTTCCTACCTGTAGGAGACCTGCTTTCTGATGGCCAAGTGCAGGAACTGCTCCTCCACCTCCGCCACGGCCACTGCCCCTCTCATCTCTTCCCAAGCTGGATCCATGCTGTGGAGGCCCAAGCGCTGTTCTTGCCCAGTGCTCTCTGTACCTGCTGCTCCCCAGAGGTTTGCTGTGGCTCCCCTGGCCACCTCACCATCACTCCTGGCAAGGGAGAAGTCTCTCCAGCTCCCGGGACCTTCAGCCATGCTGGAGTGAGGTGTCTCTCTAGGCGAGGAGTCCCACTCTGCCCCCAGAACTTCCTGGGCAGCCTGGTCTTGTCCCACAGGGTCCCACAGTGCTGCTCCGCTTTGCCTCCCCAGGGCCGTGGGACAATCCCAGCAAGGCTTAACTCCCTGAGGGAGCACAAGCACAAGAAAAAACAGCGTCCAACTTTCTGCAGTGGTATTTATTGGCCTCTTGATAGCAGCTTGAGTAGCTCAGACGCAGCAGCACAGCCTCCTGCCGTCTCTACTGCCCTGCCATTCTGAAGCAGAGGAATATCTGACACACCCGGAGATGTTGGTGCTGCTCCTCAGAGGTGCTGGTACTGTGAGAGCAGTGGGGAGAGAGTGGGGAACACAGCGTTCACTGGAGAAGCACAGTCCAGGGATAATGATGATTGCAAGTGAGCGAAAAAGAGCTTGGATTGCCTTCTGTGAGGTCCCTCTGGAGCCAGGCACGTCCGTCACTGTCCCCGGCAGCAGCAGCTGAGCGGGAGCAGCAGGGAAAGGTAGGCAGCGAGGAAAGTGCCTGTGCACAAAGCCTGGAGCAGCTCTCAAACGACAAAGCAGAAAGTGAGCATGAGTGTGTGCTGTGTGCGTGGGGAGGGGGCTGTGGGGAGCTGTATCCAGTAGGCAGCCTGGTGTCACCTTAGAGACATTTGAAACTGGCACTTAACTCTTTGGAGTCTGGGAAGCCAGAGGAGGGTGACAACTCAGCTGCCCCTCTGCCTGCAGTCCAGCTGGCACCTGCCTGCCTGCCTGCAAGGGCTGCTCGAGGAGCTGGGTCTCGGCCACTTGTGTTAGCCAGACCTGCCATCAGGTGAAGTCAGGTAGCCTGGAAAACTGCATGACAGCAGCAGCCCCAGCAGAGCAAAGTACCTGCTGTTGTGTCCAATCATCCAACATGGATGACATCTGTCCAGGGACAGGGTCCCCAGCTGTGGACTGTGGTACCCATCTGAGCAGAGGTATTGCTGCAGCATGGCCTCTGTCCTTCCAGTTGGCTCATTCAGCTCCTTGCTTCTTAGGAGGCTACATTATTCTTGGTTTTTCCTTATTCAAGTCAATTTTTCTCCAATCTTGGCATCTAGAAGTAGAAACGACCTTCTGTTCTCTGCCCACATCCATCAGAAAAGTTGCATAATTTATTTGTCCCAGGCTGCAACTGGACTTTGTGACCCCAGTCCCAGCCCACCCTGGTGCCGTGGATGTCAGCTGGGGTAAAAGATCCCTACAAAGCTCCCATAAATGCCTGCTTTGTTCTGTCCCAGATTCACATGCTGTGCCTTTACCTGCTAGGCCCTGGCAAAATTCAAACTTTGTGTCTATAAGAGCCATCCCCTGTATCATGGCAAGGTCCTACCATCAAGTATTGCATAAAGAGCACATTGCAGTCACCTGTAATCCCAGTGTTTTCCCATGAAAGTCTGGCATGACTGGAGCAGGAACCCATCCTCAACCTGCTCTGACTGCTGTATAATCTTCGGAGTCATCAGGAGCATCTCATCCCTTGTGCCAGCACTCTGCATCACCTCAATATGGCCCTGTGGCACCTCTGCTGCAAGGTGATGTGGAACAGCATGGCCACTTGTGGAACAGTGACATTACCATGCCACTTTTGACCCTAGCCTGGGAAGCAGCAGGGGCTGAGGAAGTGCTGTGGCTTTTCGTGGTAACCACATCCCACTGGCACCTCCAGTTCAAGTTACAGAACCTTTGTCTGTCCGTAAAAGTCACAATGACATCTCTCTCTGGCTGCGCCTCCTGGAGGATTTGTTTCTCTCAGGGGCACAGCAGCCCCCAGGCCCACTCCTCCACGGAATCGTGACTGGCAGAGAGCCCCACACCCTCCTTGCTGTGTGAGTCAGCCCCTCCAGCCCCCACAGCGGTTTTGTTCTCCTTGAAAGCTGGAGTGCTGCTGGGTGAGCCCTCCCCCAGCAGCACTGTGCACAAGCACAGCTGGCCCTGGGGAAGCAGCTTCACCTTCCCTTGTGGGGACAGAGACCTGCTTGGAAGCTTGCCAGTACTCCCTGCATGGGTGCGTGGCCCTGCTCCATGTCCTCCTGCTGCCCGCAGAGGCTGGGAGCAGGCTGTGGAAAGGGGGAAACAGCAGGTGTTTCTCCCTGGGCACCTGTTCTTCTCAGCATCCACAGTGAGATGCTTCTCCTTCTGCCCTGGGCTCTTCCTGGCCTAGGGAGCCTCTGTTGCCATGGAATATGGGAGCCACCTTTACCTGTGCCAGCTGGGCTGTCAGGGCAGGACAAAGATGGGCTGCCCAGAGGAGCTACAGGGGATGCAGAATGCTGGTCCACTCTTGCTCTGAGGGAATTTTGGGAAATATCTGTCTTGTCTTCTATGGTTAAAGAAGTTTGTGGCCACCAGGCTGAGGAAGCGGATGGCCAGTCAGGAATGGGTACAAATAGGAAGCTGGGTGAGAGCAGGGTCCAGACTTCCAGGTAGGAAGGAAGGGAGAGCATTTCTCACTCGTGGATGTGTCAATGCCATAGGAAAGGAGCTTCAGGGTGGGAAGCAGAGGCCCTTATTGCAGGCACAGGAGACCCCTGAGCCAGGCACAGCAGAGCCCTGAACTAACAATGCCTTTGGTCAAGTCAGAGTAAAGTGCTGGACAGTGGGTACCTCCTCCTGCATTCCCAAGGGGCCTGATTTTGCTCCACAGAAACCCACTCTGTGGGGAGGAGCTGCCAACAAAGGATTTCTACCTTTTCACCCACATGGCAGATTGTATAGCTGTCACACAGGCAGGGCAGGCCAGATTTTTTGTCTGGAGAAGAGGAGACATCACAGGATATGCTTGCATGAGGGGATGTAATGGATTGCACAGGCTTCTGCATCTCTCTCTGCCCACCTGACTCTGCTGGGTGTTTTGTGTTTCTGTCATGAATGGTGTCATCCTTCTCTTGGAGCTCCCTGAGGACTTGGGAAGAGCAGGCAGATGCTGCCTGAAGATGATGGGGCTGGACAGTCAGTCCTGTCCTTCTGGCACCCTTCAGCTGAGCCAGGTCACACGCTTACCTGGTGCTTACCTGCGTACTCAGGGGACACACAGGAGTGTGCCCTGTGCCCTGGGTAGGGATTTTCTTCTGTGTGGGTTTGTGGGGCAGTGCAAAGGCACATTGGTATTTACCATACGGACCCCATCCTTGTTTTCGCAGGCATAGGCAGGACACAGGCAGCATTTCTAGTGAGTAAAGCTCTGTGAAAGCACAGTCGCCTTCCCTGGGCACAAGAAGAACCTCCACCCTGCTCACCTCTAAGCCCCATTTCAGCCACCAGATTAGAAAATCAACACAGATGTGTTGAGGCAGGCCAGGTCAGTGTCCATCCACGTGTTATCACTGTTAACAAGCCCCCCAGCACCTGGGGGTGTGAGGGGGTGCAACTGCCCCATTTTCCCCAGAAGGTGTCAAAAAGCCCAGGCTTCCTGCCTGGTAGCAGGACCAAAGCCTGTTTATCCCATGATGGATATGTGAGACAACTGCTAGCACATTCCCAAAAAGGAACAGCAAGAGGGATCCTGCCAGGCTTGGAGAGCATGAATACTCTCCTGAGAGCCCTAACAGCACGTGTCCTTCTGTAACAAACATACCCACCAGGCTGCTGCCATGCACTGCCAGTGACCCTCTTGGCAGTGGCAAGCCACAAAACCTAAGTATTTTCTCTTTTTTTCTTGTTTTTAATTGGCCTGGAAACAGAACAATCAGGAATAATTTGTCCCTGAAAAAGAAAGACCATGTTCTGTTAGCAGTTTTTTGTTCAGGGCTTGTATGAATTGACAGTGCAGAGGCTTCTGAGAAATGTGACCCTGAATGGGCAGAAGCCCAGCTTGTGGCAGAGCTCAGCTGGGGCATTTGGAGCAGACCAAGCGCAACTGAGTGAGGTTGAAGGTGACTTGTAAAGAAGGTGACTCTTGCTTTGCTAATTCTCTTAATCTACTCCAATTAGTTGCTGTAGCCAAATTGGTAGGTGTGATTGATTGGTGCATTTTGGGAGGTATAGCGAGGATCAAAAGATCCTAATGTGCCTACTTTGAGCAGCTCAGAGATATCTGGTAGACGGCAGAATTAGGAGGATTTGTCAAGAGGAAGGGAAATTTTCTCCTGATGGAAGGATTCTGATTGGTCTGGCCATGTTAGAGGAGCCATAGCGTGAGCCATTTTCCTTTTAAAAGCTTCCCTCTTGCACTTGTTTTGGAGTGTGCATGAAGGGTACAGACCAAAATCTCCCTGGAAGGCAATTCTCGAAGAGCTGTGCGAAGTTTCACCGGGCTGAGCAAAGCAGGGCTGAGCCCGCCCTTTGGATGAAATCAGATGAGTGCTGGCAGCAGCCCCACCCCATGGTGGGGGAAAGTGCATCACACTGACGCAGGGTTAGGAGGCTGCTTTTGGACGAGGTGCTGCAGGGAAAACATCAGATTCTCAACTCACAACTAATTCTGGCCCAGGAAGAAACTGTAGGGCAAGGTCAGGCGTTTCCTTGCATTGGGGGGTGGGCAGGGGAAGGGAGCTCTGCATGGGTCTGCCAAACCATGGCAGACTAACCTGCCATGGATTGCATATCAAACTCCCTCTTGGCAGTACAGACCTGGCTCAGAAGAGAGAGCTCCTGTCTCTCCCAGATGCTGTTCAATGGCCAGCTCAGTCAAAACAGCAAGGCAACAGCTTTACTCCTCTCCACAAAGAAATTATAATCTGCAGAAAGAGACCTTTGTAAGCCACACGCCTCACATTCTGCTGTGGCACAGTCCTGCTCTACCAACCCAGCCAGAGGTGGGAGATAAAGACATCTTACAGTATCTCTGAACGGAGCTCCTGCTTGGGCTGCCTTCCAGACACGGAGGGCTGACTGCAAGGAGTTGATTCAATGGCCAAATTCTAATGAATCTGCTTGAAGCTTGCTAGAAAATGAAAATTTGTTTTCTAGATCCCCTGTTGCTTTTTGTTTCACACAAAATCAGGACAAAACCTGTCAGCTTTCGCAGATGTAAACGGACTGTCAGAGGTACAGGCTGACAGACAGTCAGGACCCAGGTCATTGCCCATTTGAATGTAGTTGCTCTGCTTTTAGAGTTAATGAAACAATTTGGGTATCTTTTCAGACAGGATAGGACAATCAGGCTATGAGTTATGTCTTTGTTGTACAGACCCCTGCACAGCCTCTTCATTGAAGTAGGTCTTTGCTCCTCATATACTTTCTTCCATGATCTTCCTCCTTCTAAGAGGATGATAGTGGTATTTCAAGGGGGGAGAAGAAACTGAGGCAGAAGAGTTCTGACTTGTTCAGAACTGCAGAAGAAATTACAATGACAGTGCTGCTGGAAATAAAATATGCAAGTTTGTTTCTAGCCCCTGCCATGGAGCATGAAGTCCCAGTACTGAACCAATTTTGCATGTGGCCAGGAAATGGGAGAGGGAGCAGAAGCTGAGGAGCTGTGCATGTGTGCTGGCGTGACAACCATGCCTCAATGAAAGCACCTGTCAACCCGGGGCTGATGCTGCATCTTTTTATTTTATTTTTATTTTGCTTCATAAAGCAAACGCAGAGCAAGTGATAGAAGGAGGAGAAAGGGTGGCTTGAAAACAAAACAAAACAAAAACCACAAAAAATCCAAGAGGGAAGAAGCAGCTGCTGGAGTATAAATGGAAAGTGAGCTGCTACAAGAAAGAAGTTCATAGATGCCAAGCCCGCACTAATTCTTAATAAAATACAATACTGAAAATAGGATCTGAGACTCTCCAAAATACAATATCTTAAGGGATCGGCAATAATACAAAATAAGTTTCATTATGTACAAACGAGTTCTGCTCTTGATCTCTGTACAACGCTGGGAGTGGGAGGCATGGGGACATGCTCGGTGGACGTGTTGGGGTGCAGGAGGGTGTGCTTGGACCCGGCAGTGGTTCTCTGTGCAGGGGTGGAGGATGGGGAATGCAGTGGTATCTGGTGGCCAGCGGGTCCCGTGGGGAGAGCAGAGCAATGCTGAAAGCCTTCCTCTTCATCACCCCACTGGCCACGCATGCACGATTGCAGCCAGTCGTGTCCAAATTTTCCTAAATGACTTGGAGGGGCAAAACCAATTTTCAATAGGGAGAAAAGAAGGATGTGAGGGCCCTTGCCTCACCTCTCTCAGTCTTTGAGCAAGAGCCATCCCATCCTTCCTCTACAGGGAGCCTTCTCCACTCCCAGCCTGGGGGAAGAGGAGAGGTTGGGGCAGTGCAGAGTGATTCCAGGATGCTTGATGAGAAACAAGCAGAAGAGGAGCCTGCTGTGAGACCTGGCAGAGTGCACAGGGACTCCCATGTTACACATAGGACAACCTGCCACATCCCAGATCTCCAACACTCGTGTCCCACATTGTCCTTCCATCAAATGGCAGCTGAGGGAATGGAGTGAGGAGACGCTTCCGCCTTTTTGCAGGACTTTTACTGGAGAGGAAGAAAGGTCAGAAATGGGTGTCTGGGTGCTAAAGAGGATGGCATAGGCTTTAGATGATGTCACTTCAACACCAAACTTGGCAAGTCTGGCCTGAGAGGTGGTATGGCAAGAGTTTGCCATATTTGCTGTCAGCATTTAGAAAGAAGAGGTCTAAAACTGTCTTTGGTGACCCTGGCCAATTCCAACATACCACCTCTTTCCTGACCGATGTACCTGTCTCCAGAAATGCCAGTATGTCCTCAGTGGCTTTCACAACACTGTTGTGCACACAGAGGATGTGAGGGGAATGATGGCTAATCTGACTGCCCTCCGATGGGTTGTAGAGCTCTCCTTGGTGGTTCCTAGGAAGACCCCACTAGGCATGAAGCAGAATCAGGGATGGAGAGCTGGGAAGGGGTTTGGCTTATGGGAATGTTTTTTTCTCACTCACTCTCAAAGGGGGAGGCCTGCAGAATGGAAAGTGAGAAGACCACTGACCTGGTTAGCACTGAACTGTAGGGCCCAAGCTGGGAACAGAAAGAAAAATACCACCCCTGCCAAAACAGGGGTGCTAAGGGTGGGGAGAAGTGGGTTGTGAGGGAAAGTTGTTCTCTCTTTCAGAGCTCTGGTTACCCAGAAGCTACTGGATAATTTTTATGGTCATTTATCTGTCTGGGATCTCTCTCCCCCACTCCGTTTGTGTGCAGATCTTTGCAGATAGTTGGTGTTGAAGTTACGTAGGCATGTCCATCAAGAGAAAACTAGAGCAAGGAAGAACTAGGTTTTCTCTCAATGGAAGCAGAAATATACTAACATATGGAGGGCAAGGAATGAGCTCAAACTCTCCAGAGCCATCTCTCCAGCACCAACATCACCCACTCCTAAAACTCTCAGGCAGGACAGTAAATCCAGTACTTTCTCTCTCCTTCAGGTGCATCTGATGTAGCCAAGGGGTACACATGTGGGGACAGCCCCCTTGGTCTGGAGGCTTTGGGGAGTGAGCTGAATAGTTTGTGGGCTTCCCCTGATCTCCCTCCTCTCCAAGGTGAGCCCGCATCCATAGGGTAGTGCTCATTTAAGCAGAAGGTAAGGCCAGAGAAGAGGGAGTCTCAGGGCTTCTCCAGACACTCATTGCTAGTTCTGGCCGTCCTGTGACTCCCCTCAGAGAGATCAGTACTAATGGGGATGATGGGGAAGGGGAGGAGCTGAACCCAAGGCCGGTTTAGGAATGTCTAAATGCACTGTCCTCTCCTGCCAAGTGCCCTCAGTTGCTTGTTAAGGAGGGAATCCTGCAATCAGACAGATGAGGCCTTGAGGTCCAGCAGCTGCTACAAGAATTCAGTTGTCTCACTGGAGCTTGTCTCCCTGAGGAAAAGAAAAGACAAGGCATCAGTCAAGGTTCATTGTAGCCTCCTATGCCAATTCACCTCTCTGTGTGCCCAGCTAGTTTGTTCTGACCAGGATGAACTCCTTCCCCAGGGCACTAAATGGAACACAAACCTGGGACCACGTGAGTCACCCGGCCCTCTACATCTTTATGCAAGTGGGACCCTGCTTTATGGACAAACTTTTGCTCTAGAAAATAAACTTGTTCTTATGCTCCCCGCCAGCACTGGCCTCCTCCAGCCACTGCTCTTAGCTGACTGCCTGTCCCAGGCAGCTCAGCTGTTCTTAGCTTGCAGCAGAGGGGATGGACATGCCTGCTGCTTACCCCCAGACACCATGCTGTGTTTTGGGCTCAGAAGGTGGCCCCACCTGCTTACCTCTCATGGAATTGCTCTTTGAGGTGGCTGAGAATTGGGTCAGTTCGGTTCTGGTCAGGACCCCCCTGGGTTTTGCTCAAATATTTAGCTGTCTCGTGTGTCCTGGCCAGATGAGGCCTTCCCTCCTCAGACTGCCTTTTTTTGGCCTCCCATCCCTCAGGATGGTCTATGGTTAGAAAGGAGCTATAGCTCTCTTCTAAGGAGCCAGCACCTTCATCATAGAAAAGGAGGCTTCGTGACTGAACTGGAAAAAAGGAGAGCATTGGTTAACAATGAAGACAAGGTCTCTTGTAATGGGTGTGGGTTATGATGGTGGTTTCAGCACATGCTCACCCAGCCTTATCCATGTGTAACTGTGCAAGATACCCTCCTCCCTCCAGCTTCCTGAAGCAAATGCCCCCCTGGACACACAGCCTCTTCAGAAGACAACCAGTTTGCCCTGGGACTTTTTCCTCATGTTCCTTCCTTTGACACTTGACATATTTTGGGACAATGGTTAGCATAGAATGACAACAGGCCCAACAAGGAGCTGTTAAGGAGTTTGTACCACCAACAGATTAGGAGTCTTCCCTTGCCACACTCCCAGCATGTGGGGTAGGCACAGAGGTGAGGATGCTATGCCTGACAAGGGAGCGTCAAGAGAGGAGCTGGAAATGGTTTGACAAGTTGAAATGGAGGAACCACGTTAGACTCACTCTTACTAGTTGTGTAAATGTCTGGTGCTGGTGTTGCTTTCACTGTCTGTGATGCTGAAGAAAATTCAGGGAGACAGGGCATCAGGGATCCCAGGATCAGAACGAAGCAGAGTGCCAGCACCTAGAAAGGAGATCAGCACAGAGTCAGTGCCACTAGTCATGAAGAAACACTCCCCCCACAGCACAACAACATGAGGCTGTGTAAGCAGATCTGGTCAGACTGACAGCTGGGTACCTGTGGTCCCTCAGACAGGGAAGGGGCTTGCTGTGCTAATCTCTGTTGCAAATTCAAGAACGGAATTCAGAAACTTCCTCTTGTTGCTTTATTTGGAGTATTTCTGGTTCAATTGTGAGAACTTACCTGTCCTATTGAGGAGAAATAGTGGAAGGCATAGCTGAGAAACAAGCTGAAAAAAAGGGAGACTCAAGAGAAGGGACAAACTCTGCCTTGACCAAAGGGAACCTAACCATTGGCGTAGCAGGAGCTGTTGTGGGCTGTAAAGAAAACAAGCCCACTAGGAGAAATCCATGAGGTACTACACACAGAGCAAAGTGAGGCTACTATCCATGCAAGGACAGAAATGTCAGCAGAACTGCAGTTGCCTAATACCTGATAGTAAAGATGCAGAATTCTAGGAAAGGGTTAAATTTATGCTTGACATGTAGATATGCAGGACCATGTGTCAGTGCCTTCTGCTATCAGGCAGACAAGTCAGAGCTACTAGGCAGTGATAACAGGAGAAAGGTACCTGAAATCTCCCCTGAAATCCCCCTCATAGGTCTGGAGCTATCTGGAAATTCTGCCAAAACAGTAAAGCTTCAGAGTGAAATGCCAGTGCTGATCGTAAGGGACTCTATAGAGCTTAGGGAACTGTCAGTACAGAGCAAGAAGGCACACATGGGAAATGGTACGGAGCCAAATTATTTAACACTCATGCACCATGTATGGTCTGTAACGACCTGCTGCCAGCTCAGGCCTCAAACTGAGCAGCCAAAGAGGCGATGCATCTGTTGGTGATTTCTACCACCTATGTATAAACTAGCAAATATGTCCTGGGTGGATGCCTGTGGGAATAGCCAGCAATTGCTTGACTGCTTTTCAGAAGTCATCTATTCTGGAATACCTGTGCCTAAGTAATGCACAGAAGCTGGTATATCAAGGTAATTTTGACCACCAGTGGATTCCAGGAGATGTGGAAGATGAAATTGTAACATGGGGATACTATGTTACGTAAAGAGGGATTTTAATTGTCCTGACTCTTCTGGCTGGTTTTAAAGTAAGGACATTAAATGAAAGCAGCATAGATGCTGTCTAAGAATGTCGTATCAGGCACATGAAGAATTTAGAATCCTTATTCGACAAAAACAGAGGAAAAAATAAATTCTGAATGCATGTTGCTTGGAATTATCACAGCCAAACACACAACTTGGAGAAAATGGAGCCAGCCCTGTAAAATCTGTTCTTTCCTTCAAAAACAAAACAGGCCTTTTGGGCTGAGAAAGAGCAGTATACCTAACATCTTGCTTTAACATGGCTTTCAGCTGGGGTTTTGCAAAACAGCATGTTTTTACTCTGTTTTTTTTCAGGTTAACTCTGATGCTCTGATTCACTTCTAGTTCAAACTCTATAACACTTCATAACAGTAACTCTTTTCTTGATTCTGAGTAACATTTATGTCACAGCTTTTGACCATCTCATTATTTGACCTCTTAAAATTGAGGGAAATTAAGCTAGAGAAAACTACTGCAAAACCATTTGGAAAGGTGGAGGCAAAATTAATAAAAAAAAAAAGACATACTGAGAGTGTATTTATCAAAGGGTTCACTATCAAACTGTGAGGAAGAAGCAGATGGAGTAGCAGAGAGATCTGTTACAGATCTGGCAAGATTCATCCTTTTTAAGCTTGACTTAAATGACGGACGGTATCAAATCTGCAGATGGGAGAGACTACAAGCAGACTGGCTTTTGGTCAGTATTCAAACTTGGAATGCTCTTGACCATGGGAAGAAGTGGTCCAAGAGAACAGTGGGAAGATCTATACAGACAAATGTGGAGACCTGCTGAGAGCTCTGAGGTGGCAGGAGTCATTAACAGGGGAAATACATCACTGGCTACGTGTTTCAACTGTTCTACAGAAGAGGCTCTGGGAGTTAAACTGATGCATAAGATGGGTCCAGGTCAGTGTCACTTTGCAAAGGGCAAATCTCAGCCCAAGCACTATGAACAGACTTTCTGGCTGGATTTGTACTGGCCTTCAGGTGGAACACTATGCCCAGCTTTGGGCCCTATACTTCCAAGAAGATGCAGGGCCATTGGAGAAAGTCTGGAAGATAGCTCTGGGAACAAGCAGTCTTTGAGGGAAGACTGAAGAAATCATGGTGATTCAGCAGACTAGACTAAAGGGAGTTGCTCAAAAATAAGAGTTTTCAAATATGTAAAATGCAGCTGCACAAAGGGAGAATAAACAGATCTTGCTTACAGTAGGCAGAAGTTGTTCTAATACTTTGAAGCTGCTGCAAGGAAAATTGACATGAGATAGCAAGAAAGATTATCTGAGAAAGATAATGTAGCACTGGAATGGTTTGCCTGAGGAGGCTGAGGACTGCTCACCACTGGAGGCCTTCAAGAAGTTGCAGTACAAATATCCAGCAGCAATGACACAGGGCTAAAGAAGAAGGGTAGCCTGCTCTACTCCCATGCTGCAAGACACAATGATTCTACATATCTGTCATGATAAGGAATGCTGTATTTAAAAATGGAAAATGAGAACTCAGAGGCTTATGAAAGGAACTGGTCAAAGATAGGAAAGCAAATTACAAATTCTTGAAATGCTTCAAAGCTAGGAAGTCTCAAGAGAGTGGGTGTGTGGGCTGGGATGCCTGCAACAAAGGGAGCAGCAAGGAGACATTGTTGGGAAGCTAAATTAGATATTGTATCAGCCTGTAACACAGGGAAGGCACCTCTTCTAGACTTGTTTATCCCACGTAGTATCATTAAAGAATTGCTGGAGCCAGGGGTGCCCTGATGAGCTGCGGCATTAAGGAGCAATGAGTCACTGGGCTCAGCTGGGTCACACCCAAAAATGTGGAAAGAACTTGGAAATGAAGACAGAGAGCAGGGGAAAAAAAAAAGACAGTCATTAAAATCTGGTCTGACATGGGGGCAGCAAAGAGTAGCAAAAGGTTGAGCGGATTTTGAAGGGAGGAAGTGCTCAAAATTACAGAGGAGGGGCTCTGGAACCAAGGAAACTCATTGAACCAGGACAAAAAAACAATCCCTCAGGACACTGAGGGTGCTGAGAAAGTGGGGCAAGTACCTCACCATCTGTTTGCATTTGTGACTGCTGACAGTACAGAAGTGATAACCAGGTATAGATACCTAACTGACAAATTTGTCATGAGCAGCTACTATGACAATCCTGCAAAGACATCAAAGGGGTGAAGATTAGATTTTTACTATGGATCAGAAACTTTCCCCCAGCAAAAAAAAAAAGAGATGAAGAATAAGCAATTGACTCTATTTATGGCTACACACTGGCATGCCCTAAAACTCCTCAATGAAGCCAATATTTATTAACCATGATCCCCCACTATGAGACAAACAGGGATTACCAAAACAACAGACAACCTCAAATTATTAAGGTTAGTCAAAAGGACAAAGAGAATTCCAGCTGGATTTAACAAAGCCTATGTGCAGGCATAGCAAGAACAGATGCCATTTCTTGCTGATAAACACAAGGTAATGCCCACTGGGATGAATACTTGGAGTGTTCATCTGCCCTGCTGAGTTAAACATTAAACCTTACCAGCTCAGCAAAAGAAAACTCTGCCCATTATGATGGAAGCTCATTGAAGATTTTTGCTGAATGGCTAATAGCTAATGAAAAGCAAACAAAGTGATTTTTTTGCCCAAAGAGGAAGGCCGTAAAAATGCAGGAATTATTCTAATGTTGTTGCATAAACAACTGATGTATGTACCACACAAGGCCAAGCTCTGGTGACTATAATACAAAAGGAAAGAGCAGATGTAACTGACAACAGAGCTGGGCAGCAGGGAAGAGGGCAGAGACAGGCAATCAACAAAGCTGTCTGGAGAAGCATGGCCAATAAGGGAGATGGAAATGAAGCTTATACCATTAGACAGGTCCCAGTCTGCGTGGAAGCCATTTTATAAGGTCTGGAGACTTTCCCAGCTACCAGAGCCTGAAGCTTCTGTAACTGCTGGAGCAGAGTCCTGTGATAGGAAACAATGCATATCAAAACTTAATAAGGTGGTAGAAGCCAGTAAGTGAGCCAAGAGTACCACTACCCGCTTCATATTGTACCTTGATTTTCCCTTCTTGTGAAAACAAGTATCTCCCCTTTGCTGCATATTGTTTAAGTTCTCTGACCAAATAGGCTTGGGAAACAAGAAACAAAAAAGGGTCTTATCAGTGGGTCCACCACCACCTTCACTGTACCTACCCACTGCTACGAATGACCCATTCATTTAGGACTCCTAGGTGTCTGACAGCCCAGCCAGTCAATTCCCAGAGCAGTGGAGAGCCAGCATACCATGAAAACCAAGCTCTGGCATGCAGGCTGAACTTTGTAGACAGGTCAAACCTTTAGCACAGGCTTGCCTGTTCCCACTTCACTCAGAGACACATACTCTGAAGCTCAACCTGTGCCCCCAGGTGGTGCAGAGAGAAACAAGAAACAGTTGTGAACCCCTTAAGCTTCTTCAGTCTTGGCAAATTCTGCAGAGGCATGTAGGCAAGGCCAAATCTTGAGTACAGCAATTAATTCATTCTCTGACTGCCCTGGCTGAAACACATGCTAAGGTCTCTCTGCCCCATTTAACTGTTCATGGGCATCTGCACACATAACACAGAACAGTGGTAGGTGTTAAGAAGAGCTACTGAACCCTTCACTGAGCTAGTGAAGGAATCTGGGATGAGGGAGGCTGCAGAGCACACAGTTCCCAAGAGTTGCATATTATTGAAATGGAGACTATTGCTGACTTTCCCTCTGGGAGCACTGACTGTTCGACACAAGTAATATTTGAGCTTTCATAAAATGCCAGGTCCTGGAACCAGGAGATTGCAGGAGAATCCTGGCTTTATCCCTTTCCAAATCTTGTTTTGCTTCCTGTACATGTGGAGAGAAGCACAGAGTGTCCCACTGGCAGTGCTCAAAAACCAAACCCAGTTAGAAAGAATACAATGTGTATTTTAGGGAAAAAAAAAGAAAAATCTCTTGGCTTTCAGGCCAGTGTCCTGATGTTTCAGTCTCCTCACTTTTTCAGCAGCAGGGCTGCCCACATTCCCAGAGAGGCTGGGGGGCAAGATGTGCCCCATGCATGAGAGCAGCTGGACAGCTGTATCTCTGGCAGACAGGAGACCTCTGGCTCTCGCACACCTCAGCCAGACCATGCCTGGCAACACCCAGTCCCAACACCAGTGTCAGGTCTGGAAGCCAAGGCCACTGCACTCCCATTGTGCCATGGATGGGAGGAAGGTGTGCAGTGGAGCCTCTAGGAGCACTCCATGAGCTGTCATGGCAGCACAGGAGTGGGTGAGGAACTGGCTCTCTGGCTGTGGTTCTCCCCTTCAATTCAAGCTGATATAAACAGAGCTATAGAGACAAGCATCCCCTGCAGTTTACCCTGCCTGTGCTCACACCTGTTATGCCCAGTAAGAGGGGGCAGAGCTGGACTCTCCTCTAGCTCCAGCTCTCCATCCCCACTGCAGGGTGGAAGTCTTCATTATTTGCTTCCAAGGAAGCAAATTTCCCTGGTGATTGGTTGGCTAGCTCTGCATATTAGAAGCATAAGTGCTCATCAGAGCTTTCAGTGAGGAGACCCAGAGCCTTGGGTGAGAGAACTTTGGGGCTGTGGGAGCGTTTGCTCCTTTCAGGTGAGCACTAGCAGGAGATGAGATAGAGATTCTTTGGGCTTGCTTTGCCCAAAAGAGGCTGAGAAAGTGCTGGAATACCACATGCACAAGGAATTGTCCCAGATTTGGCGGGAGTTGGGATCTCTACTTTCATTAGAAGAATGGGCTTTCCCTGTATTCACCAAGTCTGTTCAGCTTTCTCAAGAGAAACCTGAAACAGCCACAATATGCCCAAAGCTTTGTATTTCCCTGAAGAGCCCCAAAGCAGAAACAGTGGGTCTGAGAGGCTGGTGTGAGGGGCCTCCCTTAATGGCTCTATACTGGAGACAGACAGAGCCCTGGAGGGGAATGGAGAAGGCAGCATGAGCCCAAAGGACTGCAGGGAGAAGGACAAAGAGATATGGGAAACATGGCTTCCCTCCCTCCCCTTGCTGCGGAGTGTCCTGGCGTCCCAACACAAACATTCCAGGCTTGCTAACCAAACCCAGCTGCCTCATTGCTGTCATGGGCTGAAAACCAGCAACTCACCAAGCAGCACCCGTCCAGGAGCTGGGGGAGCCTGCTTTTCTCTTCTTGTCCCCCCGCTCCAGCGCTCCTGACTTCCCTTCCTACCCACCCTGCCCTACCCACAGAGGGTCAAGTCTAGCTCCTCTTACCTGTTTGCATTTTCTAAGGTCTCCACTTTTTTCCAGAGTTCATTGTTTTCTGTTGTGTATGTCTCTACCCTATGGGAATAAAACCCATAGCCAGTTAGTCACAAAGGCCAAAGAGATTAAGACAATGCAGTCCTTGCTTTTCATGAGGTACGGAGGCTCGGTGGCTTCATCCGTCACCTGCAGATATGGTCTTGAAATCAAATGTTACTTGGCCCACCTGATTGCAGCCAGCCCCAATGGAGCAGGGATGAGACTGCAGGTGGACAGTTACATGTGACAGTTCCCATTTCAGGGTCTTCTGAGGGTTGGGAGAGACAGGAGCACCTGGTTACAGGCAGGTCAAGTCGGGAAAGACCCAAAGTTATGCAGACATTTCCATCACTTCCAAACTCACCTAAGAAGCATGAAAAAGGAGGAGGGGGGCAAAGCCAAACCCCTCCCTGAGAACCTGCCCTGGGCTCTGCGCCGTGGCTGTGAAATCCGGGCCGTTCTGTGCAAACACTGTGCGAGCTCCGACTGCAGGCACTTGAGGGCAGCAGAGAACCTGCAGGCTCCTTCCCACGGCTTCCAACGGGAAAGCGGTTGGGCTGCAGCTGGGACCAGGGACGGGAAGTGCCTCCAGGTCGGGAGAAAGGTAAGCCTGATCCTGCTGGAGGTTTGCAGCACAGCCTTTGAACCAGGCGTTCCGTGCAGAAACTGGGCTTCCAGCAAAAGTGTCCAACTGAATGGGGAAGGGCCCAAGTACAGGTTTTGACAAACCAGTTTTTAGTACGCCAAGCTGACCAAAGACATATTCTATTAAAAAAAATTCACTGAATGCTGCTTTTGGTTCACATTTAAACCTGGCATTGTTTGAAAGCCATCTGTCAAAGCAATGCTCTAGCGTAACAAACTGCTGAGTACATACAGGCACCACATCTGGGGAGGAGGCCCCAGCACCAAACGCCCTGGACCTGCCCCTTGAGCAAGGTCAGCCAACTCCCCAGCCCTGGCTTGAAGGTCCCCATATGCGACACTAGGTGGAGGTGATGTGCTCTGATACCTGGAGGTACCCATGCACACTGAGGTGCCTTGAATCATCTGCTTTAATTGAGCAGTTCTGGGCAACTAGAGAAGATAAATAACATCAGGGAGAAGAGTTAATTAAAGTTGGGTTTGGGGGTTGTTTTTTTCCATTTGCTGGTCTCAGACAGTGTTAGTAACTGGGAAGAAGATGGTAATTATACAGAAACATGCATTTGTGCTTGGATTCCAGCATTCTTCTTTGCCTGGGAATGTGCATTGGGGGTTGCTAGCACAGGAGTTATTTTCTATCCAGTCAGTGACATCACCTTAGGCTTATGCCTGTCGTGCATAGGAGAAAAACAAAGTTGCAAGGAGAAAAACAAAGCTAATGCAGAGAGTGAAAGTGGGGAAGAGTGGGGAATAACTGTAACACAAGGTTTTTCTTGTTGTCAAGTGTTTGTGCATCCACCTTCATGGGAAGAGAGGGGGAAGAAGCCATGATGAGTGCCCTCAGACAGCTTGCCACTTAGGGGACAGACAAAATAGAAGCAACTTCTAGTGGGGAAACCCAAAATCCCACCTTACTGGCAGCCAAAATGACCTGTGTTTTGCAGGGGACCAGCCAAATGAAGCAGTTGGAAACACAAAATTTCTTGACCTATCTTTATCCCGCAAGAGGATTTCTAGGAGGGAGGAGAGTAGGGGCAGGATCCCAAACCAAACTACTGGGCAGCCAGCCTTGCAAGGAGTTGTATTTTTTGAGCAATTCAGAGACAAAACACTAGAAAGGGGGATTGTGCATGGACAGGATTCCTTTTTTTCAAAGTAAGACCGAGAAGAAGACACTTACTTTTTCTCTAGACATTCCACATACTCTTTCTTCTTCCTGCGGCTCTCCTGAGCAGAGATCTGTGAGGGGGGCAGAGGGGAGTCAGTATCAAGCCTCTGGACATTTCTTTGTGGCTCATGCATCTTGTCTGTTTCCTGCACACACAGCATCCTAAAGGGGAGTTGCCTTCCAGTCTGCCATTCCTGCTGATCTCGAGGGCAAAACTAGGGGGGATGGATGCTGTAGGTACGCGGCCTTCCTTGGCTTGTAGCCTGCAACCATTTGTTGCATTATGCCCCTCGCTGCTGAGAGCATCTTTAGGGTTTCATTCCACTCCTCTGACTCACATGGCTATGTGCTGTGGCCATTCTGGGCTGATTCTGACCCAGGCCACTTCTGAGTCACTGTGTGATTAGTTCAGTCTCACCATTTCTCCCACAGGATGCTTTCTAATCCCAGTCTAAAGTCTCACAGCCTCTGCCTGGCTAGTGAACATTCGGCATCATCCGTCCTGTACCATGCAATGGTTTTGGTTTCCCTGTCCTTGCAACAAGGCCTGACCAGACCACTTTGTCTGACCTGTGGACCCTATCGCATGCCACACACTCCCAGGAGCTGGGCTGGATGCCACACTTCCCAGGTATGGCTGGATGCAGAGCACACAAGCAGAGATTGTGTGCACCATTTTTGTGGGTTGGGAGGCTTGTGCTAGTGTACCAAAGGCACGATCTCACCTTTTCTGAGCTGCAGTGCAGCTGAGGAGGTGAGGCTAACTATAGCACTGGTCAGCTGAGGATGCTCTGGAATCATGGGAACTGCATGATTACACTTTTTGCAGTTACCTTGTTCTTGATTTTCCTCCTGACCCTCTTCAGTGCCTTCTCCTCTGCTTTGGTGAGAGGCAGCTTGGTAGGAATGGGGTAACCCTCTGCAATCAAGGTGCGCTTCTCCTCTTCAGTCAAGAGCAGTGGGCCAGAGGTTCCTTGTAACTTCTGAAACACACAGAGAGCATCCATCAGTGTCAGCAAGGAGTTCTACCCCAGTGATCCTCCTTAAAGCCTTGCAGAGCAGCTAAAGGCTGTACACATCAGAATAGCCCACATCACTGCTGTCCACTGACACAAAAGAGGTGTAGGGCACCTCCTACTCTCAACCTGATCCTGGGGGCACAGCTCAGCAACTCCTTTCCTCTTTCACTTGAGAGGGCATCTGTTCCTTCACAGTGAGGCTGGCTACACACTTGCACTGCAGGACTCTGCTGACAAACCTCTGGGCAACACTTAAAATGGTCTGGTTACGGGAATTCTCAGTAACTCCTCTATCTCATTAGCCTTCTCAGAAAGTCCTCTTAGTACATAGGCCACTTCCCAAAGTATAGATGAAATACAGCACCTGCTAAAACAAGGTAGCTGCTGGTAGATACGCAAGATTCATTGGTGCCTCTCCTCACTCCTGTGAGGACTTCTTGTCCCCACATCCTTGTGCTGCTACGACATCACATTGCCTTGACAGAGCATTTCAGCTTAGATTCCCTACCAAGGGCAGGAACCTCCACATAAGCCTTGGAAATCCTACAAACCCCTCTGAGCAGCAAGGAGCTCTGTGTCCCAGCCCTCTTGCCTCCTTACATGAGGTGCTGTGAGGAGAGGTGAGGAGGAGATGGCAGTAGAAGAACGAGCAGCAGGCCGGGCTGGGCTGGAGGGAGGCAGGGACCGAGGGCTCTGAGATCCATCACTGTCACTGCCATGGCTGCTGGGTGGAGTTGGAGGCATCTGCACCAGGTCATCTACTGAGGAATAAGGAGATCAAGTCAATGGCTCTCATGTCAGCCTGTTGCTACAGGCATAGGTCCCTGCCATAACACAGGGCTGAAAGGAGAGGGTGATAAGTTTCACAATATGGGGTGAGTCTGCAAAAAAGGCTTAACTGAGCGCTGCCCAAGACAGAGGTTAGACTGACCTCAAATGTGCTAAACTAGGAACTGCAGAGGAGCTGGCAGGGCTTTGCCAAGGAACTGAAGGTATTTACAAAGCAATAAGGTACTCCAGTGTCAACCAAAATGAAGTAAAAAGCCCATGATGTTTTGCTCCATAGCCTGTTCACACGTACAGGAAGCTCTGTGAGAGAAAAGCTCTTCCAAAAGCACTGCAGGGCTCACACACTTGCCAGCACACTTGATCCAACGGGGCTTTGGTCACTCAGTTGTTTTCCAAGCACTTGAAAACTGTCCCCACTTTGTACTGGAGAGCCCTAGGGGCCTTAATGGAGGTGGGAATATGCCTAAGGAATGTCTCTCTGCGGCAGTGGGAGTTCCCATAGTGCTTTCATTTGTGCATCGGCAGATTTTCAGATGCTTGGGTTTCTTTCAAATTAAACTGGATCCTGAATTTCCTGACTTTCAGATGGTTATTTTTGGATAGCTCTACAGTCTCTCTGAGGATTTTAAAGGCACTCTTGCATATTTCCAACTCTGAAGTAGCCTGCTTTGCCTGGGAGTCCCTGTCTGAACAATTTTGTGTGTGGGTCCTGATGCAGACACTGATCTGAGTTAGAACTGTGTAGTGCCCACTCCTCTATTGTTCTCTGCCCCAGTGCTACCTTATATGCACAGCTCTGCCTTAAGGTGTTGTCTTTCTGCCCTGTATAATAACAATCTATAGCTGAGTAATATAGTTGACCAGGAAATTCTATCTTCTTACCTGTAGGTACATTTAGAAACTGGTTCACCTCTTTGGGTTCAGCTTTGATCACAGGTGCTGGAGTCATTTCTATAGGAATCTGTGGAAGAGAAGCAGAAAGAGCCCTTGGACACTGCCACCTTCCCTGCCCAGAAGGTTCCCACCAGTTCTGTCCACAGCCACTGCTCCCCTGCTGCCTGTCCTGCCCCATCTCACAGCTCTGCCCCAAAGGAGCCTCTCACCACAGAGGAAACCAAGAGTTCAAACATAAGGCCCTGAAGTCTCAGTTGCTGGGCACACAGAGTGCAAACACATTTACAGAGGAAGTGGCACTGGCAGATGGATGTGCTGCCAAGCAATGCACTGAGCCGAGCACCTCCAAAAGGGAGGTGACTTTTATTCTTGGCAATTCTTCCTTTGATAGACCCACACAGTGTAATTTAAACCAACCCCTGCATCTTTGATCTGCCTTCATTATAAATGGGAGTATAGAGGTTGTACAGAAACAGAACAACTCCACTGCCCCCCCCACTATTCATGTGATTTTCACCAGGACCACTGGGCAACTATTTCCAATCGGAGGGGACTGAGAGCTGAATAAAGAGTAGATTTACCCCCATCTGCGTTATGCTGCCCCTCAGCCTCCTGGCTTGCCAGCCCCCAACCCACCAAAGGGTGGAGTTTTCACACTCAACAGACACATTGCGAACTCCTCCAGACTGTAAACACAGCTGAGAGAGCACCATGGTATGGCTGCTGAGCATACACAGCAGAGATTGGAGGGCACAGCAAGTTCAAGCTGTGTAAATAATAGAGGAAGTTTGTGCACAATTTTGGCTGGAAGAACCCTTTGTTTTGGGTGGTTGTTTAAATGGGAAGATGTTCAACATAAGTGAAAAAAGGAAGCGAACCCCAGAGATGCTCTATTGTTATCTACTGCTGCTACAAGATAGGCAAGGTCTGTGTGAGACTGATCAGCCCTCATCCAACACAACTGGACTCAAGGCCAGCTGAGCTAAGCCCTCAACTTACACCCACATACCAGTGGTATAAGTGAACCTCCTTCAGACAAACAGACTTCTTAAGAACCTAGATATGACCAAAAGAGCTGGCCCCTTGTTACACAGAAATAACAAATTCTGCTGCTTCATAGGAAAAAGCAAGCAGGACCTGGAGTGGGACCAACATTTCCAGTGAGCAGCTACAAAGAGTGAGAGGCCATGTGACAAGTCCAAAGCCATGAAAAAAGACAGTGGCAGAGCAGGGGTCTATATGCGGGAATAGTGGGGTCACTGGCATCACATTAATTGACACCGTTCTCTGAAAAATGAAAACAAGCCAAGAGCGGCTACAGAAATACTGGCATATTGGAGGGGAAAGATCTCCAGTAGGTGCAAGCTTAAAGCTGTTGGCTTTTGTGTCAAGGAAACACACTTATATTTAACCACGATTGTGAAGCCTCCTGCACTGACATTTCAAGAGGAGGATGACAAATAATGCAGGATCTGGGCTTTGTAACACTTCCTCCTGTCTGTTCAGTAGCTAAATCACGTTGCAGGACCCTGCAGTCACAAGGCTGGGTCTGCATCACCAGGGGTGCTGCTGTGTGAGAGCCCAGGTTCCCAACAGATTTTAGATGGGCTCACCTCCTCAGGGAGTGGCAGTCTCTGCAGAGGGTTGAGGTTCAGCGCTGGTATGGAGCTGGCAGGTAGCTGGGACTCAGGCAGGTCTAGAGGCAGGTTCTGTTCCTGTTTCACCATGATGGAGCAGAGCTTGGGCCCCAGTGACCACACTCCATTCTCCAGCTCTGAAACATGCACAACATGAGAGTCAAACTCCAGCAAGAACAGGGGAAGGAAAAAACACAAAGCCTTACAGACAGCTTCCTCTGACTGAGGAGGCTGCCTTTCCAAGTTTAGCACTGTCACCACACAAGCATGTGCAGGCCCACAACACACAGTACAAAAGAGAATGAACCCCAGTGTATGCTCCCCAGTGTGTGGGGAGCAGACAGGACAGGGATAGAGGAATTATTTCTCTGCTGTGCTCTGACTGTACAGCCCAAGCTCTGGAGGACAGCTGCAGGGTTTCTTCCCCCAGTAATGTCTAGGTCTCATCCTCTAGAGCTTATTTATATTTAGGACTCAGTGAGAGGAGGATGCTGGGCTGATGCTCCTTAGGCAGCATGGCCAGCATCACAGAGATGCCAGGTGTGTTACCAAGAATAGCACCATCTCTGTGCTGGAGAGCTGGTGAGAGAGCAAGCATGATGACAGTGAAAGGCTGACAGTGCTGCTTTGGCCTTCTGATGCTGTTGTGCCAAGTACTAGGGCCTTGCTGCATGACAGAAGAGGAGGAAGGTCCATTTCTGGGGAAGGGAGCCCTGGAGCACCTACTTGTGAGGTTGCTTCTACAGCTGCTGCCCTCAGTCTCACCTCTGAGACTCTCTTCTCTACCCTGGGCTGCTCAGGGGACTGCTGTCTACAGCTGTACCCTGCTGCCATTGCTGGCACGGACAAGAAGCAGCAGTGACAGAAAGGGAGTGTCTGAAGAGAACTGAATGGAGCCGTGGGGGCATGCTCCCCTTGCCTCCTGCCTGCTCTGTCCCATGCACATCTGTGGTGTGAGCCTGGCTTGCCACTGGAAGAAGAGATCCCATATAAACTGCAGATCAGATGGGAAAAGGACTGCTAGGCAGGAGAGTTGCCTGGGCTCTGCGCTAAAGTTTCGGTCTTTGCTCTTCAAATACTTCAGCCTGCCAAAAGGCTACTCCTAGCTGGCCTGCAGCCTGCACCCTCCTTCCTGGTCCTTATCCCTTCCCTTTCCCTTTTTATCTGACAAACAAAAATACATTTGGCTTGACATAGGACAGATTATTGCTAAGTGTGTCACCAGAGAGAGCTTCAGTTGCCTCCACAAGGCCACAGTCTGACTCATTCTGTAACCTCTCTGCACTGCTCTCTGCATGCAGCACTCTCAGTCAGGCCCAGGGATGTTGCCTAGCTGTCTGCTGCCCAGAGCAGTTCTGCAGTGCAGGCTTCAGTCCAGAAGATGTCCTGGCAAGAGGAGAGAGGGAGAAAGGTCTTTTTCTGCTCCAGAAAAGCCTGCACAGAGAAGAGTACAAATAAGCACCTATTCACATGGGAGCTGCCATCTGATCTAACTTGAAGGTACATTAACATTGTCTTTGCCCTACTCAGCCTCTGTTGTCTTCAGGAGAGGCCAGGGCAGAATCCTGCCTCTGGCCTTTGCTTGGAGAGAGTGGTGTCAAAGCCCAGACAGGAATTATATATGATAACACAGTATCGGCCTTGCCAATGGAATATGTTGTTTTCCTATCTTTGGTCTAGCACCTCTTATTTCTCCCTAGAAAGGTCTCTCTAGCAGATGTTCATTCCTTCCAGCTGCCTCTGAGACTGGACATCTTCAAGCACAGACACAGCTCCTGTGGCTGCTGTGTATGTGTCTCAGCAGCATGTGCTGCTCTCAGTGCTGCTGGATTGCTTTCTAGAGCTTCCCACAATGCAGCAGGGCTAATGTCATCAGGCAGCATCTCAGGCAGGGGTGCACTGCACAGCTGAGACAACACAGAGCCTATTGAGTAGCCACAGAGTGGATTGTGTTTTCTCTGTCCTGCTAAGGACACGGAACCCACAGCTGGTAGTGAAGTCCTAGTTACCCTGGTATGCAGACAAACCCCTTCTGATGGAAGGAGGCCAGGGGTCACACAGCCAAAAGTGTTGGTGTCCAGAAAATTTGGACTGACTTCTTCCTTCCACAAAAATGAGGGACCTTGAGATATCTTTCAGTCTATCCCACTGCTCTAGGCAAGTTCAACTAAACCTGTGTCAGTCCTGATAGATGATTCACTTGAACCCTCCCCTTTGAAAAGTGCCGAAGAGTTCACAGCTTCCCCCATTTAAACCCTTCTATGGTTTTGCTATGCCAGTGTGGGAACATTTTGCCTACTGACTACTCTGAAGTTCCTTACTGTCATTTGAAGCCTTTTCCTCCACATCTTTTCTGTAGCAAAGATCTGCATTTCTCTTTTTCTCAGATGTGTGGGGTATCCTCTGTCTGTGAGGGCTGCTGCTGAAGCAAGTTACCAGACAAGGGAGAGCAGACCACCAAGGGCTCTCCCCAGTCAGACTTGACTCAGTGAGAGAGCAGCCCCCAGTGCTGTCAGTCCAAACAGGCCAAGGAGCAGACACCCAAATAAGTATGTGCCGTCCTCCATTTCCTGTCTACATTCTGACCTTGCTCTCTTTCCCACCCTCAGAGATTCATCTGGGGAGTGATTGAGTTACAGAATCAGAGACAAATAAGCCATCAGAGGGTCAATGAGGGACTGAGGAGTAGGCATGTTGTGTGGACACCTCTAGGTTCTGTTGCCTGAGAGGATGTTTCAGAGGTAATACTGTAACACTGCAGATTTTACTGTATGTTGGTGGATGAGGCATGCCAACATGCTCATCTCTGCTCCAGATACTCTGTACCTATTGGGAAGAAATATGGCTGAGAGATATGGTAGCTGCCCAGGGCTGAGGAGGTGACGCAAAGAGCAGTGAGAAAGCAGGACCTGTACAGGAAGGCAGGCACAAACACGAGGCTGGTCCAGTGCCCGCTGTTCTGCACAACCCTGGCTCCCCCTGCTCCTGGCATCAAATCACACCCTGCAAAACTCAGGGCTGGTACTGAGAAATGAAGCAGCCAGTCCGTATGCACAAGCCATCTGGAAAGCAGACTCCACTGATAAGCAGGGTCACAATGCACCCAGTGCCTTGCCCTAGCTGACCTGTGTTAGTGGGAACCATGTGGGAAGGGGCAGGATTTGGAAGAGTTTTGGAGATCTGCAGAAAAGCTGGGAGAAAGCTGATAAAAAGCAAGCCTCAGCCAGCTCCAAGCCTAGACAGAGTAGGGGCATTCCTGAGGAGGTCTGGGGACTGAGCAGAGCTTGCTTAATGTTAAAGAAAAAAACATTTCTGGGTAATTAATTGGAACTGAATGTCTAAAAAGACTGAGACTGGATGGAGCTGTGCCAAAAGGACTGTACAGTGTTGCAAATACTGGACCTGACTCAGGGTTTCACTAGAATATGACTCACATGCAGTTATGAGCCAAAAAAGCCCTGGAAAGATGACCTGAATTATCTAGCTGCAGGACTGGGAGCATGGATACTCCTATACCTGTCATCATAATTCTAGGCCTTACTCCCTTATAGAGCTGATCTGCACTCTCAGAGAGCAAGTGCCAGGCCCATCTCCAACTCTTCTGGGTTATGCACTGTACACCCTGTGCTGGCCTCTGCCCAAGAATCAGTGTCACACTCCATTCAAGAGAGTCTTGCCTTTGAGACATGACAGCTGAAGGAAGGGCATGTGCAGACAGTGGAGAGAAGAAGAAGTGGTGCTAGGTGTCTCAGAGAGGAGTCCTTGAGATAGCTTCCTGCAGGCAGTCTTCATTTCACTGCTTTCTACATTCTTTTGACTGCACTCATTCTCGAGTCCTATCTCCTCCCATTCATTTTCAGGGGCAAAACAACGCTTTGTTTATTTGTTCATGCTGTTGTTTATTTTTTTTTTTGTTAGTTGCCCCCTTCAAGATTGTACTGGGGTTAAAAGGAAGGAAAAAGAAATGCAAATTGAAAGCTTTTTTGGTACTAAGGCAGAGCTGCTTGGCCTGCCATAAACCTCTCTCCCAGCATCTCTCTGAGATGCCCCTAAGGAATGTGGCAGATGGTTGTGCCTTTTCAAGGACCAAAGAGGTAGCAGAGGGCAGACCTCTCTCCTTCTGCCTCAGTGTTTGTACCAGAAAGCTGGGATCATTCCTAGTCATGAGAGGGAAGCCTCTGTCCCAGGTCTCACTGTTGCTTAAAGGAATAGCTGTCTTCTGTGTATACTGAGCCTGTGCCACTGCTTTTTCAGGCAGCCTGGTGTCCATCAGCTGTTGGGACACCCACACAATCCCACAAATTACAGGACTCTCTGCAAGGACAGCTCTAAAAATACCCAGCCATCATAAATTATCCTGAAATGAATTGTTTTAAAAATAAGTTTTGAAATGACTGTTCCTCTCTGTCTCCTGCTAAAAGATCTGCTGGTAAAGAAGCCACTTAGCTTTCCACATGTACCAGCACTAGTTGCAGCCAGAGACTCATGCTTCCTATGTGCAAGCCAAAACCCTGCCTCATGATGCAAAAACAGAGCTGGATGTAGGGCATCCACACCCAAGTTTGCAGGGTCCTAAAAAGACATTGCCTATTGCTTGCCAAAAGCTGGCAGCACACTAAGCCACAGCCAATTATCATTCTCGTAAATAACAGTAAGCCTGGCAAAGGAGTAATGTGACTATCAGAGCACAAATGGAAGGGAAAAATGTGGGCTGTATTTGACAACAACAAATCAAATTCTTCCCTGTATCAGCCATGTGCAAGTCCAAGGAACAGCCAGTTTGTCCTTATATATGAAAGCCAGCCAGAGCCTCTGCTAACAGATGTGCCCAAAGCTGTGCCGTGTGCACATTTCATGCTCACCATTAGCATTATCTTCAGTCTTGACAGGCACGAGGGGGCTCTGGGGAGCAGAGTCTCCACTGAGGGAATAGCTGTGCTCTGCCTGGATGCCTGGAGTGGGTGGATCCAGGTCCATGTCCAGCAGAGGGTTCTTCTCAGCCAGTACTGGGTCATCGAAGAAACTGCTGAAGAGGTCATTGGAGAAATCCTCCATGTTGTCAGAGAAGTGATCCAGGTTCTCTGAGAAATGCTGAGGAAAGACAAAGGGAGAAAGAGCATTAGCGTCAGCTCCAAGAGGGATCTGAGAGCCTTCCTCTGCACTGAGAGTCAAACCTCACCATCAGCCCTTTTTTCATGGCAAAAAGCAGTTCCTACTCCTCACCTGCATCAGTCTGACACAAACACCTTGAATTAAGATAGAAAGGGATGTGGTGCTGTTCATCACTGCATGTTTATCTATGCCACAAACACGCATGAAACTTTTCTACATTATCTGATCTCCCCCTTCCTTTGTATCTATGAGTGTCTTCCAAACATCATCTCACTATGACAACAAAGTGAATAGAATACAAGGAAAGAGATTCCTGTGATGATAAAATATAAGTGTGGCAGAAAGTCATGGTCTTCAGCACCATGACAGACACTTTTTCATGTTCTCTGCCAGCAGCAACAGGCACATTGATGCCCCAGAGAACATCAACCCAGCTGCTGATTTCTATCAGAGAAAAAAGATCAGTTGGATCAACATAACAGGAAGGCCCCCTGTTGTATTTAATTTCCTCTGGGATTTAACAGCCTCTCTGTGGACCATATGAGGCTGTACTTCAGCCAGATAATGCCTGTGAAATTCAGCTCCCCGATGAAGTTTAAACACTACAGATGGGCTGTTAACAACAAACAATCATTCCACTAATCATTCCAGTAACAGTCAGTAAATCTGGCCAGTGCTGCTGCAGAGCTGAGCTCCTGATGCTACAGGGAACCTGCTTCCTTTGAGGCATATCCTTCTATTCAGAAGTCAAATCACTAACTTTTCCATTTGCTACAACAAAGCATTAGTTGGGCAGGGAGAAAAATGATGGCTGCCAAACACCAGCTGAAAAATTATCCCATTTGTTGGCAGATTGAGGCTTCTGGCTCAGGGAGAGGAAAGAAAAGACAGATAGATTCAAGTGACTATATTACACAGACAGAGCTGTGTAACTTAAATGAACTGGAGAGAGCTCAGCAGAGTCAGACTGGCTCTGTCCCCCCACCCCCTGCCTGGAAAAGCATCTTGGTGGGCAGAAAGGCATTGAAAGAAGTATACTGAAATACCAAGAGCAAAGGGTATGAATGAGAGTAGGAGAGACCACATAGGTCCTAGAGTGGAGACATGAATGCCAATGAACTCCAGTGTGAGAGCTCAGCTCAAAAGAGAGCCTGACTTCTAGAGGAGCAAGGGGTGTGTGCAGTCCTTTCTTTCCCCCGTGCTAGGACTGAAGGAAGGAGGTGGCCAGAGGACCCCGGATACTGGAGCCTGTATGTTCCTGCTCCTACCGGAAGGTATGTTTGTTTTACCTGAGCGCAGTACCACTCTGTCAACATTCCACTGGCTGTCAGAGCTTTGGGGTGAGGCTGGGGAGTGAAGCAGGCTCTAGATGAACAGACCCACACTTCCCACCAAGTGGGGGAGGGAGATGGTAAGCGGCAGCAATCTCCAACATGTCAGTGCCTTTCACCCTCCGACATCATCTTTCAGCTGCTCAATTTAAAACCTCAGATGCTTACAGAGCATGCTGGAAGTGGGGATGGAGTCCCTGCCACCTGCATTCTGCCTGACATGAGATTTCTCTCCATTCACTTCCTTCCCACTTGTCCTCCGACTGCCTGGAGTGACAGCCCAACACATGACCATCCAAGGCTTCCCTAGAGACCAGACACTGCATGTGCAAGTAGGGTGGAGAAGGCACACTCGTGCTAAATCCTAGTGTTGAGGCCCTCCCTGCGATGTCTGGGCTAAAGTTTTCTCCACTTGTTCCCACAGCAGAAGCAGAGTTGGCGGGGTAGTTTGGTAAAATCTACCCAGCCATTTCCAAGTTGCCTAGGAGCGTTTTTGCACTTGAATCAAGTAACAAAAAACACCTACCATCTGTGGGGAGTGTAACTTCAGAGGGAGCTGAGTCAGCAGACGGAACTGGGTTAGATAGTTATCTAAAAAGCACTGGAAAACCAGGTTTTGTCCTATCCTACAGCATAGAAGGATAAAGAGTTTGCAGTCCTGAGCATTAACCCCAGAGAGTGCCTGCTCATGTAACAGCTGTTCTTTGTCTTGTGTTCTCTAAACAACACAAGCAAACACAGGATGTGAACACGATAGCCTTATGGTAAGGGCGAGAACCACAGAAAAGTGAAAGGATTCAGAGTGCTGGCTGCTAATGCACCACGACACAGCAGAGCTGGGCTCAAATCATATTTAGTGTTGTGACCATCAAAACTAGAACCACTGTGTAGCCATGGAAGAGAAGCAGAGCTGGATGGACAGCTGTGGGGAGAGCTCTCTGTGACGCTGCCATGTGCTTCCAATTTCTTTCACAACTGTGCATTAACAAAGGCAGAGGTGGGACTGAAGAGAGTCAAGAAAATTCATTCATGCAGTAGTTACACAGATAATCTTTTAGCGACATCCCACCCACATTTAGAACAATGATCCCTTGGTCAGTCAACAATCTCTCAATTGTTGGACAAACCCACCTAGAGGGAAGAGGCAGAGATGTGCCTCTGGCTTTATTCCGAAACGAAAAAATTCACCCCAACAGCTGCTGAGGGGTGAGAGGTGAGTAGTGAGTGCAAGGGACTGAGTATCAGAGCCTTAACACAGGCACCAACATTGGCAGGAGTAATTTCAGGTTTCTGATTCTTTTAGACACCACACAGCAGACTTGCTGCTGGAAGACCTCACTGTTTGGAAATGAGGATGAAGGCAACACTGTTCTCCCAGAGGTGCAGGAGTTCAGGTCCCCAAGAGACCATTCTCTCCCAAGAGGCAGAGGCCTACTGCACAGTACAGGAAAAACATGGGTGATGAGCGGAGAACGAAACTGGCACCCCTCACTGGGAATACAGAAATGTTGGGGCATTTATCCCTCTCTGGGCTTCTGGATCTTATCCTCCAGGACAACTAAATACTGGGAAAACCTTCTCATCAAAGAGCCCGTTTCAGCTCTCACCACTCACCCATATCGCAGTCAAACATCTCCAGACACAGACGGTGGGGAGAAGGGAGCTAGCCCATGAGATTGGCCCTAACTATGGTTATTATCAAAAGGGGCACCAAGGATCCAACACCCTCAAGGAGGGAGAGCAGCTAGAGCTGACACAAAACTGGAGACTGTTGTTTTACTCAAAGAAGGTGGCAAGAGGCAGAGGAAAGCAGCAGAAGGAAGGGTAAAGCAAACAAAAATAATAACATGGCTTTGTAGCTGTCTGTACCCACAATGGAAACTATGGGACCAGCAGGAAGCTGTCACCACATCCTAGGACGACTACTGGGGCTCTTGGGTTGACTGTTCTCTCCTGAAGCCAACAGGTATTGTTATTTTTAGACTTCTAATTTGTGCAAGACAGCTGTGCATGCAACCACATGGTAAGAAGAAAGAGCGTCCTCTTGTCAAGATCCAACAGTGATGAACACAGTGAGGAGCAACCCAGAGTTTATTTTGGCTAGATGCCATCAAAACCACTACTAATTAGTTTAGATTGAGCCTGTTAACCCAGAATATGCAAATTTTATCCCACCCAACCTAATTTTGGTAGCTGCACTTATCTGGCAAACTCAAGAGAAAGCTTCAGCCATACTCTTCCTTTGCATGTGTGAGAAAGGCTTCAGGGAACTAGGATATGGTGACTTAGGGTTGTGTACCTCACAGCAGCACATGGCAGGGTCAGTGCTCCAAGTTTCTGAGCAATGAAGAGAAGCAGGTTTATGACCTGACCAAGTGGATAGTAGTTTTGTCCTTGCTGCAATGGAAGGTGCTGGGTGGTCACTAGCCCTCCGTTCCCACCTGGGCTGGGGCCAGCACAGCTAAAGGTCTTCATATGCTGCCACGGAATGACATAACTAGGCTGGGCTTTGGGGAGACTTTTGCCAACACAATGGCAATGAAGGTCTCAGCAGACCAGGGAAGGTCCAAGAAAGAGTCCATGGAACTTGGGTGTGAATGAAGGTGGGATGGAAAGAGATACACAAGCACAGCAGCCTCATCCTCTCACAGCTTCTTCAAGACCAAAACTCTAGAGAGTGCCTTCCAATCAGACTGAGATCACCCAGCTCCTGCTCCTCAGAGGATTGCCCAAGAGTTTCTAATTGTGACAATGAAGGACTTGGCAACTCTGTTGAGATTCTCTTTTAAGATATTTCAAGTAGCTTTCACGCAGATGGGTCTGGCTTTAGCAAGGGGGACCATTCAACTGGGAAACTTGACCCTTACCATCCTGGCCTAGAGGGAGTGGGTGTGCAGTGTAGTGAGGGAAAACAGTTTCCAGATGGGATATAAAGCTCACAGCACAGTCTCATTTTGCATTATTCGCTCCTGTTATCTTCCCCTCCCTTTCACACCCTCCTTCCTTCTCCTTCTAACTATGCTCCAAAGCCAAGAAATAGCACGAGATGTGTTTCCAAAGCTGTATTACCAGTGAGCGGTCAGGGAGGGGGCAGCCAAGGGACAGAAACGCAATGGCGAAGATGTACTGGATTTCCTGATCCAAGCCTGATTTCTGGCTGCCCATCCCCCTCAAACTGTAGGAGGACAAGGAGGCAGCACCCAAAGAGGATGAGCCAGTGTGTACAGGTATGGGGAGGCAACAACCACTGCATCTCTAGGCCCTACAGAGAGCCTTAACCTATTCTGGTGCCACAGTAGAATCTGCTCAGGCTGAGGCCACCTCAGCCATGGGGAGAGAGTGAGAATCTGTCAGCTCCTGGCTTCTGCTCCCTCCCACTCCTGGTGATCGACATAGGCACTGACTCTTCCAAACATATTTCCACCACATGTTTTCATCCTGACCTCATGTGTAGGGTTGTCTAAATAGCACACTGTATGTGCGTGCGTGCACTTCTCATTCAAACACCCTTTCCTGTTGTACAACAGTTATCTTGGGAGCTAAATGTAAGGCATCTAGATAACCAAATGCAAGCTCTACATATACCCCCACCCAGAGCTCTTGTTAGAACTCTGGAGGCCCCAAGCAGCGACTGAGGCACTAAGCCTTCTCCCCTGCCTGGCTGCACATGGGATGCCTTAAGGTAGCGCTCTTGTAGCCTAGTGGCACCATGCATGGCTGAGGAGGTGATGACTTCCTCTCCCTGGATCCACTTCTCTGTACTCATCCTGGCTGCATCTGTCCCTCCTTTTGCCTTTTATGCTTCCATTCTTTGACTGTGACTTTCCCCTTCCCACCTCCAGCTGAGTTGTTTGGACACAGTCTTCCTTCAGGATCAGCCTGGTTCTCACAGCCTCTCTCGTCCCACCACAACGGTCTCGCTCCAAAGAGAAAGCAGCGAGGGGCTAAATCCAGCTGGGCGGCAGCCCAGGCCCAGGAGACGAAAGGCCTTTGCAGGTTGGAGGTTCTGCTCGTGCTGGCAAGCAGTGAAGATGGGGAGGGGATTCTTCTGAGTTTTCTCTTTTCTTTTTGAATTTTTTTTCCTATTTGCTTGCCAAGATAAATCTCCTGTCCCAGCTGTGACATCTGCATTTCCCTTCTCTGCTTTCACTAAGGAATGAAGCCCCCTGCACCCCAGCTGCACAGCCGAGGTTTTCTTTACATTCCAGGAAAGAAGAGCCCATACACTCCAGACAGTCCTTCTGCTCTCTTTAAAATGCAGAGAATTTTAGACCTTATGAAAGTGAAGTTCTCAACAGTGTTAATAAGATTCAGGCAGGATGGACAGATGCTGTGCACACTTCTCCACACAGCCAGTCAGTGCATGGGCACCCCAACGGGCACAAGTGATCATCCAACCATCCCTTGGCTGCCACCCCTCTGCTGCTACTCCATCCTGAACCCATATTGCTCTTGTACCTCACATATCACAGGTCTCTGCTGCTCCATGCCTGGTCTGCCCAGGCCCCTGGTGTCCCTGAACAGCCTGCCACTGACCTGCTACCCCCTTGCTGTTGCTGCTTCTCTGTGTGGCATGGCCAAAGCTCCGAAGGCCAAACCCCCTGTGAATGCCACTGTCATTCCCCTCCAGCAGCAGGACAGCATCCTGAGCAGCAGCACTACTGTCTTTCCCACGCACTGTGTCAATGCCCAAGTCACCTGTGATTACTTTCAGCATCACAACCTTGGCATGTATGGCGGACCAAACCCTCCAGACAACCCAAGGTGGCAGGGTTTGACTGATCTTGATCTGGAACTATGCCCAGAATTTGCTGCTGTCTGTAGAATTGTAGAATCACAGAATCACTTAAGTAGGAAAAAACCTCTGAGATCATGGAGTCTAAGCTATGACTGAACACCATGTCAACTGGAACATGGCACCAAACGCCACAGTCAGTCTTTCCTTAAACACCACCCCCAGGGCTGGTGACTCCACTACCTCTCTGGGCAGTCCAATGTCTAATCAACCTTTTTTTTGAATAAATTTTTGCTAATGTTCAACCTAAACCTGCAGCTTAAGACTACATCCTATCATCCTGTCTCTGGTTCCCTGAGAGAAGAGGCCAACCCCCATCTGGCTAGAACCTCCTTTCAGGTACTTGTAGAGAGTGATAAGCTCTCCCCTGAGCCTACTCTTGTCCCTGCAAGGCTCAGGCACAACTCGCTGTGGAAACCTTCTTCCACAGCGCATCCGTGCCAAGGGCCTGGATTTACAATTTCCAGCGCTAGGCGCCACAGGACCTAGGAGGGACCGTCGGCGGCTCAAGGCACAGCCGGGGGAGGGCGGTGGCGGGCGCGGCGCCCAGGCCGGGCGCAGCAGC
>WAAE01023493.1:0-11614 GCA_013400495.1 Nicator chloris | reverse complement strand
TTATTTCTTTATTAAAATATTATCCTGCCAGGACTCAACAAGCAAGTCATGTTCCAAAACTGCATTGGGAGGCAGGTGGCTGAACACGACTCCAGAAAGTGATAGACAGAACTCCATGCAGCCATTAAACCACTAAAGATAACATTGCCTGCCCAAGTGTAAAAAAAAAAACCAAACCAAAAAAACAAAGCATGGGGTTTAACCTGGGTAGAAAGATATTCAAGGATCAGAGGTTTGGAGCTATTACATATTCTGTGTGATTCTGAACAACTCTTTAAGGTTTTTAGTATTCCCAAAATTCTATGAAACTTGAGAAATTTAAGAGTACAAAGGTTTTGGGAACTATTCTTGTCTTAGGTCACTGTAGGAATAGTCAAAGAGCAATACAATATATTCAGAAGCAGGTACCTTCTTATTGGCTAGATGTTGTGGACTTATGGTCAATTATTATATGTGAATTAATAATTAATGCTTTCTGCAGTAATTTTACAGCAATCTCATATTGTCATGACAGAGAGCATGCGTGCTTTGTATGTCATCTACACACTGCAATAATCCTTTGGCTTCATGTCTATTGTTCTGTCAAGTTTCTCCAAAATATTTTTACAGCAAAAGCAGTTGGCAGAGTTCCATCAGCACTTCATTGCAGAAATTTAGTGCACCTGCAGAGAACTGCCTTTTCACCCATATTATACCATATACTGACAAAGACTTAGAATTGCTTGTCTCATAAGTCCTGCCAGCATCTTTTCAGTACTTTCAAGTATTTTTCAAAGCCTTTCCAGTACTCTCAAGAACTCCATCCTTCTCCCACTCATCATATACACTGGGATTCATTCCTGCTTTTACACAGCATTCATGTGTTCAAACAATCCGGGTCTTGAATATAGGTCATTGCAACCTCTAAAAAACAGGGAAAAGAATAAACCTGACCAGAAAATAACACCTCCACCAATACCCAAAGAAGTACTACAGATGTCACAGAACTACTAGAAGTAGGAGGTAACTCTGTTATGGTACAACCCATGTGCTGTCAGAGAGGCAGATCTCTTACCAAGCACCTGAGAAGAACAGACTAGAGGGAATACATTGCCCTCTAAAAGCTACGTGCACTTGTGTAAGTTACTTCTATGTTTAGAATAACTCAAATATTTAGTAGTTCACTCTGTGAAGACCCTGTCACTAGAAGAAGATATGATGAGATACATGCTGAAGGGTACTGCTGTGTTGTGCTCAGCATCTTTGATTCTTGTGCATTGATTAAAATGAAATTAAAAATAAAAAAAAAAACAAAAAACCAAACCTAAACTGATAGAGAAGATAAAACCCAGACACTTTATTTTTAAATTGCCAAATCTCCAAATTATATACAATTTCTTAATGTAATATATATGACATAATTCTTGTCAGCCCTTCGTTCTTGTTGTTCTCTACAGGACATAGGGTGTAATAAAAGCAGGGAAATATTTCTATATCACCTCATCTTGATCTGAGAAGGAAGTGGGCTGATGGAGCAATTTTTTCTCAAATGTACTTAGCTCATTTAGTGCAGCCTCAGTTGCAAATCCCTAAAACATTCCACAACTAAACTCTCTTTTTTTCCTTATACTGAAGCAGCTAGTGTTTTCCACTGCCAGAGATCTGATACTGCATTTAGCAGACCAGGGAATTTCTTTAGGTTGTCACTTCCTCTGTTAGAAAATGTAAGTGCCAGGTTGCCTGTAGAAATGGTATTAATCATCCTGCTGGTTCTCTTTAGGCAGAAAATGTTGAAATGGAAGCATAATTTACTGAGAAAAGGAAAAAAAAAATTTCTGGTATCGTAGCCTTGAGACTCTCATCATGTTTTTCCTATCCTTCTGTGAAAGTGATAGAATTTGTATTTCAGATCTGATTCTCATTATTGACACAATGTCAGGTGGCTAAAGGTAACAGCTGGGAGAAGAAAGACATCTATTACGTTTGCATTCAGACTATCATTAAGGTTGTAGAAATCTGTAGCACTTCAAGGTTAATTTCTACAGTGATGTTATCTAAATAGAGAAGCAGATTTGTGAAACTTCCATGACAATTATGTAACAGTAAATGCTGCAAAAATTATAACAGCAAGAAACATGATACATGTATTTTAAACCATTTTGTTATTATTTGGCTTTATCCAAGTAATAAATTACACAGTGAAAACTGGTTGAGCTCACCAGGAAACATATAGCAAATTTAATATTTGCTGTGAAGACTCACAAAAGAAGAATTTTTTTCCTGCTGGCAGCATGAGGTAGTAAGCTATTTCCCACAACACAGGATAAACTTATTCTCTTGACTGCAGTTATTGTTTTGTTCAGACATCTTTATTCATGTCTATGTAAACTCCATCATTTACTTATAGGTACACCACAAATCACCAAAAGAATTTAACAGAAAATTATCCTGCCAGAAAATAAGATTTGTCAAAAATTAAAAATGGAAACAAAAATATTGCAACTGTTATAACAAACTCCTTCAGTGTTAAAAAATGAAAAACACAGGAAAAAAAAGCCAAAACAAATTCAATTTTAATGAATTCAACGGAATGCTTCAATTGAAGTATTTCAATTGAAGTGATATTGTTGTGTGTCAGGTTTTTATTGTTTCCTGTACAGCACTAACAGGTAATATTAATTCATCAACTGATAAAGTAAAAGCATTTCAAATGGAAACCTTTAAATATCTTTAGTAATTAAAATTAGTATTTTCTTTCAGGATGTCTGAATTACTTATATTCCCAATATTTAGTCTGACATACACAAATGCTTATTCCTTAGCAGTGAAAAACCAAGTACTGAAAACATCTACATGAAAAAAGCAATATAAAATGAAGATGTGGAGCAGCTTCTCTTTTCTCAGGTAGTATGTGAAACAAAGGATGGAATATCAAGGGTTTTATCTCTGTCGCTTTGTCTTACTGCTTGCCCTGCTACAGCTTATGCCTTCACAGAATCACAGAATGGGTAAGGCTGGAGAGGACCCCATTGGGTCATCTGGTCCAACCTCACTGCTCAATCAGGGCCACCCCAGAACACATGGCACAGGACTGTGATATTCAGACTTGAATATCTCCGGTGAAGGACATTCTGCAACCTGTCTGGGCAATTTATTCCTGTGTGGAGCCACGTGCACAGTAAAGAAGTTCTTTCTCATGTTCGGGTGGAACTTCTGTGCGTCACTTTCTGCCCATTACCCCTTGTCCTATTGCTCAGCATCATCGAGAAGAGATTTTCTTGGATTTAACTAAATGAGCAAATAGACAGTAGAAACAAGACCTAAAAAGGCTTCCAGAACCCCTGTAATAGGACTTACAGAGAAGTAATACAGGTCAGATTGTTCTACTTCTCTTAAAACTGTAGGATGGAAGAATGCTCTCAGGCTTTGTATCACCCAAAACTAAATAAACCAAGAGACTGCAGAAATTACTGATTAACTGGATGATTCTTTTTAATATATTGAATTTCTTGCTCAAGTTATATGTTCTTGTCCATAAATAAATCTCTTTTTTCACAGGACAACAGTCCTGTCTCTTTTGATATGGAAAAAGTGACACCGAAACTCCAAACTGATCTTAACTGATGACAGTGAGTGTTCATAAATTACTGCAGCCTGAAATAAATGAAGTGTGTCAACACATTCCACAGAAGCAAAATTCTGCCTTTTGACAGGTGTATGTAGGTTCCTGACAGTAATTAGCAACAGATTCAAGCAAACTGACTGACTACAAAGGAAATGGGATTAATTTTACTGCATGTCTATGTTTATGGTGGTAACCACACACTGAACATAAAAAACACATACACCCAAAGGTAAGAAAAGTGCAGTTAATTGCCAATAGTGTACATGATAATTGTTTTGGTTTTTTTACCTTCATGGTTCATCCATATTCATAAAATAATTTGGGCTAATTACTTTCCAAATAACCTCCAGTGAAGACATAGCTCAGATCTTTTGGAAACAAAATGTATTATGTCCGACAGTTCTTCTTCCATGTTGCTGATGTGCGCAAAGAATACAGAAAATTTGGTAAGTAGGATTTCCCTTTGAAAAAACTATCTTGTTCCTGTCACGTTTCTTATAGTTTCAAATCAGTGGTTTTGGCTTAAAGCCAAACTCTCTGGTAGTCTTCTGATTTATCTTTGATGCCTTTTACAAGTTAGGTCCAGATTTACAATCCTTCATTTGTGTCATTAATTACTTGTTTTTACTGAGAGAAGGCACATCTTATTGTAGTCATTCAACTATGTCACTTTACCAGTTCATCTAATTTCTCTGCTCCTCTTTTTAGGTTAAAAAATCCTTCAAAAACTTGCATTGCTTTGAACCTGCAATTTGGTGGTAATGACCTCATGTTGATTATGAGTAAATGCTGGGCAAAATTAAAGACATACCCATGTAAATATATGTAAATTAGGAAAAAACAGACTTCAGAGATTTGATCAATAAAGGACTAAAGGACTCTTGCACTAGGAACAATATCAGCCACATTTAAGGTGGGTCATCTTATGTTTGCATATTGATTGGTTAAAGTTAGACAAGATAGTACCTTTTATTTTAAAGTACTATTAGAAGCACAAAAATCACAGAAATTGTTGATAAATAGATAAAACCCGTTATACTTTTAATTTAAATAATTATTTTATAGTGTTTACAGCATCAATTCTTTGATAACTCTATGATATAAGCATACCAAGAACCATTTTCAAGAAGTTTGTTTTGTATTTGTCTATTATTTCCTGGGTGCAATGCAGTCATTGTTAATTAGTTTCTTAAGTGAATTTGGTGTTTCTGAGTTGGAAAAGACGCCTGATCAAAATTCCCTAAAAAAATAAGCAATATACAGACCTAAGAGGGTCAATTTGCAAGTTTTCAGGCACTATTGACTCGAATAGGAGGCTATCTTGTGTAACCCAAAAATTGTGTACTGTATTCCATATCTGTACTTCATCATATGTCCAAGATTGTCACTGTCCCTCTAACACCCAGTGGTCAGAAGCAGAAGCCATTTATCTGGCCCTGGATTCAGGAAGGAGGGGTGTGCCAAGGTCACTTTAAGAATCAGAGGACACTCATGGAGAGCCTCTTTCTCTTTTTGCTCTTGTCAGATTGCTTCACAGAGCCAAAGCTGAAGCGTTATGTTTTTCTCTGGGCTCTTTCCTTGCCTCAGGTCTCCAAGAAAATGTATTTCTCAAACTGTTTCAGGGCAAATTCTGCAAATGGGAGCTGCTGGTTTCAGTGCCCAGTATGTCTGCTTCTTTCCTTCCACAACGCAAAAGCAACTCAGAACTTCAGCACCAACACCAGCTGGGTTCAGCGGCTGAAAAACAAACAGAGAAATTGACACCGCAGCTTTACCCTGCCCCAGTTCCCAGTTCCAGCCACTGCCCAAGTTCCTGGTTCCAGATGCTTCCCACTTTTCTGGTTCTGACCCAGTTCCATCTGCCATTGTTGATGGAGCTGCTTCCATTGGGAGAGATGTCCTGTTGGATGGCATGGAGCAAATGAATTAAGGGGCATTTGACTGTTTTAGGACTCTTTTGGTTCCTTTTTGTTTTGTCCTTGTTCCCTGTTGGCTGTCTGGGAGAAGTCTGCCTTATAAATTGTCTTACACCGTGACAGGGGCAAATGGAGCTGACTCTGAACCCATTTCCTCCCTTGTCGCCCTTTCTAGAGGGCCATGCAATAAAACTATTTATTATGAGAGTATTTTTAGTGTAGTGAATACTTCTCTTCCAGGGCATATCCATTAAGTCACTTTGGAGGTATCATTAAAATTCCATCAGAGTGTTAGAGTAAATAATTATTTTGTCCTTGCTCTATATCTGGAATTTTTATGGACATACACATGGTCATGAAGAGTCTTTATTTGACTTTGTGACTTTGCTACTGACTTTGTGACTCGTTGAGTACCTCAATTTACATTCATTCATGAATACAATCATCATGCAAAAATAAGACATTTTTTCCCCTTAGTCCCCTAAAGGAGGTACATTTGAAACACATCAAATGGAGTGGTAAAAGGCTTCACAGAAGATGCCACTATTCCTGACTTTTCCTTAAAAGCAGATTTGGCAGTTATTTTCATGCAAGATCTTATTTGCTTACATACAAATTCAGGAAGTGAAATATCTATTTCTAGAAGATTTCAACTTGAATTTACCTAAAACATGCCCTAGAAAGTAGCCTATTAAGCAGATATGGCAATAGCCTCCACTGACCCTTCTTAGAAATCTATTTTATGCCCCAAATTTAGATGAAGAAGGACACTTCAAATGGACCCTAACCTTTCATTTTACCTATATAATATTGGGAATAAATAATTTAGATGAAGAAGTGTTGTCTAAAGCCTAGGGGAATGAATCTAGACCTTGGTCTAGATGTTAATCTGTACAAATATGTATAAACTGTAAATAGAGAGAGCTGAGAATATATACAATTACATCTCCACACTAAAAAGAGACATTTGTAATACCTTTTTCTGGAAAACTGAAAGTCAGGAGTGTACCAAGATCATAAAAAAATAAGCTATGGAAACATCAAGCTTGATGAAATACATACAAACTGTTGACAATATAATTTACTTGGGAGTTGCAAGTGATCTGAAAGACAGTATAGCCTAAGTGATTCATGTGCACTGAGGAAGCAGGTCGAATTCACTTCTGGAAAAGCTGTCTTCATTGCAGTCATCAAGCCAGGCTGAGCTCAGGCTTGCATGCCTCTAGTACAGCTGTATGCCTACTGTGCTTCAAACCCTGTCCCAGTCTGAGGATTACCAACTAAGAAAGACCCTGCCTGGAAAGACTGTTCTTTGGTACATGATATCAGCATCTTTATATCCTGCTAGCTTGCCTGGGGCTTCCAGTCACAGTCAGGCACAGTAGCCTGATACCTGTGTGTGGAATGTACACAGTGTCAGTCTCTATTTGGCACGCATCTTGTCCTGCTTTTCTGGCAGCAGGGTGGAACTTTCCTTCATGAAAATGTGTGAAGTAAAGAAGAAGTGAAGCCATCACTTATTTATTCACAGTGTGTCTGTGTTCTGCCTAATTGCCCTCTCGCTCTGCTGAGGAAGCAATAAAGCCTATTTTTTAATCCTGCATGTTTTCAGCATTCTAGAAATTAAAAAATAATACTGTATATAAATACAATCAGACTAAATTATGAGGATGGACCTCAACACCAAAAAATTCAAGCTTCTAGAAGAAAGGAAATTATTTTCCACAGCTGTTTTTTAGTTGTTGTGGCCAGTTTCTTTCTCTGAACAAGCTTGTCCTTTCAGTTCTAAAGGAAGAAGTTAAAATATCGGAAGAAGTTAAAATATCGGTCTGGTGGTTTATAATCTAGTCTGGACTGGATATTTTATTTGAAAATTAGGAGTGTCTGTTAAATCCTTAGAGATAACTTGAACCATGTAATTCCTTGATAGCGTTTCATGTTTTACAGATTTCTGCTGAGAGTTCTTATGTTATTTCACAATTATTAAAGCTCTGATCATCAGCTTGCCTGTGACACAGATTAGAGCTAAGAGTCCTGTGACCAGCAATGGCAAAAAGCACTTAGCAATGATCAAGTTTCTCTGCCCACCAGACTCACTGGTAAGGGAAATTTTGAAGAACAAAGGTAGGTGATGGAATTTTCATTTAGCACAAGACTCTGCAAGGATGAGACATGATCTTCCACATCATTTTTTTCCCTCTTCATTCTTGAACAATTATCTACTCTTATAGCAGTTAAGCAAAGTGGAGGTGATGCTCTGCAAGTCTGGATGAGATGAAGCAGAATTCAAATCTCTGTCATAATGTTCATTGCAATTGGGAGATTCTACTACCTATTCATAAAAATGCTATCTATGCAAAAAAAATTAATAATCAGCAAGGGAATATATCAACTCTGAACCCACTATTTGATTTAAATGGATGAATTGCAGGTGTGATGATATGTAGTAAGTTTTTTTCTTCTACACAAGAAATTCTGTATTTGCATAGGCTTTACTAGAGAAAAGAGCAGATGAATGTCATCATGTTAGCATGGGATTTTGACTGTTGTATAAAACCCACAATAAATGTTGTCTGTGGTTTGATGTAGATGTGCATCTTTTTGGGTAATCGTTATCAGCTAATCTAGTGCATTTAACAAATTGCTTTAGGAATGTCTACAATTATATATACATACACTTGATATTCATCCTGAAAGAATGGTTGAAAGAGATAGTTATTTTCATTTTTTTCTTCATATTCTGTTTACTAACTTTTCAGTTCTGCTTTGCTAAGAAGGTTTAAGGTATAAAATACAAGTTGCAACAGTGGCCTGCATAAAGCCTGAAGTAGATCTTGCTACATAACATGGTCCTGTGCTATGGTGGAAAATAAATGCCTGATAAAGTAATAAAGAATATTAACCTATACATCAATTTTTGTTGTATGATGTAATAGTTTCAGTGTGACTGACCAGAGACAAACGAAATAAAAGTGATGGATTCAATCAAACCTTAATTGACTGCTACTAGAATGGAGGTAGTGGAGTGGTGGCAGGTGATGGTATACATTAAAAATGCAGAGAAATTTGGGACTGTCAAGAATTATGGAATATCCAGAGCTGGAAGGGACAAAGATCATAGAAGTCCAACTCTTGGCCTGGCACAGTACATCCCCAAGAGTCACACCATGTACCTGAGAGCATTGCCCAAACACTTCCTGAATTTTGTGATGCTGGTGCTGTGACCACATCCTTGGGGAGCCTGTTCCAGTGCTTAACCACCTCTGGATAAAGAGCCCCTTCACAATATCCAACCTAAACCTCCCTGACACAACTTCAGGCCATTCCCTTGGTTCCTGCCACTGGTCACCAGAGAGAAGTGATCAGTGCCTGCTCCTCCTCTTCCCATAACAAGGAAGTTGTAACTGCTCTGGGGTCTCCCCTCAGTCTCCTCTTCTCCAGGCTGAACAGACCAAGTTACCTGAGTCACTCCTCATATGGCTTCCCTTCAAGGCCCTTCACCATCTTCATTGCCCTCCTTTGGATGTTCTCTAATTGCTTTACATCTTTTTCTATACTGTTTTGCCCAAAACTGCACACATTACTTAAGGTGAGACCACACCACTGCAGAGCAGAACAGAGAAGAGACAAGGCATGTATTTCATGCATGTTCTTATTGGACTGGAGACACACTTGAGATGAATGTTTGATCCTGGTCTTTGTTAAACTTTCATAAGAGATCATCAGTTTGACGTTCCTGCTGGAAGCAATGGATGGGTACTCTTCAGAGCTAGGATGTTTTTTCAATTGAAGCCCAGAACTTTTACCCAAAATGCTGTGGGACTGGACATGTTCTTCGTACATTGGCATTATTTTGGGTTTTTTTGTTTTTTTTTTTTTTGGTCAAAATATTTGATTCCTGTTGCCCAAAACTTTCTTTTCTATTGAGTGAGTTTCCTGATCATAAGTCAGAGAAAGATTTCTAAGAAATACAGGGAAGAGGTTTCCAAAGTCTCTTGGCAGAAGCTCAAACAAGTTTGTTTTACAATTTTTCAAATAAATCTAGATTTTTTAGCTGGATGCTCTTATCACCAACTTCGGCAGAAAAGTTACCTTTTCACTGTGAAATGGAACGATTATCAAAATAATTAACTTCTAAGCTGTCTGTTTTTGCTCAGTGTACTGCATCTAGTCTTTCCGTTTGGCAGCGGAGGGACTTTAGCTTTTGAAAATTATATTTTAAAGTTACCAGAAATCACCTGTGAGTGAATATAACATTTCAATTTAGTCAGGTTTATTCATGTTAAAGATTTCATACACTAATACGGGACTATTTCTGCCAAATTCTGAGATCTACTTGAGCACTTCTTGCTGAAACTCCAAGTTCCCCTGAAACTCACATAAGCTGAAGATTCTATCTGGCAACATAAGATGTTTAGTTATCTAATGCAAGTTTAGATCCCATGGGAAGTGTATCCTTGTGGTTGTGTGTTTCTTCTTTATGTATGTTTTTGTAGCCTCTTTTTTATGGTTTATCCCTGTTCTCCCCACATGCAGTTGGTTTCACCCAAAGTTTCCTCCTCCCTCACCCAGTTGTCACTCCCCCCTGAACCTGCCCTTCGCTCCACCCCTCTAGTTGTCAATCTTCCCTAATCCCTACCCATTGTTCTAGTAAGTTCCCTGTCAATCACTGTTTCCACAATGCCCTATTGGTTTGTCTAAGTTATGCCCCCCCTCGGTGCTGCCCGATTGGTTTTAGTTCTGTCAATCCCTGTTGGGCTCCACCCTGAGTTGTCCCTGATTGGTTCCCTGAATGTACCCACCCTGGTTCTGCCCCCAGTTAAAAGCTGCTGCTCTGGCCTGTTAACCGGTTTTCTGCCTCTGACCCTCTCAGAGAATAAACTCCTTTGGGAAACCACATCGAAGGTTCCTCTCTGCTTTTTGACCTGATCCTGGGTGCTGACAACATCACAGGAACCGTAGAGAGCAGCCAGCAGCCCTGCTCTGCACCACCACCTGGGTCACTTCTGGTGTGAGGGCCGGGGTGAGGGGCTGCCCTGGGGAAGTTTCTCTGGTCACTTCGCGTTGTTTCCTTACAAAAAGTATTATCCTTTGATGCTCTTCCTTCTAATTGTAGTATGTCTAGAATTTTGGCATTATATTTCTCACTTTTTCTGTTTCTCAGTCCCATTTATTATCTACTGGATACATTAATGTTTTTTCACTCCACTGTAGGTGGGGAAAAAAATAATTAAACTACTATGGGGGATACTAATTTCTTCTTATCTTTTACCTCAAGCTTTAATCTATAATTTTTAATGATTTGCTTGATCCCCTTCAAACCAGAATGTTGTATTAAGTTTTGCTTCTAATCTGACTGGTCATTTGGTTCTATTGCGTGTGGAATATAACTTTATATCAATTTATAATTATATAATAACAGGGAAAATACAAAGTGAAAACTGAGAAGAGAGATAGAGATGACAAAATCCTATATGAGACTATCATAGGGATACTACAAAACTGCTGTTGCACTCTAAGTCTGATGAGATTCAGACTTGTCATGCCATTTTCATTCAGTGTAGCAAATCATGTAAAGGCATATTTTTTCCTGCCCAATTATTACACAGTATTGAGCTCATACCACTTATTACGGTACTAATTAGGCTATCTCTAATATCATCTGGAGAAATTTATTGATAAAGCTGCCAGGCTATAAATTCTGAACATGGAGGAAGTAGGAGGAAACAAGCTGAAATTAGACCCTTTATGGGTTATGGAAGTCCAGAGGGAGATGCATCTATTTCTATCATGACTAAGCATAGATTGGAAAATGGATACATATAGTGATACTCTTTCTTTCCTTGTGGCTGTTGTGCATAAATGGCTCTGCCATTCTTGCTGCAATTTGTTCATTCTAACTTGATCTGACAAAAGCCAAAGAACACTACACTGTGTAGATCTTCAGATGACCAAACAAAGAAAAAATGGAAAGAAAAACAGGCCCAGAGGCTGTAAGCAGGGTTAGAAAGTATCTCATCAGGATCCTGCAAAAGGAATCAAAGTAGGGAAAAAAAGGAAAAAAGGGCAAGTGCGGCTGTGCCCCGTCTTCGTG
>WAAE01023492.1:1483-37400 GCA_013400495.1 Nicator chloris | reverse complement strand
TTAGATTAGATATTAGGAAGACAATCTCACCACTATCAGAGTAGTGTGACACTGGCAGTTTCCCAGAGAAGTTGTGGATGCCTCATCCCTGGAAGTGTTCAAGACAAGGCTGTATGCGTCTTTGAGCAATGTGGTCTAGTAAAGATGTCCCTGCCTATGGGAAGGGAATTGGAACTGAATGATCTTTAAGGTCCCTTGCAACCCAAACTATTTCATGATTTTGTGAATATTTTGAGATTAAAATCAGCAAATTCCCAACTGTAGATCATGTGAGTATTTTTTTCCTTGCGAAAAAAAGTAACTGGGAGAGATTTTTAAGTCCAGTTCACTCCACCAAAGCTTTCCTTTGGATAAGCCAGTTAGAGTTTTCTTCAGTAATGTCTCTGGCTATGCTTTCCCCCAGTCATCCACACAGCCCACATAACCACAATATAAGGACAACAAAATACATCTTGGCTACTACTAATATGAGAACAGGTGGTTTTAAACAGCAGTGTGGCCATCAAAGACCACAGGGCTGAAGGAGCCTCAAAGATCACTAAGAATGTCTAATACCATATTTTTTCACTGTTTTAGTCACATTATCTCTTGAAGCACAGCAATGATCTTCACCCAAGCAGATGCAGAGTCCCAAACCCCAGCTCTGAAAGTCTTTAAAGACATGATTTCATTTTCCAATATTTCCACTCACTGCCAGCATCAAGAGAAGCTGACCCAAATGCAATATCCAAGTGGTTATCTTCTGCTTGCACCTAAAACCTAAAAGTTTTAATTTTAATTAACTCAAAGGGGAAAGTGCCATTAATTAGTCATCGTAGCTATCTCCTTCAATTGCACACACAGACTCCCCCTCCCTGGTGGATGGACAGCTGGTCCCACAGCTTGGCTGTTCCTTTATCTAATTGGGAGGTGTATAACAGGGAAAATGGTGCTAAACCACGAGGTACTAGAACAAAATCCTTTATGACTGGAACTGCAAATATTTGGATGCCTGTCATCTTCAGCCACTGTAGGCTATCCTGCAGCCATGAATGCAATCAATCACCTATCTGGAGGTTTCAGGGCAGTCTGCTAATAGTTTTCATATGATTTCTTCTGCTAGCTTTGAGAGATCAAAACAGGAAGGCCTGGATTTGGTTCTTGTTGCTTTATCTTAAGTTGTCCTGTGATGAATGTTATTAATGACATTCAAGCCTCTCTTACAATCTTCAGTGGTTAAACACAGATAGATAATAAAAACATCTCCAGACCTTCCATTAACTAGAAGATCAGAGCCATGTCTGTTTGCTCCTACCACAGCCAGTTGGAAAACCCTCACCAAGCCAATTGGAAATCAGGAAAATATTTAACTTTTGCTCACAGGCCATACCCTGCTCTTTTCTTTCCCAAGGACCCATAGCACTTCCCCTGCTGCAAATACACAGTTGTGTTGGAATAACTCAGAATCCCCACAGTTACATACATTTGATTGCCCTTTTGCTCACCTTACTACAGTGGGCAAATGTTTCCAGGAAATTAACAGTAAAAACAGATGAGGGAAGCAACCACACCTAAATTTGACAGAAATCTTAAAGGTCTGTACATTAACATAGTTTTTAGCACAACTCCCAACTAGAGGGGGTAGGTTGAATGAGCCCCTACTGTGTTGCATTAAAAAATCAACAAATCAGAAGTTGCTACAAGTTACCAAAGGATCTAATTTCCATATCTTCGTGAAATATGGTGAAAGCAATAATCATATTGGCAATTTATACCTCCTGCCACACGGATATAGAGACACAGAATATGTCACCTGTGGCTATGTTGAATGGAAACTGGTTGCCATGGGGAAGCTGAAGCCGGGTGGCTGAAACTCAGAGAAAGAAAAAGCAGTGAAGTGTAGCTTGTATGGCTAAGAGTGAATGGGTCAAGGCACCCTGCCAGAAAGGAAGAGCCAGAAAGACGTAACATACCCACTCCTTAATGGGATATGTGAGATTTTTTAATGAGCAATCTATGCTTTTACCCTGATGGTTGTCAGGGAATACAAGAGCAGTTTCTGAGAAAGGTTCTGGTGTATGTTCATATCAATCACGTGAAAAGGTTCCTGTGGGGCCAAATGCATTTTCTTTCTGTTGCTCCTGATATTGACAGCTGTTCTGAGCCTTTCCAGATGAGGAGGGAAAAGAGGGGAAAAAAGAACAGCGACCTGCAAAACACGTATTGCAGAAATCCACGTCTTTACTAAGAATGCGCTTCAAAGAGGGAAGGATATGAATCTGCATCTGCAAGCACATCACCTAACTAATACATCATGCCAAAAGCAGTTCCATCGTTAAAGCAGTAGGACTGCCAGTTACTGAGAGCACTGGACCTTCAGTAGTGTTGAGGCACTTTTGTGCTGGCCAGTTAGTAAATGTCAGAAGGAAGGAAAATCAATTTTTATTGTATACCTACAGTGAAAGCAAAACTGTGCAATTAACTTATATGCCTATTGACTACCTAATGAAAAGTGCAATTAGATATATTGCTTGCAAATCCTACCATAGTCAATGGGAGCATATGGAGTCATGGGAAGCATGTGGTATATTTGAGTCTGTGCTTTATCTAGAAAACAGCAGAGAGGTAATCAAGTTAGAATTAAATATAGTTATACCAGTTCAGTTAGACCACACAATTCATTTCTAGAACACAAATAACAACTCACGAAGTGAATGAGATCATTAAAACCAATATACTTAAAAAATTTATTTGCTGAAAGCATGGGACTGAAAGCTTTACTTAGAAATGAAAAATCCAACAAATTGGCAACAAAATGTAATCTAGGAAGGAAATAAAAATAAATTCAGAACAACAGGCTGACTGCCACAGATAAAAAACAATAAAAGCTGGAAACTAATCCCTGAAAACTGAAAATTTATGCCCCTGCAAAATACAAGTGACCACCCTCAGACTATTTTCATTTAGTAGAATATTCAAAAGCTTCTTCTGAGAAAATTAACATTTTCAGAATTAATCATACACATTTGGGTTTGTGTTGACTTCAATAAGTGTACTTATACACATTCACCATATCTATTTTTTTTCTTCTATTATTACAGCAGGATTTGGAAACTGTGTGTAAATTTTTTGCTCCCCTTCAGCTAGATTCAATAGTTATTTGGATACCATGGTATCCCAGAAAATTTTTATGCTGAAAAAGTCAGTTACAGCATTTGATGCACCAGAATGAACATACAAAGATAAATATTACAAAGAAAGGAAATTAAAATTCTAGGCTATTCAGATCCACTGTCTTTCAACTGTCCAAAGTTTTCCTTTTTATATCCTTTTCAACTGTGTTCTTTAATGCATTTCTGCTTATATTAAACACATAACATAATACACATAAGAAGTGAAAGCTATTCAGCCTTTTACTATCCAGACTCCTGTGTATTTAAATACATGCAGTTAATATTTCCATAAATGCAGTTAAAAGTAATTCACAGCAATCACCTGACAAGATGGTAACAGAAAATAAGATAATTAGCATGGAAACCATCAGGACTCTGCAGAACCACTCAACTTTACTCCTACCAGTTGTAGGAGCATCATCATACTAACAAAGGAGCAAGGCCATTTTAAACCTCAAATTTCTGAACAATTAAAGCTGAATAAAAATCTTCCCAGTGGTATATCTCCTGTTAACAGTCTTCTTTACATCTGTACTGTAAAATGAACGAGGAAAATATTGATGTAGGTACAATACCTCTACAGTGTAACCCCCTGAAAGACATTAGGTCACTTGCATTACTAGGCTAAAACACTGAAGTGCCTGCCTTATCTGGTCCTGATTTTATTTTATATAAAAATTACATTTATGGGGCAGACCAGTAGCTGGTGGTAAGGTTTAAGGCAGGGGAAAAATATTTACAGTAAGAAACTTAAATAAGCAACATAATTCAAAGAGAAGAATAGTGGATTCCTCTGTCTGGAAAAAAGACTGAGCTCAATACCCTCCTAACAGGGCATTTCTTCTCAGGAACAGAATACTGGCTGTCTCAAACAAGCCTGGAAAGGGATCCAGACACACCAGATAATTAACCCAAGGCTTCTTCCTAAGAAGATTAGTCAGGGCTGAACATGAAAAAGGTGCCAGTGATCTAGTAGAAGGGTGATATATTTCTGTTCCATCTCTCAAGCCTCTCCTCATCTTTCAGCAAGAGTGGGAAATGTCAGCACAAGGAGTTGTTACATTCCGCTTCCTGAGGAAAGGAGCACTGCACCTCACACAGGCTCCAGAGGCAGCAAAGTCTCCTGATTCAGTGGCCAGCCCAGAGGAGCCCTTCACAGCCCCTTGTAGGCTTCCAGAAGTAGATGGGAGCAGGACAGCTAGCAGGGAGGAAGAGGCAAAGCAAAGCCCTGCAAAGCACAAAAGGACACCTTTGAAGTCCTCAAAGCCCAAGTTTAGGGTTTAGTCTCTACTCAGAGGGAACAAAGAAATGGTGGCCAAGAGATTCACATTCTGCACTCTGATGGCATCTGTGAGGAGAAGCCAGCAAGTCAGAGGCCATTCCTCAACTTTCCTCAGTCTTTCTTGCACCCAGGAGATGCTCTTCATTCAGCTAATCTTCCTCTCTTCCTAGCAGGGAAGTAATAGGCTCTTTTTTCCACTTGCATGTATTAGCCCCCATTAGATAATCAAGGTATGATTTTAATTTCTGTAAAGTTCTGTCCCCTGCATAGAGAAACAACAGCCACACAGCATGAATTACCTCCTTCCAACCCCAGACCCAGTGGGAAACTCATACCCTGTAGTTCTTATGAGCCCAGGCATATCTCATTAGCAGATAATCAGCAAGCCAATCATTAACTAAAATATGAGTGTTTTATTACAAGGATAGAGTGAACTCTGCAAAGGATACTTTTACCACATTTCATATGATTTGTTGTGATTTTGAACATCCAGCACCATGATTTTGTGTTTCAGAGAATTGTTTTTATGTGAATTGGAGTCTGAATAAACAAAGATTGTAAGAATGTATGATATTGTCAGTATTTCAGCCCAGGATATGTAAATGTAAAAACTTGAAGTCAAAATGTATGCATTTGGCATAACTTTGCGGCCTACAAAATAATAGGAAATAGATTTTGATGTAATATATGCATAAGTAGATGCAAAATAAATCTAGCAAAATTTAAAAATATTCTCAAAACCAGTAAGAAGCATTTCTGTCCTGAGCACAGGGATCTTGACTCAAGAGGGAGCTAGGTAGCTGGTTTTATAAGCAGAGCATTTCAATATTCTTACTCATTTTCATTTGAAAATTAAGAAATTAAATAAACCTGCTTGTGCTCACAATTGATCTTGTTGACAAGACAACAGCTAGGAGTGTTATTCCCTAGGGTAGAACCCATGACAGCATACTGATGATGATTTCATTGAAAGATTTAAAATGAACACTCAAATTCAGCTGAGCTGCCTTTTTCTATAAACTGCAGAATAGTGTTCAAGAAATCCTTCATCTTCACCTTCTCTTTTCAGACGAGAATTCAGAGGATATTCAACTCTTTTCTGAAAAAAAAAAAAAAAAAGGTAAAAACAAGGACTAGGAACATCAAGGAACCACAGAATGGCCTGGGTTGAGAGGGACCTTAAGGATTATCTCATTCCTACTCTGCTGCCATGTCCAGGGACATTTTCACTGGACCAGGTTGCTCAGAGCTCCGTCCAGCCTGGCCATGAACACTTCCAGGAATGTCACTCAACTATTCTTCATCTCCATCAGAAAACTGTAATGGTATCTGACATACAATTTTATTGCAAATACAAATTTTCAAGAGATCAAAGGTAGATACTGTGACTTGATATTTTGCTGTGTAGTTTGCTAAAATGCTTTTACTAGGTAAAACTAGTTTTACTAGTTTCAAATATGCATTGAAGAACAGAATGAACCTAAAGAAGTCTTAGCAGGAGACAAACTCTACCACAAATGTTGACAGAGCAATCCAGATGCACCAGTGACAAAATTATGACAAGCTAGATGAAGTAAGGAATGACTTTTCAGAGGAAGGTATTTTATGGAATCCGTTACAGATTTTCTCTATAACTCCTTTTTAGTGGTTGAAATTTATAATTAGTGCTACCAAAGTACTGGTAAAAGCCCTACTGTAATAATAAAAAATAAGTGCCTGAATCATAGGGGGAGAGCAAAAGTAAAATACAAAAATATGTACTGTAGAAAATATTTTGAGCAAAAAAAAGAATATGTTTATATTTCTGTGCTGGCTGGCAGGGGTGCACCTGGCAGCTTAGTTTCCTGCTGCAAACAGTAGGAGAATTGTGCCCAGCTCTCCCAAGTTGGTAGATGGGATCTGTTTATATACTGTTTCTCCAATACAAAACTCAACTTTCTAAACACAACTTTCAGTTATGACTTCTTGCAAAATTATGATGATGTTTCTCATGCATAACATCATTCCAGTCAAACTTGTGTTTGTGACTTCTGGCACCCTTGAAAGTGCTGTGGGGCAGGGCCCGAAGGTGGGGAAAGATGAGGGGTTGGCGGTGTGAGAGCCTGTGTGCCAGTGGCAGCACACAAACCTTGGGACTGCACCGAACGCTTTGGCAGAAGAGTCACCCCTTAGGGTGACACTGCTGTGTTCACCAGCACTGGGACTCTTCCCACAGCCAAGAAGGGAAAGTAGCACGCTCACCCCTCCAGCCTGCCCAGTGTTTCTTGCTGTTCCACGACTAATAATCTCTCCTTCTGATTTCAGAATAGGTGGAAGGGAAAGCAAAACCTATTCAGAGAGAGTTATGTAAAGCAAGGAAGAACATCTGCAGTCGTTTGTCTGGAGAAAGATTCCTCCCCATCTCTGGCTAATGAGCACAGAATTTGGACAAGGAAGGAGGGAGGGAAAAGCCTTATGGCCTTTTGGCACTTGCGTTTCCCTTCTTGTCACCAAATTGTAAAATGGGAAACAGTTACACAAGATTTGTTCCTTTCACAAATAGGGAGGGTGCTGGAACTGATTTATTTATTTATTTATTTAAGTTGTACAGTAATGGTTTTCCTCTCTGAAGTGACAAGGAATGCTTGTATGAAGCAGACATATTGGTGAAACTATGTTAGGACACAGTCTACAAAAGCAAACACATAAGCCCAAGCCTTGTTACCTCAACCCCTAAACTCAAAGCATGTGACAAACAAGCACCACGCCAAAATCTGCAGAAGTTATGTTTAGTTAATTGCATTAGAGTTTATTTACATATCATAATTTACAGCAGCAGGAAAGAGTCTTAGCTAACAAAAATGGGCATTGCTTCATTTCTAAATAATGCTTGTAACTTAGCATGTAAAGCAAATACTGTTTAATTAAGGGTTAAACTTCACTACCATGCCAGAAAGCCGTCCAAGTTCATTCTGCTGTAAACAAATGCTACTGCCAGTTAAAAGGCATTATTACTGTAACTCTGAGAAAAGTTCTTAAATAACTGTGTTTGCCATGAATCCATTGAATTATACATTAAAAGATCAGTGTCTTCCTTCAACGTGGCAAATGTTGATGAGGCATTTGCCAACTAAGAGAATCTGTCAAACATTCAGCTAGAGATCATTAAAACCTTAAACCCCTTGGGGGAAATGAAAGTAACACCTAGAAAACTCAAATGAACAAAAGTGGATTTTAAAGTATCCTATGAAAAGCAGCAAGAAAAGAATTGACAACAGATTCCTGCATTAGCCCGCCTTGTTTGATGCCAGATGACAAGCCACATATAGTACTAAATTCTAAATTACAAAAACGTTACATATGTGATTGGATCAGGGGGAGAGCAAGGGGGCCTGTCCTGAGAGGCTGGAGATGAGCAGCTGCTGCCCGTGACAGGAAGCATGAGAAGCAAGTCTCGGGCTCTGCAGTTTGGGAGCCAGTCTGCCTGGGATGGGGAGAGGATGCTACAAGCAACCCAGAAATGCTAACAAAACCCACTCACCAGGGCTTTCTGTTTTGTAATTCTCCTGTTGGTTCTAGTGGGAAAGAGGAGGCAAAAAAAGCTGTAGAATATGTCCCTCTTCCACATCAGTGGGGAAAGGTGCTGCACAGGACAGCCAAGCAGCAGTAGCCCTTCCCATGCAGGGGGAACACAGCAAAAGGGCAGCAGAGGACAAGGCAGCAGGATGAGACCCTATGCCACGTGGCAATTGGCTTTTTAGGGTTCTTTATGCAGCAGCTACAGAATTGCTAATGGCTGCTGCTGCTGCTGTGAAGGTTGTTTTTAATCTCTGATAAAACCTGTGAGTTTCCCAGTGGAGTATTAACTATTCAGCCATCCAAACTCAGCCAAATGAAACTTGGCAAAAATAAAAATTTCCATTTTGGCATCCAAACATTCAAAATACTTTTTTCTTCACTGTTTTTGAATTATGAGTGGAAAATGACACATGTGCATTCACCCAGCTAAGCAAAAGTATACCAGGACTCCAAAGCCCACTTTTTCAAACTATGAAGCAATCACTTAGTTTTGTTTAAAAGTAGACAGTTATTAAAGCTGAAAAAAACCCAGGGTCAATTAGAACTAGACACAAGAATATCTGCAGGTTTTAGAAAAACACAGTCAAGAACACAATCATATTTGAGGTACATATTGTCAATAACTTGTAGACAGCCTGGGCTATGTCCTGAAAAGTTTGTAAACATATATGTCTTTATTTATTTTTTTTAACTTTAGGCTTTGAGTTGCTTTTGAACTGGTTTTAAATGTTACAGAACTCCCAACCCACAGAAAAGAGGAAAGGATATTATGTGTCTTCATTATTTGAACTCTACAGAAGAGAAGACACATTTCCGACATTTCTTCCTTAGAGGTATGATATGCAAATCCCTACATAGAAGTAGCCAGAGGAGTTGCATTACCTTCACAAAAAGAGCAATACAACTTAGTGAGCAAAATATTTAAAGCAAACATTTCCACTCTAATTTTGTTTCTTTTGGGCAAGCTTGTCATTTGGCAATACTACTTCAATACCCACCTTTACACTGGTAGAAATTGATACAAGCACATGGGCATGCCTTCCTCTGCTCTTACGCCCCCAAAAAATTAAGTATCTTTCCAATGAGAAAAGCAAAAGAGCAGAAAACATTCCTACATTTAACTCTGATTTCAGGGACCTTAGGAATTCCACCTAAAACAGCACCTGAAGTCTTAGCTCAACAATTCCTTTTCAGCTTTCTCTTCCTAGAGCAGGCCTCCAAACACCTACATGAATACTCCAGCTTGAGGAGAGTGGTAACAGCTGCTTGGTGCAAGACTCACCAAGCAAACACAAACTACATCCCCAGCTTTCCAAATAGACTGAAAAAATCAGCAGCCTCCCATCAAAGTCACTAGGCATCGCTTCCTGAGCAGCCACATCCAAATTAATCAACCCACACTTTCAATAGTAGCCCCCAAATTTATAGCCTCCTCCCCGTGCTTTGTTTTGTTTCAATTTGTTCAGCTGATCTGCTCAGCTGTCAGACAGCAACTGCCAGCCTGACCCTGGCACACACCTCAGACTACTCCTCACTAGGCAATTGCTGTACCCTTCGGCTGCACCTTTGCTGTACCCTTCCTGCAAATACAAGATTCGGGTTCTGCTCCTGTTGTCCAGGTGATTGAGAAATTATCCACTGCTGAAAAAGAGACAAAATGGGTCATCAGGACTTATTCTAAGGCAGGTTGTTTGGGGAGACCTCTGAATAAGAGGTAATGTGAAGGAGAGGTGGAGAAAAGGGTTTTTTTCATGGTTCACAGTGTTACCTATGATGGGACTGCCCAGGTTATGGACTACTTTTAAATAACAATCAGGCACCTAAGGAGCTGCCTTAGATTTGCCATGGCAACTGGACCCTTTCTTATGTTTATATAACTGGTTATCCAACACATTTCACATCCATATTGCTAGAGAGTAAGGTGACATTCAGTATTTAGGAGACCTTCAGAGCAATCTAAAAGACAAGGGGAAATAAGCCCATGCTACACCTTAGCATTTGTATGCTTCCAGCTTTACCAGCCAATATCCTTGTAGCACATATTTTAACCTGAACAGACAAGACCCAAAGGCCAGGAGCAGGACTAGCAAGAGTGGGGAAAAAAGGGGGAAATGCTTGGTGGAAATTAGGTGGCTTTGAACAAGTTGCTGAGAGACAGAAGGCTTAAAATCAGCTGAGTAAACAAATTGCAAATGGCAGCCAGCATTTGAACCCAGTACTATTACTTACTAGGCAATTCAAAACATACTGTTTAAAATTCTTGTTTGCTATAGCAAAACTCTTTCATTTGGATATCTTCAGGAAATAATAATAATAAAAAAAGATAAAGTAGAAAAACATAACTTATGCCCACAAAATTTTAAAGCACAGCTCATATTTGGAGATGCATTGTTCAATATTTTCCACTTTCTAGCCAGGAAGTCTAACATTAGGCTGTGAGGGAGGGGTATTATAGGCTTTTAAATCATTCCTCATATGTGCTTGAGGTGATTTATGTGACAGCTATGCACTGAAGTCCACATATTCACTTAGAAAAATGCACCCTCCAGAATAATATAATTAAGTAATAGGAATTCAATTCAGGTAGATTTTCCAGTTTCCTGTAGTGACCCCCAAACAAGAATGCTTGTCTGTAGACAACAAATTCAATTAGGATGTTTACTGGAAGAGGTAGATGACCTGCCCCATTAAGCCAGCTGACATTTTATTGTAATCTCAGACTGAAATGGCTATTCATGGAATTTTGCTTTCACTTCAGGTTTCTCTTGCCTAATCCTCTGAGGTATATGTTCTTCCTATAGGAAGGTTATGTTACTAGAATTTCTTTGTATGAAACACAGACAGCTGCCATTTGCCATCATTTAATTTTAATATTGTCTTCTCAGACAAATCATAATTTAAGGTACCTTTTTCTCACATAGAAACACTAGATCTGTGTCTGGGAATCACCTACATAAAGCTCCATTTGTCAGCAGCATTCTGCAGTGAGACTGCCAAGATTTGGTCTCTTCTTCATTACATTCTCTATCAATATTCTCTAACATGACTACCTAGCATCTTAATCTGGAAATGTGGTACTGAACTCCAACATGTCTTAATTTGATATAGTGTAAAAGACATTTGTAATACTACTTTCCTAACACATTATATATCAGCAGCAATTCATTTGATCTAAGTCTGTAAAACAGGGCTAAACAACAGGATACAGATTGCTTTCAGAGTTCAAGTTGAGCTGCCATATATTACACCTGATTTACATAACTCCATAATGTGTTTGGAGCTTTTTGGGTCAGACCAATGACCACGTGGTCAGTAGGACTGTATCACCCAGATACCTATAAAACTTGTGTAGGGAAATAAAAACATGAGACAGGGTTGGCACAATACCAGCCCATTGTTGGAAAATGCATTGCATGACCTTATTGAAAAGGTCACTAAAAACCTTCAGTGTGATTTACTCTTTTACCTTTTTCCCCCCAAACTGGAAACATCAATCTTTTTAAAGCAAGTCCTTTTCTGTCCACTATTTGATACTTATTTTCTGCTTCATCAAAGGAGTAAGGAGTGAATTCATCTTTTGACAACATTTCTTTGAATGTAGTAGATTGTTCTTATAAATTTGATATGTCGTTTGGCTTTGGGGACTGATTGAAGGACACATTAAAAAATGGAAACAAAACCACCAAACCCCAAAACAACTAAAGAATCTGTGCTACAATTTTTTGCTGACGAGTATTCTGATAGAACCTAACACAGTAGAGTTTTATGAACAAATTAAAAGTGCTTCCTACATCAGGGCTTATCATATTTGATACATTCTGTGCCCACCTTTTTTGATGCCTATAGTGTTTCCTTCCTTCTCATTAGCTATAGATATATAAAAAAAGTCACAGCTGTGAGTTTTCTCACAGGTAGATGCATTAGGCCATTATTTTGTCTTTCCTTCTACTACCCACAAGTTGATTGCCACAAATGTGGTTACTTCCCAGGGAGTGCCTCTGGAGGTCCAGGTGCGTTATCAATCACTGCACTGTGTGGAGAGCAGGAGTCCCACTGACTCAGAAGCCCAAAAACGGGATCTCAGAGGAAGCCCCACATGACAAAACAAGGGCCTCTGGCACACTTCTCTGCTTGTTCAAAGAACGGCTGGGAGTGCTGTCAAAGGCTGTTCAAGGATATCCACATCTCCGGATTGGCCAAACTACCATGTCTTAAATAATTGATCCTACATCCATGAAAGAATTTTGTTTCAATACTTTGAAAGAATATCACATCTCTCAAAAAAAACCCAGGTTTCTCTGCATCCTCATCATACCTCCTCTGTAGCTAAAGTTTCTGCAAATTTGTGCCCATTCTGCGTGGGCTTTCATATGCAGAATGAAGTGAGTAGAACTTAGTAAGGTGTTCTTAAAAATTCCATTGAGAGACCTGACAGAGGAATAGAAAGGGTTCTGTCTTGCAGATCCCTGATGCTCCCTCTAGCAAAATCTTAAAGCAAATTCACCTATTGATTTTCCAAAATCAGTTGATTCATTCACATGTCTGAGATTAGTTAAGTGCTTAAAAATTCAGCAAGATTGGGTGCTTGGGTTTTGAACTTTTTTTGCAAAGCAAAGCTCAAAGCAGGCACTTTTCTCCCATGAATGTGCAATTTTTCATATTAGAAAGACAAAACAATTTGGGCTTGCATTTCTAATTATTGCACGAATTTGGCATGAACTGCACTTAGAAAATCTGATACAATTGTTATTCATTATTCTAGGAATCCTAAATGCTGATGTAATGTAGCAATGTACAGGTTTTTTCATGGGGAGGGGATGTGAACAGGGGAAGAGGGCTTAACCTTGCAATATTTAAAACCAAGGCTGACTTCTATTTCTGTAGGGAATTTAAAGGATGTCTTCGCTAAAAGCAGATGCGTACATACATATGTGTTTACACATATGTTCACACACAGTTAAGCTGGCTGCAGGACCTAAAGGAATAGGATTGAATTTGGATAAGAGTCATCCTATTAATGAGGAACTGGTCACTCAGGCAGGAGCGTCAAAGGTGCTGACCGTGGTCCAAACCACACGGCTGTGTTTGGTTGGCTGTGGAAACTGAAAAGATTAACCACGTTAGTCAAAAGGGTTTTCAGGTCAAGACCGACTAACCTTTTGTAAATCCTAAACGTAGAGGACATCCTTTCCAGTTTGGTTACTGGGGAATGTTTTATAGCTATTTTGTCATAGGATCAAAGAATGGTTTAGGTTGGAAAGAACATAAAGATCATCTTGTTCCAACTTCCCTGCCATGAGCAGGGACAACTTGCACTAGACCAGGTTGCTCAATGACCCACCCAACCTGGCCTTGAACACTTCATCTGCTACTTATCGTGGCAACTGTGCCACAGCCTCACCACCCTTAGAGTGAAGAATTTCCTCCTAATATCTAATATAAACCTGCCCTCTTTCGGGTTGAAATCATTACCCCTAATCTTATCACTCCATGCCCTTGTAAAAAGCCCCTCTCCAGCTATTTTTAGGACCCCTTCAGGTACTGGAAGATGCTATATGGTCTCCCCAGAATCTTCTCCCAGCTGAACAGCCCCAACTCTTTAAGCCTGTCCTCATAGGAGAAGTGCTTCGGTCCTGATCATCTTCATGGCCTCCCCCGTGTCCTTCTCGTGCTGGGGACCCCAGAGCTGGATGCAGTGCTCCAGGTGGGATCTCACCAGAGCAGAGCAGAGGGGTAGGATCACCTTCCTAGTGCTCACACTGCTTTGGATGCAGCCCAAAATTCAGCTGGCTTTCTGGGGGGCAAACACACATTGTTGGGTGTCAACTCTATTCCTTAAAAAGCAATCTCTTCTCTGCTTCCACGTATCTTTCACTGAACTGGCTGCATTTCATAAAACTATTCTCAAGTTTGACTTGAATTTACACCTCAGCCATGACTGACAACAAAATCTCAGTTTGAAATTCTCAGTCTGGACAAAATGGCTCTCTGGATTTACTTAACTCCTTGGTAAAAGTTTAAAGTTGGTTCATGTGTGTCCATCCAGTGTAACCAATGTCGGCGTGATCTGGAAGAGGTGAATTAACAAGAAAACAATTTTATGTTTTGGTTAAATATGAGTTAAATATGTTCTCATTCCAAGAAATCAAATAGAAATCAATTAGATCCCAGTATTATATTCTCAGAATACTTTAAAAGATTACATATATTTCAGTTTTCCCCCTCAAAAATATCCATTTTAAAACCTGCAATTTGTATAGACACACATAAAATTTCTCACAAATGCTATCAAATATTGTGGCTTCTAAACAGTCAATGGTAACTTTAATATTTGTATTTATCTTTGCTCCTCAAAATGCATTCCTTCTTTGGAGGTATTTGAGACTGCCTTCCAAATATCCCAGAAGCCAGATTTACAAGCACAGCTACAAAAAATGCACCTGCAAAGTCAGTCTTTACTGAGCTCTATGGAAATTCAGTTTTTACCAGCCTGGAGTGAGAAAGACGGCTCTGATTAGATACACAGATACGGATTTGTTCCGGAAGCCAGGGAGCCTATATATTCAACATCTTTTACTCTTTATGCACTACATGCTGAACAAACAACTACTGAGTTCACTGGAGGGGAAGAATATGGTAACAGACATCCGGAAATGTTCTGTCAAATGCTGTATAAATTCAGGATTTTAGAGTGAGGCCAAAGAGAGATGCCAATGGAAGAAATTCAAAAGGGGCAGGTGCGAGTCAGAAGTGGCAGAAGAAATACATTTACTACTTATACAACTAGAAATAACCAAACAACAAGAGCAGACACACTAAGACAATCTAAATTAAAAAAAAACTCAAACTATGGCCAAAGCCATAGTATGCCTATACTAACCAAATATGCCTGTAAACAGGCTGATAAATTAACTATATTCTCTGGCTGTATTTTATAGAAGGAACTTTACATTAGAGATAACTAAAGGTGTTATCTTCCCATTTGATGTTCACATTCTGCCTCCCTCCTGGAGATTCAATAGCCCTCCCATCCAATACATTCCATCAGTTTCATATTTAAAGACCCCCTGCTAGCAATTTGCCTTTTTTTTTCAGCATCATAACACATCCAGGATTTCAATATTCAGACTATTGTATCAAATAGAATCATTCACGGAAATCAGCAACTTCAGTAAACTTTTTATAAAACCTTAGAATGCTTTGCTTTTCTAACTAGTCTCTTGAATTTTTCTGTTCCCAACTCATGTCTGATGGTCTACAACTTCTGCTTCCCATTCACACTGTCTGCTCTGGCATTCGGTACATCAGCTTCTGATGTGGTCACAGCTGCCCAGCATCTGCCACAGACTGGGGTGACTGTGCTACTGACCAAAAGAGTTGGGAGGGAGATTTGGGCCACAACTTGACTGTTCACAAACTTGCCACCAGACTTCAGCCAAACCGTAATTCTTTTGTTCATGACTATCAGCAATGACATCTGAAAAATTAAAACAAAATTTAAAAAAAACTAAAAATGTTCTTTTTCAGCATATCCAAAAGGAACTCAGATATCTAACAGAAAGGTATTTTTGCCTCCTATCCCAAAGAAGTTAAGAGTATCAAGCATCACTTAGGATTTTCCAGCTGTACATTATGGTTAATATCTTAATATTGGATTTTTGGAGCTACTGGACTTAGCTAGGCATCTCTTTTTCCTCTGTTCAATCTGTGGTCGTCATACAGGCAAGTCACCTTGGTAGCTAAACAGGTAGATCCAAAAGATAATTATCTCCTTCAAAGGAAAGTGTGTGCTAGTGACTATAGAGGGAGCCTAACTACTGCCTTAGCCTGAATGCCTCGATTCTATGTAGCTCCTAGGTGAGAACATGAAGGCACACATAGTTCCTAAACACAGATACACAACTTGAACTGGAGGTTTCAAAAACAGAGAATAGCTCATATATATGATGATTTTCAGAAAAATAAAACGACACAGATTAAGGAGAGCGTAAGAATTCACAGCCAATGATGCTTTAGCTGAAGTGGGGTCTAACAAATCTGCCATACAGCTGTTGTGAATGGTACTGAAAGTCAGTAGTAACACAAAGAAAACTGAAAACTGTAGATCAGGACACACCCTGGTATTCAGACAGAGAGAGGTTTATACATCACAAGATTGTTCCTTTCAACAAAAATGTTGGGGCTACATTCACGGCAAGTGATGGGCATCAGTGGGAGACAGATATCAAGGTATCTCAAAGAAGGAACTTCTATGAGTGAGAGGATCTGGATTTTTAGCCTGGCATCAAACAACTGCATAAACAGACCCTCTAAACCTCTAGTGATTAACATCTTGGTGATTTGTCATCATCCCATGGAGGATTAGGATTAAGCAGTTGTTCTGAAAATAAAAGATCTTGAATTATAACTTGCCAAAACATAGTTTGGGGTCTTTGTGATCCTGTCATGAATTAAAACATAGGTCAAGCAAAATTCTCATTTTCATCACAGCAACTAATATACAGCAGAAAACATATGGTCTGAGGATTAGCAGGGCAGTCCAGCCAATATAGGTACTTCAGACTAAAAGGAGACACAGGGGATGCATAACATTTCTAAGAGATGGACATTCTGTGTCAAATAGCTGCATCCCAAACACTGCAACTCTGCTGATCACAAGCAGCCTGTTACCATTTCCACCATAGTGTTATGGTCCTGAGGTACTCAGTCCTACTACTGAACACTGTCTCAGTAATAAACTCAGCTCAGAATGGCTTGTGGTGCAAAATGGTTTTAGTGTGTCACCATCTCTTAATTCTCAATAACTGGGAGAAGAGCTAAGATAAAAGCGAATTAAGTCCCTGACCCTTTGAAATTTTCAGTTCAACATCCCCCAGAGATAATTTGTGAAATGTTGCCACCTTGATACACTAAGCATTTTCATAGTCCCACAAGGCTACGCATATTTGTGCAGCACAGTTTGTAAACTCCATGGCTGCAAAAAAATTATATTCTAATGCAAATAAAATCATATTCCAGGACTCCCTCCAGGGCCATTAAGATTTCCTCTGCTCAGTTAGTTTTGACTTTGGACAATTGCAATAAAAATATGTTAACTACAATTCTTCTACTTTCTCAAGTGTGGGAATTCCAGGGAGCACAAATCTAAAAGGGCAAAAATGTTATTTAATATTCTTCATATACTACATACATATGACATTCAAAGTAACTTTTAACATATTTTGTATTACATACTGGTCTGTATATCTATCTATTGAGATAAGTATTAATAAACTTCACAATAAACCAAAGACACAGACACTTGAAATCTTCCTCACCATCACATCCCTGGTACTCAGAAGTCTCCTGCCTGCCTCTTACAGGCCAGCTCCATCAGAAATTCCTCTGACGTACGACAGCTAGATCAATGAGTTACATCTGTAAGGGCAATTAAAAGTTCCATACTCTAAGTGGAGCCCAGGTAACACGTAATGGCACGAAAAGGTTTGCTATCAAACACACATTGCCACCAAACCACCACTGGAGTTAGCTTGCTCTTGTACAAACTGCCAAACCACGCAGAGCTGGGGAGATACACCCAAGGTAAGAGCCACACCTGGGACCATTCTAGCAATTTAACAGTGTAGAAGATCAAGGTCCACTGCCTGGCACTGTTTAATCTTCTACAAAAAACAATAGCCAGATCTCACAGAAACCTCAAATCTATACCACTGTCATTGTATTAATTGAATTTCTGTAGCGATATCAAGTCTTCATTGTCATTGATCAGGTTTTATTGTCAAAGTAAGATCTGATTTTCTGTGCTACTGCTACTGGTGCATTTCCTGGCCTGAGCCCCACTGAAACAGCTCTGTGGTTTAAGCCCAGGTGAAGTGAGTACCCAGAGCAAAGGAGGACCTCCTAGACTTCAACCCTATTTGTGAATGTAAGCTTCCAATTACTGTAATGGAGGCTTGGTCTTTTCTTTGGTGCTCAGGCCAAACCAGAACCCACCACCAATATACCCTGGCTAAGGTACATATCCCATGGCCTATTTTGTACCGTTCCTTTTTCGTTTTTGGCAGTCAGTGCAGAGCAATATAGAGTGTTTTATAACCACAGTTTTAGAGCTGGAACACTGCTGAAGCAAAAGGACCCAAACTGTTGAACTATGAATAAAATCCAGTCCAGGTCTCACTAATGATGCTGGCAGGTCCAAGTCTTGCTTCTGACCCACTACAAGGAAGACCAGACGTTCCATTCTTAAAAGCCTTCCAATTCTTCTACTCTTAAAGACAATGCCTCTGCAAGCAAAAAAATTGCTACAGGCATGCAGACAGACAAATCTGAGAGTCTTTCACTGACTGGACTTTCTTTGGAGAGACACGACGCTGGAAACTGGGATCTGAACAGCAGTGATATCACACAGTCAGGCTTGTGATCTTGGGCCATGTGTAGCCATCACGATGCAGTACCTGACCAGCACATGGCATGCACAGCCTGGCTCAGATACAGAAACTTGGGAATGAGCTCTCTGTCCTGGAGTGACTGCAGTCCACCCTCACTCAAACTCACCCAGGGGTGTGAGGAAGCCACTACTGCAAAGAAATTATGTGGTACTTGAAATGGGGTGCAGATTAATTGGGGTTTTCCCCATTAGTACTGGGCAATGTATTATGCTGCCATGCACCAGATGATCTTTATAGAAAAGGTTTCAGAGGTCTGTGGTAACAGATATTACCAGATACCAGACTGTGAGCACTACAACACAGAATTGTGCTGCCTGTTGGCAATGAGCAGTGAGTACTTGAATCTATTTTCAAGAAGCAAACCAGAGATTAAATCAGTTTCGGGCTCTGGAGAACTGGAAGAAAAAACTTCCCAAACACAGTCCATGAATAGATAACTCCCCAGAAGTCAAGGGCAATCCATTCACCACTAAGAAATGCATCCCAGGAACGTTAACTTCCTGAGAAAATTAAATACTGTGAGTATTTTTGGCACATACTAGAAAGCTAAATATATTTCCTTAACAGCAAATAATCATTTAACACAGTAGATTATACAAATTGATAAAAAGTTCATAACTTGTTTTATTTTTGCTTTCAAAAATGTTCCAGTATAATATGAGACTTCCTTACCAATGCACAGGGTTTAAGGCACCTGCATTGCCTTTAACCACTTCAGCAATCTGACAGTGCTGTACCATATATATAGGAAAGGCAACCTTTCCTGTTAAGGCCATTTAAGTGAAATTTATTTCTGTACAATGCTGAGCATTGTAGAGGTAGTTTCAGAGGAGCACAAATGCAGTACTAGTGCTGCAGAAACATTACTTGCTACATGAAACTATATTTGACTACTGACAGAAATCCTCTTAAAGTCAAAATCAACCACAACAACATCAGCAGGAAGTATAATGCAGCTAGAGTAATTTCCTTGCATTTAAAAGAGAATTAATTAAAATAAACATGAAAAATCAAATGAGACCTTACATTTACTGATAATGATTGATTCATTCCAAATGTTTCCTTCAAACTGTATCAACCTGAGTGGGAAAAATCCCACATGCTATTTCTAGATACATTCAAGCTCCAAATCTCCCTGGGTCCCTTTGATTTTGTGTCATGAATGGAGGTCTGCTTAAGGAACTAATGCTTCCTTATGTTGTAAAACACTTCCACTGTAACTAAGACTGATGACATCATATTGCACCAAGGCCTCCGCAGTGGGAAACTCTACTGCTTTTACTTCAGTTAGTGAACTGTGCCATTGTGCAGATGACCTGCAAATACTGTCTGCATTTACCTGCTTGATTGCTATTTCCAAAGCAGAGAATACTTGTCCCAAACCAGAGATCCAAATTGTGACCCAAATGGAAAAATGTCCTGAGGTAGAAACCCTAGCACTAAAGGTGAGAGAAAGTCCCCCAAAATTGCACTTTTACGGCATTTTATTCTACTTTAGTGCATACTTATGAAACCTCTGACACTCTTCTGTCCTTCAGGAAGAAGCAACAATGATGGCAATGATAGAATCTTTAGCAACTAGAAAAGAAGGTTTGTACATGAAGGGCTGCAAATCGTATTCACGTTCTGGGAGGATATGTAAGGAATGCACCCAAAATACTGTATATTTATGGCACTCCAGAGGTTTTGATGGCAGTCAGGGTTTTCCCCATTTTCTATTCCCTCTTTCAGTTTTGGCAAAGAACAGTAATTCTACTGCCAAAACAAGTCTCAACTCATAACCTATCTTCTTGAGAAAAAAAGGCAGCACAGTTGACAGCAGCTTTTCTCCAATTCAGATGTTCTTCTTCAGTTTCTGAAGAGCCAGGAAAGATAGTAATTTGGACTGGTGAGACCCCTTTTCTTACCATGGAGATGCTGACATTGATTTTAACACCTTACTGATTTATTCCTGAGGATATGAATCAATGAGAATTGCAGCTTCTGAGTATCCGAAAAAAACCAAAAAAAACCCAAAAAAACCCCACATAACAACCAAAGAAAACAAAAATATGAAACAAAAAATTCTACCTTTAACACACTATTTTGATCACAGACGTTAAGTTCATTGTGTCCTTTCAAATGTTTTAGAAAGAAAAACTAAAAAATTACAAGATATCATGAGGCAGAGGAAGAGACAAAGTATTCGTTGTCATAGGAAACCCACAGTGCTTCCTCTTTGCTGTTTCACTACTTTAAATCATTTTATGGCTCTCTTCCATACTAGGATTGTTCTTTTGGAAGTTCATTCAATTCCTAATTCCATCTTCAAATGCAGCTGGCTAATGCTGTGTGGATGTTCAGCTGTCTCCTCTGGGAGGAACTCCTCTCTCTAATCAAGTCATGCGAAAGTTTGACAGAAAGCATGAGACAAAATACCTAGTTTGTTACCATGATGGCTATGTGATGTTGTCTATGACTACAACAACAAAGATGCAATTAGAGTATTAAGTGTGGATGCTTGCATTTCAACCTGTAAATAAATGAAAACAAATCACAGGGGGAATGTGTCTTGATTTAAGAAATGGGACTCTGCAAGAAAGAAACATTATTGGAGACTGAGTTTCAAAGGATCATGTTGCACAGGGCACATCTGGTGATAAGGCCAATGTGCTACAAGGCACTGAGTTTTCTCAGGCACCTTGTGAATGGAAAGCTACATTCAGCTCACTGCTATCAGGCAACAGAAGTGAACAATGAAAAAAAAAAAAGGTAATGTATATTTGAACCTCTTAAAACTGCATTTCAGTAACAGATAATTCTTCCAGGCTCATGCTGAAAAACAGCCTTTCAAAGCACGTGTTGTTTTCAAACTGGCATTCCCAGTCTTGTTTTATAATCACTGGCTAACCCCCCCAACCAGATTTTAACTTAGAAAAACAAAATTAATGCAAAATTTAAAATTCACATAAATAGGATAATATTTGCCCCTGCTGCAGTGTTCTGCTTTTCTATTTGTTCGTCTCCCCATCCCAAATTTTTAGGCAGTAAACTGTCTCTGTCTGCCTCCTGCTCTGCTTGTTCAGGGCATATATCATCTGAATTAACAATACATAAGAGTTTGCTTTTTAACATTTCAGACTGTATTTGACCTATATTTCACCAGGCTGTGCTTTGCATCAGAAAAACCCTTGAGAAAGCAGACAAGCTTTCTCAGCTTCATAACACCAAATTACGTTGGAATGAACAGCATTAGAAAATAACCATTTAATTCAGGCAGAGAGATAGAGTCATTGCTCCTCTCTTCAAATGCCAAAAAATGGTGGACATCTAAACCAAAAATGTTTTAAAATTTTTTTTGTTTGATCTTACCTACAAATTAAAATGAATTGTGATACATAACTAGGTTTTTTGGCCTCTGTTAATCTACTACAGTCTGCTTGTGTAGGAAGGAGAGAGACAGTAGGTGGGAACAAGATCAGTTGGGTTTTACAGTCTATCCTCATGCTTCACTTGCATCCATTTTCAGATACATCTATATCCTTCTGCCTGTCTTAAATGCCTTCTCAGTCCCTGGTGCTCCTCATGTCTGTTTAAACACCAAGGCTTGAGCTGCAATCAATGAGATGGAAGACCAAAAGTCAATACAACCCATTCTTCAAGATAACAGTCAAAAGTCAAAATGATGTAAAGCTAATTAAGGCTTGACATTTATAGAGCAGAACTATGACCTTTTGATGGCAGGCTTTAGAACTCATCACATATGAATTTTCCCCACCAAAAGAAATATTGACTATACACATTGGCAACTAAATTATATAACAATAATCAAAATAATATGTTTTGCGATAGGTACTTTTTGTTTTCCTCAAGAGTGGAAAGAATTGAAGATCTTAAAAACCTATTTAGTCAACACAGCTAATAGAAATGGTCAAACTAATGGTGTACACTGTGTTGCTGTAACAGATGGAATTGTTGAGCAGGAAGTGTTTCATTGAGACACTAAACTGATAAGCCTGTTTTCATTTAAGAAAAAAAATCAGTCAGGTCTAGTATGATTCACAACAGCAACAAAATGGTTTGGATTTGTTTTTAGGTCTATCAGAAAACAGCTGAACATATTGTTCAATTAATCTGTGATGTTGGAAGTCCTAAAAAACCATCTTATTCTCAAATGTCCAGCTATTAGCTGTCTATTGTAAAGAGCACATAGAGTCACAGAACCACAGAAACACAGAATATCCTGAGTTGGAAAGGACCCACAAGGTTCATCAAAGTCCAGCTTCTGGCCCTGCACAGAACCATCTCCAAGAGTCATACCAGGAAGCTGCCTGAGAGCATTGTCCAAATGTTTCTTGAACTCTGTCAGGCTCAGAGCAGTGACTTCATTCCTGGGGAGCCTGCTTCAACCCCCAACCACCCTCTGGGTGAAAACCTTTTCCCAATATCCAGCCTCAACCTCTTCTGACACAACTTCAGGCCATTCCCTCAGGCCCTGTCACTTTCACCACAGAGAAAAGATCAGTGCCGGGCCCTCCTCTTCACCTCATGAGGAAGATGTAGACTGTGATGAGTTCTGCCCTGTCTCTTCTCCTCCAGGTTGAACAGACCTCTCCTCAACAGCTTCCTTTCCAGACCCCTTTACCTTTCTTGTGGCTCTCCTTTGGACGCTCTCTAATAGTTTAAAATCTTTTTTATTGTGGCACCCAAAACTGCCCCCAGCACTCGAGGTGAGGCTGCTCCAGTGCAGAGCAGGACAGAACAATCCCCTCCCTTGCCCTGCTGGCCATGCTGGGCCTGATGCCCCCAGGACAGGGTTGGCCCTCCTGGCGGCCAGGGCACTGCTGGCTTGTGCTCAACTTGCCATAAACAAGGATCCCCAAGTCCTTTCCATAGGGCTGTTCTTCAGCCTCTCATTCCCCAGTCTGTTTGTTCATCAAGGATTGCTCCATTCCAGGTCAAGAGTCCAGCACTTCCCCTTGTTGAGTTTCAGACGGTTGGTGATTTTCCGTCTCTCTGATTTGAGGTGTTGCTGCAGGACCTTGCTGTCTTAGAGGGAGCCAACAGGTCATCACAGTTTTGTCTTTTGTGAACTTACTCAGTGGTCCTTCCAGTCCTGCATCCAAGTCACTTATGAAGATGTTGAAAAGAGCTCAGAGCTAAGGATGGAGCCCTGTGGAACCCCACCAGTGACAGGTCACCAGTCTGATATCAACCCATCCACCAGAACTCTTTAGTAGCCCACTCATGAGCCAGTTGCTCACCCATCACAGGATGTGTTTGTCCAGCTGTGGGCTGAACGTTTTGTCTGAAAGGATTCTGTGAGAGAAAGTATCAAAATCTCTGCTAAAGTCCAAAAAGATATCATCAGCTGGCTTTCCTAGATCAACCAGGTAGGTTACCTTGTCATGAAAGGGAATCAGGTTTGATAAGCAGGACTTTCTCCTCATGAAGCCACGCTAGCTGTGACTGATGACTGTGTTGTCCTTCAGGTGCTCTCCAATACCTCCCAGAACAATCTTCTTCATAACTGTCAAACCACTACAACCTTGCAGCCTAAGGCAGAGAAGTGTACATTCCTGAAAACAGAAACATAGCCATCTGAAAAGGACATTGAATGAAAAAGCAAGGTTTAATAGCAGCAGATTCAGCCATGGAATAGCTTCCTGTGGACAAAAAAATTAAACCAAAGTTATGCTGCCTTCACCTCAGCTTCCCAGCCTTGATATGGAGATAACAAAGCCCACTTACTTTACATGCAACCCTCCTGATTCTCAAGGCTAAAGGTCCCAGAAGAGGCCTTCAAAGGCCTCCCTTCTTACTAACACAGAAAGGTTCACTTTCATCCTGGTTCCTAGCTCTGTAACTGCAAATGCATGGAGAGCTGCTCAGTTATATGTGCAGAGCTGCTGACAAGGCTGAGTGTTATAACAGCCTTGTGTAGTGAACACTTGCATTTGAAATAGGACACCTGCTCATAAAGGAGATAGCATAAAGAATGGAAAACCTGTAATAATTCAATGTTTTGCATGTTCAAAGCATTGGATACATAGAAAAAAGTTCACTCAGTGTAATTGATTTTGCCTTGTTTATAAAGGGTCTTTCAGTAGAAAAAGTAGAAAATATCATGATTCATATTGTGATTTAGGATACATATGCAAGGTGCACAGACCTGAACATGAAGCATTTAAATTCATTCTCCATTGATTACATATGGTAGGAAATTCATATTTTCAAGCTGGGTTAATAAAAAATAAATAAATCAAATTAAACTAAACCCAGAAACCTGAGGAAGTTTCTGCTGTCAGATTTCATGTATAATTTGGCTGCCTGTTCTGGCAGAGGAGGAAGCTTCAAATGAGGTCCTTGTACTGTGACAGTAAGGATATGGTTTGTCTTTGCTTTGGACAGGGTGAGGACAGGGTGAGCCCTGCCCGAAAATAATCTCCAAGACAAACAAACCATCAAAACAGAAATAAACAAACAAACCCTGCCCAGACAGTGCGCACATGGAATTCATATCCATGATAGTATATCAGTGGAATGCCAGCAAAGTCCCTGAAATTAATGGGAAAACCAGAACTAGTGACAGCAGCCAAACCAAGCCTTACTGACCACACTTTTCTGCACCAACTGCAATGACAGTGCAAGATTTCCTTCCAGCTCATGGTAACATAGCTGATAATAAAGATGATTTTTCGTCAAACTATGAACCCCCCAGAGGTTCAGAAGGCAAATATACTTTCAAGACAGCTGTAATATGGAAGATAACCTCCCCGCTCCTTTTACAACCCTTTCTCAGTGCTATTTTACTGCATGGACCCATGGGCATTCAAACCCATGCTTAAAGGACACTCAGCAAGCAGGATGCAGGAAAACCAGTGTGGAGGTTTGAGATCTGCTTTGTACATGCTACAGACCCTGCTATGGGAGAGGATTATGCCAAGCTCAGGATCTCTAGGTTATTATATAGCTTGGTTTCGCTGGAATCTCCTGCCAGTCTCAGGTTTTAAATCAGCTTCCTACATTTGTGATAGCCATGTCTCTTCCCTAAAAAGCTCAGGACTGTAGCTGACACAGGAAGAGGCCTCTGAGCACTGGATAGATTTCACCTTCCAGTCCCTGCCAATTCTCCCTTCACCTTGTAAAAAGCAGAATAAACCAGTTGAAAAGCCATCCTACCCTCAAAGCAACTCACTGTTGATACAGAAGACACCCCAGTCAGCCTCAGCCTGGCCACAAATCTGCCCTTTGAAACTGGAGCCTCTTATTTTAGGAAAAAGGAAGCTTCATATGTACATCTGCATTAAACACTAATTTCTCTATTAATTATTACCATTTTTTTACATACATAAAATCAAGCAATATAGAATTAGTGAATACAGAGAGGTTGTCAGAGTAAGCAGAATTAAGACTACAAAGGCCAAAGCACACCTGGAATTAAATCTGGTCAAGGATAGCAAAATACACCACAAAAAAAATACACCAATAACAGAAGGAAAACAGGATAATGTGGACTCATTGCTAAATGGAGAGGGGACCCTGGTTACAGAGGACAGAGATAAGTTAGATTTATTAGATGACTTTTTTGCATTGGTCTTCACTAATAAGACCAGCCCTCAGTGACTTCCAGCCCAGGAGACCAGGGTAAAGGAATCTTTGAATGAAGGGTTTCCAATGGTGAAGGACTGGGTTAGAGAACCCCTAAAGTTGACATGCACAAGTTCATGGGCCCTGACAGGATGCATCAACAACTGCTGAGGGAACGGGCAAACATCATAGCCAGAGGACTCATGATCATGTTTGAAAGGCCATGGAGATCAGGAGATGTTCCTGAGGACTGGAATATAGCAAATGTCACCCTGGTCTTCAAAAAAGGTAAAAAGGACAACACAGGGAACTACTAGTCAGTCAGTTCACTTCAATCCCTGGAAAGGTGATGAAGCACATCATTCTGGAGACAATCTCTGTCCACATGGAAAACAAGAAGCTGATCAGGAGTAGTCAGCGTGGATTCACTTAAAGGTAAGCCATATTTGACCTGCCTGCTTGCCTTCAACAATGAAAGAGCTATCTGGATAGACAAAGGGAAAGCAGTGGATATTGTCTACTTCAGCACTGTCTCTCACAACATCCTCATAGGCAAACTCAGGAAGTGTGGATTGGATGAGTGGACAGTGACATGGATTGGGAAATGGCTGAGTGCCATACCCCAGAGGGGTGTAATCAGTGGGACAGGGCCTAGTTGAAGGCGTGTCAATATTGATGTCACCCAGGGTTCAATTCTGGGCCCAATCTTGTTTAGCTTGTTCATCAATGACACATTCCCTGGTGATACAAATGTGGGAGGAGTGGCTGATACCCCAAGAGCTCTGCAGCCCTTCAGAGGGACCTCAACAGGCTGGAGAGATGGACAGAGATGAACGTGCTGAAATTCAGCAAGGGAAAATGCAGGGTTCTGCACCTGGAGAAGAGCAACTTCAGGCATCATACAGACTAGGGGCCGATCTGCTGGAAAGCAGTTCTGTGGACAGGGACCTGGGGGTCCTGGTGGACAAGAAACTGCTCATGAGTCAGTTGTACCATGATGATTTATTTAGCTAATCTTTTCAGGAACATTTATACTGTGTGGATGTTTTTCTCCTCTGCTCCAGAGACATATGTACAGCAAGAGTTTCCTGAATTTGTCAGAAGACAGTGCTAATAGTCAAGAGTCCAGGAGTTTCCATGCAATGGAACTTGCCCAACCTCAAGGAGATTTTTTCAGTGCAATTAATTTATAATCTTTCATTTTTGTTCAGGTGACATGGAACAAATACATAAAGATCATAAACATATTTCACCTTCTGGGAGTGCAGCCAACAAAGCAAATACATAACTGATATTTGTCACTCTTGTTTTCTTTTGGAAAAATTTCTAGCCCTTATTTTCTCTGTGGAAAAACTCCTTAAAATCATCTTCACATGCAGAGTTGAAACACATCTACAGTCCCACAAAGAGTTCCTCACATTCCCAGGTTGCTCCATAACCAGCTGCAATCCAGATGCCATGTGATCACATCAGTGTAGAGTCCAGACTATAAATTCTGCCTTCCCATGAGCAGACATGCAGCTGTCTGCACCATGCATGAGCGTCCTTGATGTCTCAGGACTAGCTTGCCAGTAAGCCAAGGACACTGAGGGATCCACTGAGTGTCAGCACAGACAGACCTGCCAGGCGAGGGAGCTAACATTACAAACAGGGTTATCATCTTGCCAGCAGTGCAGTGTCACCCCAAATGCAGATATTCCCTGGACACAGACATCCCCGAGTGCACCGCCTAACCACTGCTGCTAGCCCAGGATGTGTACACCAGGTGAGGTGCCAGAGGAGAGACCGATGCTTTACTAACACCTCTGATATCTGTTTGAACACAGCACACTTTAGCCTCCTTCTTTCTCTAGAACTCCTTGAGTAGCATGGCTGGATCATGTCTGGGCTTACAGTATTCTTTAAGCAAAGAGGTTTATTTAAGTTACAAAGCCCAGACCTTCTATAATTATCCTAAGAGTGCCAATTCTGTATATATTAAGTCCAGAAATATTAGCGGCATCACAGCCTGAGCTTGAATGTGTTTGAACACTTGGTTAATTGGAATACTTGGTCTCTCACTACTCTGTATCTCACAGGTACATGAGAATCACCACATCCACATCATCTTATTAATTTCTAGTGTGTAACAAGCTCAACTTCAATGGTAAATTTCTTTAATAATAACCTTCACATTCAGAGGTTTTTTTCTGTTACTAGACAGAGCGAGAATTGACACAACTGGCTCTCTGCCTTCCTTTGGCCCACACTTGGTATTTCTCACAGATCTGTCCCTTTCCGCCAACATGCCTTAGTGCTGTGACAGAAAATTCAGAATGCTTCTCAGCTTTGCTAAGGCTGTAATATATGTCTGTGTGATCTATTAGAAATGCATTTCATTGCCTCATTAGCAGACATCAGGTAGTCTCTCTTGTATCAGAATAGTATAAATGTTATCCGTCTGGCTGTCTAAGGTACAGTACTTCTGCTGTCCAACATTTTGTCTAATAAATGTACAGCTACCTTAAACTGAAGCTTGCAGCAATTTAGTTTTGGAGAGCTGTTTTAGACTAACAGTAATGAGTTTAGAAAGACATTTTCAACTGTTCCCCAAAGACGTTCAAACTGTCAAGATCAAATAAAACTCTGTCATAATATAGGCACAATAGATGAAACATGTTTTTTGGGTTTAAATCTTTTTCCAGCAGTGATGTTGTAATCTGCAAGCCAGAGCTATATGAAGATCATACACTGAAATATTCCCAATGGGAAACCAAAGAAAAATACACAAAAAAACTCACTGGAGCCTATTGCAATCTCACGGTCCTGAAATAAGTATTTCCCTCAGAAGTCAAATCACTACACAGTGGTGGTAGGGTTATTCTATGTTTTAGTTACAGCTGTGCTTCATTGCCTGTATAATTGTAGAACATAAAAAGGAAGGAAGCAGGGGAGGCATTAAAGTCTCCAAATGTTTTTGATGGAATCTTTTTCTGTCCCAAGCGTGGGAGGTGAGAAAACATCAGAACTTTGGGTGTAGTAAAGGCAGCTAATGACACTCCACTGGATGTGAAAAGTCTTTTATGGGGAGTATAGAAATATGGCCAGGGCAAACTGGTTTACAGGCAGATGGGCAAAAAGTCCTGGAAAAAGTCCATGGCAGCAGAGCCATTCTTTAAAAATAGCACTAGTGGGGTTTAGTTTTCATTTTAGCATTAGCTTCTTCTCCATCCAGTTTGTCATTGCAGCAAAATCTCTGGGAATGCCAACATCAGTGGATAGAAAGGTAAGAGGAGGTTTTCTGCGCCTTTTCAAAGCCTGCTGAGGTGATTGGGAGTTTTCTGAAACTTTTATGAGATCCCAAAGAGAAGAGGGTGCTTCTCTACAGAAGTACGTCATACTTCTGCTATATTGCAAGAATCGATTTATTGGACAGCACATGAATACCTATGTTTCTCTGTCCACAGCATCACAAAGCACTTCAATTTTCTCTGAGAAGCTCCTCTCTCCTGTCTTTGTATGAAGGACATTTAGGTTTTTTGGCATGGTTGCATTTACTTCTGCCATTTCTATTTTATATCCCACCATTATTACAAGTTCAGTAGATTTTGATTGCTATTAATTCTATTATTTATTCAAGCAGTTTATACTACTAATCAAGTGCATGTCTGAATAACATAGCTCATAATATAATGCTTCATTTTTTCCATAGGGAAATTATGTTTATGTTGCCATTATACATGTATGAACATGACCCTATGCATCTCACACATTCACCCTAGCAGTACTCAAATCCCTTTACCAATTTCAGCTAATTTAACAGAAAGTTCATCACCTGCCATTCAGAGAGAGAAACAGAGAGAGAAATAAACAGAGACCTGCTGCTACTGCCTCTGCTGGTGGGCTGGGCCCCTAACCAGGCACTAACCCACGGCACACAAGGTGCCTGGCCCATCAGTGACACGGCTCTCAGGTCATAAAGATGGAGATGGGAAAGGGTCCTGGGGACGTTGGGTTGTGATGAGGATCTGAGGTGTTGGGGGGCTCACAGAAGTAAAAGGCCAGAGCTGTGGCCCTTTATTAAAGATATTAAAGGAGGAGAGAGTGGGCGACGGGGCAAAATTGAGGGCATGACAATAATGCTGTACAAAGCATACAAGGAGAGAGACAGATGTGTCAGGGACAGGAAACCAGGGGTCCTGCAAGAGAGCCTGCACTGTATGGATGACAGATCAGGAATCCATAGGTACCCTCAATTTCTCTTTTCAGGGAACAGCTTGTTATGATCATGCCTGATAGGATATTTGGTGTAAGTCTGTTTACATTGGCACCCTACAAAGACTGTGGGTTTGCTGGTATTCTCTGAATACGAGGGTAGGCTGACCTTCTATGTCCCGTGTCTTCCTTTGTACAAATTCAGATGTACCAACAACCAAGTTTACAGGAAAAAGTTGGTTGTCTCTGTGAAACCAGAGATTCTAGTATAAAGGTTAGAAATGGCTTCAAAAGAAACAGCTTCTTATACTTTCTTAGAAGTCCTGATTTTTTACAGCTAATACTACCTTCTCTTCATTTTTCTGGACATGTAAACAAATTTTTTTTTAATTATAGAAACATTGAAGATTTAATCTCGAGTTTTTTGAGGGGTTTAAATTGAAAAACTATGATTTTGTAAACCTAGGTCAAAGGTTTTATTTTAAAACGGTTGCTCTTGTCAATACTTAGAAGCAGTTGCTGGGGAGAGATTCCGTTCTCAGCTCTGCCAGTGATTCCTCATGGGGCCATGACATTTAAATTTCATGCTCTCTCACTCTAATCCATCTGTAAAATGAATGTAATAGGCAACTTCATGAAGTTTTTGGGAAGCCTCTTTAATGCCTGACAAGCATTTTGATGTCACCCCACAGTTGCTTGTATAAACAGAGTATGGTAATTGTAAGTGCTTTTTAATTCCTATTTCCTTTTCTCAGCCTAGTCTTGGTTTTCTGTCTTTTTGCTGTAGCCTTGTCACAAAATACTCTGATTTCATTTTGTAGAATCTATTTAATTTGTGCCAGATAAGGACAACAAATGGGTTTGTCTTTTATACAAAGATACAGTACAGATACAGTAGTGTGCATTTTCTAGGAATGTATCTCTTCCACAATTTTCTGGCATCTTGCCAGATTTTAATGCAGTAAAATTTAAAAAATCTGTAATTGTACATGTATGCATATTTCATTTAACTAAAGGGAAATTACACTGCATTAACTATTTTTTTTCATTAAAATTGTCAGTCCAAGTTTTGAAAACAACTTGAAGAACCTGTCTTGAGGTAGATTGAAATCAGGATCCTGTATTTTAGGCACTTTTTCTGTGCAACTTCAACTCTATATTAGCTACTGCAATTGACCCATCTTTATTTAATTAAGTTTTAAATAAAAACCAATCCATACAGCATAAGCATAGCTGAGCATAGTCTAATTCCACATTTCAATACCAAGAATAAAAGTAATTTGCCTGTCATATTCAACCCAAAAGCTATCCTGGCTAATGCTAAATCTATGACAACCAGAGAAATCCAAGAAAATATGAAGTTAATGCTGACATTTTCTTCTCGGTGCTTTTCAACACATCATTCTCCTAGGAAATTATTCTTTGATTTCCATGGAAAGATTTTCAGGTGTCAGAGTGAAATGAAACCTAAAACATGCAGTAAGACCAGCTCCTTACTGCTTTCCAGGCAAGTCAGACTACAGGTTACAGCCATGAGCCTTATCAGAAGGACGGAATCTTTGCCTGTTCAGAGCACAGCTGATATAGATTAGAACAGAGGACTGTGATTTAAAGTATTAATAAAGTGGTGGGAAGCACAGGCCCTTTCCTCCATATCTGGGATTTCCACTCCCTTTGGGAGCAAGGTAAGTAATATACTTTACATTATTTTCTCCTTGCACAATATGCTGACTTTAAAGCATCCTAAGTCTCAAAAGTTATGTACTAATATAATAACTTAGTATCTATTGTACAGTCACTTTAGATATTATACAACTACTTCTGATTTTATTTGTTTTTAATGGTTAATATTTAGGCAAATGGAACAAGAGAGATCAATACTGAAAATGTCGTTTAGCATCCTTAAAGTACCACTTTCTCCACTATCAAGACATGAGCATTTATCTCCAAATTGCGCATATTGTCCAGCCAGCATGGTTTGTTAACATTTCTAATGTCTTTGGGATTTCCCCAGCAGTACATCTCACACAGACTGTAAGCACCACCCAAATAACCTGTTTTTCCTACCTCAATTCACTGTATATTTTACATATTCTCCCAGAAGTTTGATAATAACAGGGCTTTGGGTAACTGGTGTTCTAGGACCATAATTACCAGCTTGTTCTTTGTTTTCCTTCTATATTTAAATTTCAGGTTTCTTTGGTACAGAGAGGTTATTTCCTGCTTCTGCAGCATGCAACAAAATAAAATCCTACTGGCTGACTAGAGATTTTACACCTGGAAACTTAATAACACTAAACCCTACTCTGACATCCTTTTAAAATGTGTCAGAACCATGGAATACACAACAATACAACACGTTCATGTTCACACTCAAATGACTTAGAGATGGGTACCTACATGCAAAATTTAGGCCTTCAGTCCTCTAATTACCCTCTAAAAGTATCTCCTTTTGGCTCAAAACCAAAGTATGTTGCTGCAACTAATACTGTTCCAGAACATTAGCCATATCAACTACCATGCCTGGGACATGCATGTCTGTACTGGCCTGTGTATGCTTAACCTTAATTTTTTCACCAAAATATCTCTTAGGTAAATTCATTTCTGCTGCTGGCCACGAAGTTGTAGAGATCATGACCTGTCCTGTTCAGCTCAGTTCCTGCCCCAGGCTTAAACCATGGTTTAAGATTTCATGAAGTGCTCTCTGCATTTTAAAGAAGAAAGATTCCTGTAAACATAGTTCACCATTCCCAAAATGGCAGAATTCATGTCAGAACAACCTTCTTATTTTTTCTTGGAAGGCTAAAGATTTACAGTAGACCAAAGCACTCTATAACTGAAATACAGGGATGTAAATGAGCCAAATTCAAGGCCATGTAAGGTACAAATTGAAGGAGAGATCTGAAGATGACTTCCAAGAAAATGTTTTAATTACCAGGCTATTGAGCATTTCAAGGAATGCTGTCTCTCCTGTTGAAGAGGTTGTGATACAAAACAAGTGAGAACTGTGAAAATATCTGATTTGGGATGGCTTGCTGAAACTGAAAAAACCACCAGACTAAAGCTATTTAATTACCTATTTTTGCACAGATAATGAAATAATCACCAGAGCAAGAGCTTGAACATAACACTTCTTTATTTCAGACAGACCTCTGCTGACTGAGCTGTTGGCCAGAAGTGAAAATACACCACACGTTCCTTTCCCTCCTCCTATTCCAGCTGCACTTTATGAGAGAAAGTCCTGGCCTCCCACCTACTTGCAGAAAAGGATTCATGGCTGTCAATGCTAAGAAGAAACAGAAGCACCTTCCTTCAGAATTACCTGCCTAAGCCCCTTTGAGAGACAGAGTAGGATGAAAGGTTTCCCAGGTTCTCCAGTCAATCCCTTGCTTGGTGTTCCAAGAAAGGATTCCTCTCTTTTCCCTGTGCTAGGCAGACATCCCTAGCTGCCTGCATCAGAACTGCAAATTCTGCCATTTGGGACAATGACTAAAAGCTGGGAACGTGAACCAAACCCAAACAGCTTGACGTTTCTCTCAGAGACTTCCTGCCAGTGCAAATTTCTGAATTTATTTTATTTGAGTGATGCATATAAATGAGAAAACTTTGATGACTTCCAGACATATTTGAGACTTGTGCTGAACAAAGCTAGGTGTGTAAGATTAAATAATTCCAACATGTGGCTCCAATGCTCCATTTTGGCTAGGCCTTATTAAATGAATATTTTATTACCAAATGGACACTGAGATTACAGAATTACTATCCACCCATAATATTATTTTGCAACACTTTTATTCAAGCCACCCTTCGCTAATTAAATTCCTATTGAGGAGAAATAATAGGAAATAAAAAACAGACTAACGAATGAAGATAACCTGTTCTTTAACAGTTGTCTTTTTCTTATGTCAGCCAAAATCTCTGACCTAAGTTATGGACCTGTTATAGATCTTGCAAACCCTTAATCAAAGCCAAAAGGATTTGCGTGATATCAAAATTAAAATCAGGCTGAAGATAAGTAATATCCATGTTGATTTTGTTTTTTATTTAAAAATATAACTGATTATCCAGAATTAATTGTAACAGGTGTTCCAAACAGAAAATGTGTTTACTATTGATTTATGCATTTTTGCCCTGAACCATGAAAAATTCATATTTATAATGCAATATGACATTTGCTATCCATCAATTTTATTGCACATTGTTTCACACGCACTCAGCAGACCAGGCACTGCACAAGCCACAGTCAATGCCTCTACACTCACTTTTAAAGATCAGCTGGGGAACAGGAGGGTCTCTAAATTGTATCCAAACACAGATTCACAGTCAGGCTATGGACTGCTTGCAAGCTGCCCAACTGAGGGTACCCATCTTTCATTTTCTAGAGGGCATTTCCACTTACACATTCACCTTACAGAGCTTGCTTTCACTTGCTTTCACTTGCTTTCAGTCCAGTCTCAGAAATGGCTGCAGATACCCTGTAAATACTAACCTAGAACATTTTAGAGAAAGATAGTCTTAGCTATGAAAACACAATTACATAATGCTTGCTTCTGCATGGACAACATGCACACATCCCTGTGGTATGTTACTGCAGAAGGGTTTCAGTGCAGATGTATGCATTTCCCAGAGTGCAGCAGCAGGGCCTATGACAATTGTGAATAGATCAGACTGAATAACTGACTCAGGAGAGATGACTAAACCAAAACCTCCAACATCATGAGAAAAAAACCTTCTACTTTTATCCAGAAAAACAAGAAAAGTGTATTTCACAGTATGCATTCCATTTCCAAAAGCAGGGAAAGCTACCTACAGGAGGTTTCAGTAGCAGTAAATCCATGCACATTACTGAAAGAAATATACCTGACTGCTGAATTTTTTTTTCCTCAGAGATACGAGATTGCAGCATTTAAATCTTTTTTTTTTAATACTTCTTTTTTTATATTAAAAAGAAAGTCGAATTCTAAATGAATTCATAAATAATTTCCAGAAAATTTAAATTCATTAATTTGATAAACAACTACCAGTGATGGTGAAAAGCTACCGGGCACTACACCATGGGATCCTAACACTGTTGAGAACCCCAAGAGACATTCAGTTCTCTATAGACTCAGGTTGTTACAGTGGCAGCCTGAAGCTTATGCCCCCATGGATGAACCTGGCTCCACAGCACAGAAAGAGATCAGTGACTAAAACATCCGGTTCCTTCTCAGGTAACCTGGCAAATACCCATGTGACCCACTGAAAAAAACAAATAAAGGCTTGCTTGTGCAATGAGAATCATGCCTAAGGTGTGAAAAGTTACAAACAAGTTCAACCAGCTTTTGTATATTTTTACCATATTGTGCTAAAATGATGTGGTCATATTACTGTGATATTTAATGTTGTTGCTTATTTGGAAGGGTACAAAAATTCATTTTCTATCAAAAATACTGTTTTCAAATATAAAGAGATCTAAAATGAGACCTTTTCCCTTATTCATGAGAGACAGATGTTATTTTTGGCTTCATAGTTTAATGAATACCATATTACGTTTTTTATAACCTTACACCAGAAATAACATACTTCTAGCACTCATGAACTTCAAACCATTATCAGTAAAAGCTTCTATTAACAGCCAGAACTTCTCTCAGTTTTCACTGCAAATTCTTTAAGCTGTCAGCTATAGCCCCTATTATGGCAGGATTTTTTACTCTGAAAAGACATAATCCTTAGCA
>WAAE01023490.1:0-11696 GCA_013400495.1 Nicator chloris | reverse complement strand
CCCTTTCTTGGAAAATGCAGGAATAATGGTGTTGAACAACCAGGCTAGGAAAATTTCAGAGACGCTGAGTCTGCATTAATGTTTAGTTTGCTTTGTAGGGGGTAGTTTTAAAGTAAATCTCTTGGTTCTGCTCCGTCACTGTGCTTTGATTACACCACAGGGCCACCTCAGGCCGCGTGTGGATGGAGGTAGTGATGTCCATTTCTACAGTGAGTGCAGTAAGTGTGCCAGTGTTAATGAGCACACATCCAGAGCTTTCTCAGTGTACAAGTCCCCCAAACACTTGCACAGCAGATGACCCTGAAGAAGGTGTTTGCCTACAAATCTAATCCTATGTTCTGCCATAATGCGAATACAGCCAGTTAGAAATTACTCATGGACTTTTCTGTTTTATCAGACCTTGTTTTCCTCCCATAAAACTAAAACACTCTTTAAAACCTCCCCCACAAAATAATCTCTTCCTCTAAGTTTCCAGGTTTTTATTTTCATACCAAAGTGAAAAAGAAAAAAAAAAATTGCATTTAGTTGCTGGACTGAAATGCAGAGGGGGATATGTTAAAATTTCTACCTGTAGAAATGAAAAAATTTTTGAAGATTCACTTTACAGTTCCACTTTAAACATTTATAAAGTTTTTGACTCAATATTGGAAAAACTGGTATATTGGCAAATGTATGACTTTCTGGATAAAAGGGTCATTTTCTTGTGAAAAAAAGGATTACTGTTGGAGTTGTTTATGTGGAGATAAACCTCTACTTAAGGCTAAGAACTTCAAGTTTAGACCTTTTGCTCCATATTATTACCCTGCAATATGACTTTTTAACCAATAATTTTTTTTTAAATTACACATAAGTTTACTAAAACCTGTTTGAAAATATATACTTAACTGAAAACTAAAGCCAGCTTTTCCTTTTTAATCTCTTCACACTACGAGTACTATAAAAATGTATTTTTCGGAACCTATTGAATAGGTTTGTTTCAGTTTTCCTTTGGATAAGATTTCTCATAGCACTTGAATATAAACTAATAGGATGAAAAACAGGTGGAAAAATACCCAGCTTTTCTAACGCTATTTAGTGTTCTGGACAGAAAGTGGTGCTGCTGTATATATTATACATACTATTTAAAAATCAAAGAGAAATAAGATCCATGCCAAGAAATTTCTGTCTTCTGTCTCAGGCAGAGTGCATGTCTGAAACATAGTAATACTCACCTAGAATACTACTAGAATAGTAATATGTACACTCTTCCTATATCAAGCACTGAGAGATATTAAAGAAGCTCTGATGGGAAAACAAAAAATAAATTAACCTTTTTGTGTGATTTACTTAAATTTTAAGTTAATACAGTTGATTTGTGAATTATTAATATTTCTCATGTTAATCCATGATATATGCAAATTCTTCAGCAGCAACAGGGAGATATTAATTAAAATTATCAGCTTATAGTTTTGTTAGGCAGAAAACCAGCCTCAGTGGTGAAAATAGTTGTAGTATTGCATTATTATTATTAATATATTTTTAAAACTGCTATATTTTAGTTTTAAGAGTTCAAAATATTACTCATACTTGGCTAATTTAATGTTGTGGGTTTTTTCTGGTACTTACATAAATGACTGTTCAACATGTGAAACAGCTCTGTTTCTTTTATTATGTTCTTATTTCCAAACACAGAACATTGGATCAAGAATTATGTATGTGCATGTATATATATATATATATATGTATATACATACATATATATATGCACTGAGTTTTTCAGAGAAACCGTTTCTGTGGCATGAAAACAATTCTCATACAAAAATGTGTCCTAATAATCACCCATAGTGCTTTGGTGTCTTGTATTCCATACACTAACATAGTAACATATCAAGTTCCTATCTGAAAAAGTTATTAGTCTGGTATTTGTACAGCTAGAAGAATAGAAGATTTTTCTTTTTTTTTATTTCTGCTTGGCCAAACAATGAAGTGCATGATGTTATTCTCAGCTGTCTAAAAAATGTTATTTCTTCACATACGCATGTATTTTGGTCTGTGTTATTTCTACACAATAAGTTTTGCCATTTTTTATCCATCTTTTCTTTTTTTTTCGGTCTACCAAAAATTACAAATTATCTGGACAACAGAACATGAAACACAGAAAAAAGCTGCACCCCTTATATTTTAGTACTATTCTGATCCATATTGTCTGCTCTCCAAAACCATCAAAATGAATTTTTTATCTCTGAAATGGTAACAGATGGAGTCCTTTCAAAAACAATGGGGAAAGAAATGTGAATATGATTTCAATTTTTTATGGTAACTTGAATCAGAGCCATCAGGCACTGAAGATTCAAGTGGAAAACACTACAGCGAAATTCCAGGGAACATTTACATGCCAATGAGAGGGAAGTTTTCCTGTTTTATTTTCCATTGGACTGGGCAGTGGTTACCAGAGCAGCAGATAGGGGAAACTGTATGGTACCAGCTTCCAAGCCAGAGATCATAATCATTATGTAACTCTTAAAAGTAAACTTAGTAAACTTTAAAAGTGAACTTATGAAACTTAGAAGTAGAAATAGAAAAAAATTATTGTTTTTAACTGTGCACAGAGATCCAGAAAAAAAAATGCATCACTCAACCAGAGCAGAAAAGATTAGGACTCACTTCTGCCATGTCTGTAAATTAACCTCTAGATCTGCTCCTCTGCACTGTTTCTTTGCATGGCAAAATAGTTTCTTAACTGGAAGTTGTGCATTTCTCTTGTGTGGTGTAGAACAGGTATAGAAGCTGTTCCTGAAGAATACTCCCTAAACTTCAGCTTGTGGGACCTTGTCCTGAAGATGTACTCTCATATTTAACCTGCCTGTCCACATTATAGGGCTTTCCTGTGTTATCTTTCTACCAAACTCTGAAAAAAGGATGTATCCTCAATTCCTTTTGTTCCACTCTTCTGATTTTCTCCTTCAAGATTGCTTTCATTAATGGGTGCCAAGCTAGCAGAGAAAAAGGCCAAAGTGAATCCTTCAGTTAAATTCCTTTATCTGTTAGTTATTCATCTGATAATAGCACAGAACCCTGTCTTTTCTTGGATATACCATCTTGGTTTACAATAGGAGGGACTGGTTAAAAGAGATTAAAACATAAAACAAAAAAATAATAACTAATCAGACCTGTGAAAAAACCCACAAAGCTGTACAGAGTTTCTGCAGAGTCGATAGATTGAGCTTAATGTTAATAATCTTTCATTTATAGACGATTTCTTATCCTATATTTTCAGAGAAAAAGGATGAAATATCTCACTTTGTCAAGATGCAAGGTTTTGAACAGAGAATACCTCGCAGGCATGTTTAGGTATGTTGCTTGAATGAGCAGATAATCAAATGGAAGAAACATCTCACAAGAAAAATATAAACAGAGATGACAAAAGTTGACTGCTGAGCCTTTTCATGAATAAATTACAGTCAAAGTGAATTTTTACTGAGGAGGTGATCTCTAATCAGTTTTCAGTATACTAGCTTATGCTTCATTTTATTTGCTGAATTCCGCTTGTCTTCCTTTTGAATTTTGACTATGAATACTCCTACTAAGAAGTAAATAATGAAATAGTAGTAATGGATAGTGAAAATAACTCATGTTCAGTATTTATTCTTACTGAATTGTTGCAATATGACTTTTTTTTTTTTCCAAGTACCTTTTAAGGCGTAAGAAAGTTAATTATCCTAGGAAAATATTGATAATGGACATCTCCCTCTCTTTTTAAGATATATCTAACAGGATTGCTCACAAAACTCTGTCCCAAGGCAGAAAGTGTCTCACTCAAAGTTCTTTTGACCTTTGATGACTATGGTAGACCTACCTTACCTATGCCTTACTACAGAAAACTCCAAAGACTAACAATAGCTCAGGATAGTTTTGTCCAACATTTATGTGTTGGAAGTTAATTCTTTTTCTCCAACCCATTCTCAAAATGCTGAAGGAAGAAATTCTTCTGGAATGTAAAAGTAGGAAACTTGGTTGTGACTCCTTCACTTGCTTCCTCCAGATAAGTTAATAATTTCTCTGTTGTTAAGGGAGAAATAGAACTCAATAGTCAGCATAAAAACAGGAAACAGTTCCAGTCACAGGGGGAAACTCCCTCTTACTCAAAGATATAAGGAAACCTATGTGTTTTGGCTCTTCCTGCTGTGAGCCTAAGGACCAGTCCGGATAGTTTTTTGTAATCTCTCTTAAATGATACTTAGAAGAGATGGTGTATTGAATAAAGGCTTAATTGTTATTGCAGGGTAAACAAACAGTCATTGTGATAGATTACAGCAGTTTACATGACAAGGACAAGCTAAATTGCAATTTAAACAAATTCTTTAAACTCACTCCTTAAAGGAAAAAGAGAAAAAGTGAGAGAAACATATTACCCTAGATTGGAAGTAAAACTTGTTAATTAAAGGGAAAAGGAAATTGAGTAAAAATGAGAGACTAACATAAGTTGAGCAAGACTTCTGCATGAATAGGGGAAAATAATATAGTTAATAGTTGGTTTACCTTATTAGAGAACTGCTATTCAGAACCACACTGTGTATCTTGTAAAGATTGCTGTCCCAATGGCTTACAGGGTTAAGACTTCTCAAGTGTCTCCATTCTTATCCTTGTCAGTGGTGTGAATTCTAACAGAATGAAGATGTCTCCTCAGAAAACATGCGTTGTGAGTGGCTAGCACCCTCTGATCTAAGGTAGCCACAGGTCACATTTCTTAGTGTAGTTCTTTTTAGTAATCACATATATCTTGACCACAGATGCTATTCATTATGGATAAATTCAAAAAAATCTGAAGATAAAGAAGGCATTTGATTGTCTAAGATGGGCATCTGCATCATACAGACTATAGAATTTCACTAAAATTTTAAAAGTCAGAATCATGTTTTCTGGTGTAACTAATGTGGACTATATGATTTGTTCTGGAGATATGAAGGACTGGACGAATGAGTAAGCCTTCTGATAAAATATTCTGTAGTTCACTATTTCCTATTTTCAGATTGATTTAAAAATTTAAATAGAGTTTAGAGTTTGATGACAGATGGAAATAATACTACTTGTTATTTATGTTGGGTTTTTTGCTTGCTTGCTTGCTGGTTTGTTTTTAGCCTCTGTCTCCCTAACAGGTCTGTGAGAAGATGTTGAGGACTCTCAGGGCCAGCCTGACAAATGAAGGACAGGCCTCTTTAATAAATGGTGAAGAAATGTTATAGATCCATTCTAACCACTATTATTTCTGTCTGACCTTATTTTGAGTTGTGCCTCATCTTTCTTTTGAACCTTTACATGTCACAGGGTTTTGCATAATTACATGTATTTCTCATACCACATTTTTATGTTGTAGTAGGATCTTGGTGTTTCAGATAACACACAACCCAGAAGGGTAGGTATAGTGCTATTAATATTAACACCTGCATCAAAGTTCCCTGAGGGACCTGTTTTGACAGTCAAAAAATTCTTTCAGAAATATGGCTTTCATGAATTATTTTAAACTGTAGTTTATAATCAAGTCACTTCAGCACTGCTTTTTAAACTAACAATGGATTGCAATGAAAGTTTGTATAAGGTCACCCGTTATATGAAGTCAGTCCTAAACACCAAAATCTTTGAAAAATGTTGTAGGTTTGTAACAATTCCAGCTCTGTCTTGTATTAAATACCTGTCTAAACCAATTACTTGGTGTAAAAGGTCATCAGCAAAAGAAGCTTTTTCTCGTGATTTTTGTCATATTTGATCTAGTTTTATGTACAAACGTGAGAGTTGAGAGGGAAAACCATACTTTTCCTCTCTAAATTTCAAGCTCAATCTGATCTATAAAATTTAATGTGGACTTATTTCTGCCTTGCAACTGCAATTTAGCTTGAACAACAATCATATAAATACAGAAAATGCTCAAGGTCTTTATTCCAGGCACTGTGCATCTGGAATGATACAGAGATGCTTCTGAGATGCAGGGATTCTTCTGTTGTAGGTTGACACAAGCCAGGTGCTCACCAAACCATTCTATTACTTCTCTTTCTCAGCAGGACACAGTGGGGGAGAAAATAAGATGGAAAAAATGTCATGGTTCAGCATAAAGACAGTGAAATAAAGCAAAAGCAAGAGTTGTAAGCATAGAAACAAAGAAAAACAAATATTTTATTCTCTATTTCCCATCAGCAAGTTGTGTCGGACTACTTCCCTTGAAGCAAGGTTTCAGCACCCATAGTGTTTGCTCCTGAAGACAAACATCAGAACTTCTGGAGACCCTGAGCATCTCATTTTGCTATGTTACTGTCCTGGGTACAGGGATAAGAAGTGCAGTCTTGGTGCTGTTCATTCTACACCACACACATCAGCGTGGAGAGCAGGGAGCAGTTTTCAGCAGGGAATGCTGAGGCGTCAGGAGTGGAATATTTTTCTTGCCCAGTCACGGAAGGGAGTGGTTTTGGCCGCTTTAAAAACCATGGAGGAGTCCTTTTCCTTTTGCTGGGCTCACTCAGGAGCAGCAGTCACCCCAGAAGCCCCCAGATTGTCACCCTGGGGAGCTACCACTGAGATTGCCGCCAACAGGGACAGCCCCTGCCAGGTAATGTGGAATGAGCAGCTGGGCGGCAAACTCCTTTCAGACAAAATGGTTTTCTTTGCCTGTTTTCCCTGGTTTCCTGAGTGGGGGAGGGTGTTAAATCATGGAAACTCACTTGCAACCTTGTTTCCTCATTAATTTTTTCCTTCCATTGTTCTCTGGAGCTGCACAGTGTGAGGGACCCTGCTGCCACCTTGTCTTTGTTCCCCAGCGACCCATATGGCGCAGGCGATATCTTTTGGTAGTGAACATCCTTTTTATGGGTCAACCATCCTCTCTGTTGTTCAATCTTTTATTAATATTGTTGTGTTTACCCAGATTCCTTCAGTAAATTGTGACTCTAATTTATAATCTCTCCTAGTATGTTTCCTCTACTATCAAAAGGGGCTGCTAAGAATGGATTTAATTTTCCCATTGGGTTTTAAAAGCAGCACAAGAACATAATAGCGTTACCAAATATTTAGATTAAACTTTATATAAGTGGCTTTTAATCTGCAATTTGCTTTCTTTATACTTGCCCAGAACTTGATACAGCTTTCTGGGGAAAAAAAAACCACAAACCAACATGCATATGATAAAATAGCTATGCCTCGTTTTCATACAATGAAGAAATAAAATCAACACCACCACTAACACTTGAAGAGAAGATTGTGCATTTCAAAATTCCCCTTACATACCCTGACTATAGCTGATTTTTTACCTCATTTCCAAGCAGAGAGAGCTAAAGGAGGTGACAGACCTCTCTGTAAACCTCATCTCTTGGTTTCCTACCTGCCATGGTCAACTGCATGATTTGGACCTACCTGTGTTGCACTACCATAACTTATTTTCAAGTTTCTGGGAGAAGAAAAAAAACAGTTGCTGTGCAGTGTTTAATAAATATGCCTGCCTTTGCAGCTGCAGTTCTTTTTTGTACTCCTACCCCTGTCTGCCCTGTCACACAATTGGATTGACACAAGACTATTGGGAAGTGGCCAAAGCAGGGAGGAGAAGAACACCACCTCAGGCACATCAAGGCTGTCCTTGAACAGGATGCAGAGAAGTTTGGTCTATGCCCACAACATCCATAAATACAAGCTCAAGAGATTTGAACATCATGGTGTACAGAAAAGCTAATTTATGGTGGGTTTTTTTTTCCTTGGAGGCTTGTAGATGTGGATAAATTTTGTCTGAAGCAGACTAGTTTTACAGATGACTGTATTCAGAGCAAAACTCTCTGAAGCATTTCTATAATAGCTTTACTTTGTAAAATGTGGAATTTTTCAACAGAATATGCTGTTCTGTAGTGTAAAGATTTTATTTCTGTGGGTTTGGTATGAACTATATAACTCACAGCTTCACTATTCATGATGAATTTACTGACTTTTTTACGTACACAGCCTAGGAAATTTTTAGGATTGAAAGATTCCTTAAAAACAAATGCTGTGATCTTTACTTGATCATATAAATTACAAAGGTAGCCAGTAAAGCAAAAGTTACTGAAGGTTTACCTTTTGCAGGGGTCAGACCAGTGCACTAACTGCTTCATGACAAATAGCTTGCAATAAAGGGCTCAGCTTCAAAGAAGAAACAACAAAAAAAAAATCTATGCTCAGCAGAGATGAAAGAGAAGACCATCTTTACGATGTATCCCATCTATCTGGCAACTGTATATAAATCTCTTTGTATATGTACTTTTTAGACAAGTAGGGTAAATATTTGTCTCCCACTTGAAGTCATATTGGTTTATAAATATTTTAATATATATGTGTGTCCAGAGGTAGGAAGCATGGAGTGTTCAGATACAACATACTATTTACAAGGGATCCATGCCCTTGCTGCCCAGGGCAGCAACTGGAGGCTAGCAAGGTAGTGCAGGGCATTGGAAATAGCATGAACTACAGATGAGGCAACAAGAGTTGAAATATGTATCTCTATTGACAAGAATTTTGGGTGAGGCAGCTAGTTCACATACACATTCTTTTGTGCTTTCACCTTAAAGCACAATTAGAATTCTTACCCTTGATTTTGGATTCTACCAAAACTGCAGATGAAAACTTTGATGGTGGTATCAGTTTATTTTGATTTATGCTAAGTTCTCTATACTGTTAAAATTATCCAAATTAATCAGGAAATTTTATTGATATCAGAGCTTGGACCCAAGGGTTGCATTACGTCATGAAATTAGTAGAATAGTTGTAGTGGGAGTTCTTGGTGGTCATATACTCAAAATTATGATTAAACACCCTATAACCACAGCACTCTCAACAGCTACATTTTATCTGGTACACTAGACAGAACATCCTTTTATTTTTTTAAGCTTTCATGAAAGATGTGTAGACACAAACACCTAAGACACATAGAACTGCTTCTTGTACTTACATGTGCCAGTAACAAGACTCATGCAGCACTTGAAATGTTGACTCATTGGTGTCTGGCATAAAACTGATTAACAGCTTGGGCTGTGTTTTACACAGGAAATTTAATCAAAGTTTCTGCAAAGTATTGCACTGTAAAACTGTTGTTTTAAAGGTGAGTTGTGATCTTAGTAAGGTTGGAATGATAATGACAAAAACAGAAATGTTCACTAAGACTACAGAGTTTCTAGAAAATGTAGTTAATGATATTTCTCAGTGGTAAGTAGAATAATTGCAGTGTTGTCTTTTTTCCATAGTGAAGCAGAACACAAGACTTTTTGGCACTTCTTCTCTGCTCCTCAGTTATTCAGCATGAACACGGAAAATGCTTGACAGTGCAACTTGGCCATTGCTAATATGATGATGGGATGAAGCATAACTCCACAAAAATGGATCAAAACTTTTATCTTGGAATGTAAAATTAGACTCACACTACTTGTCACTGAAGGTTCTTATAGTTTGAAACATGAAATAATATCCAAAGTATAATTTTACTTTTATTAAATCTTCCACATTATTCCTGTAGAAATATATCTCAAAGGAGTTATTCCAAGCCACTTTGCCTTTTTCTCACTCCATGTATGGCCCTTGTCCTATTTTATTTCATACTGTTCAGATATTACTTATAAAGTTAATAACTATCTCATGGAATTTTCTACCGTGACGTCACTATGGAATTTCATAGCCATTTAATAAAGTTTTTACAATGAATATGGAGATGGAATTAAGGAATAATAAAGGCTCAAAAACATTAGCACCAAAGCTGTTCAGTAAGCTTAAATGTCTATGTTCTGATTTTTAGATTATTCTTTTAGCACTTTCCTTCCCAAAGTATTCCCTATGAAATGGCAGTTGTTGCTACTAAGCTTTCATCATGCCTGCTAATTTGATCCTCAGTTCTCAGTGGTATTCAGAACATGGAAAATATACATGTAGTGTGCATCTGAGAAAATGTTCATTTACATTACTTGTCTGTCATGACAGAGAAAAACCTGAACTGAAAGCACCAGACTGGTGATTATCTGCACTACCTGGGCAAAGATCCTTTTTCCTTCTTCCATTCTTAGTTCATTCACTGCATAAAATCCAATTTCTACAGCAGCTGAGGCAAAAATCCTGGTTTATTTCACAATTCAGTTTTGATATCCTGACAAATACTTTGTGCAATTACAGAGGCTTGATCTGTGTAAAAATACCAAGTGACAAGGTAATTAAAGACAATCTGAGTGCTTATACAAAACATGCTAAATTAGATTGTCACCCCTTGTTACCAGTATGAATGAGTTTAAACTACAGTCTGTGCTTTCCTATCCTCTGACTGGATACCATCAAATGTCATGAAACAGAAAATTACAGCCTATATTGCTAAAGTTTGGCCAAATTACAGCAAGATGCAAGATATTATGCTAAAGACCACAATCACCAGTTAAAATACTACTAATTTTCCAAGAACCCAAAATAAAAGAATTTATTCCCACAATTTTTTCTGCCTCAGAATCTGATAATATACATCTACTGTTCTCAGGTTTGCATTTGGGAAGTTGTTTCATGTGTCTGCCTGTGGAAACCATGACTTACTTTTCAGTTAGATGTTGTCCTCTATGGTTTCTGATTTTGCCTAGCATTCTTTTTTCTTATATTGATTCTTTGAAATTTTTCATGGACTATGTTGTGAATTGCAAGGTTCCTGTGGTGGTGTGTATCTCATGGAAGGAATACATTTGGGACCAGTGAATAAATGTCATTTTATGACTCAGAAGTTTGGGTTTTGTTTTTCTAACTAGTAAATAAGGGGTTATTTTCTAAAGTACTTGCAGATATTCTAAAACATGTCATGGTAAATTGTTTTTGAAATATAACTAGGTTGCTAAAACCTGCTTGTGATATTCAAATGTACATGCTAAAGAAAAGAAGCATCTCCTTTCTAAGGTGCATAATCTCAAATTAAACAAGGTAAAAGATTAAATAGCTGTATCTGGAGATATTTGTACATGCATGCATGTATGTCTTTAATTGAAATATTCTTCCATTGATGGACATACATATTTTAGAACATTAAGGAATACATTTGATTTCAAAGCCATTCAGATAGGTTAGTATAGCTCTCATACACTTTATAGCCAAATGTCTATAATGATATTGTTGGGACGTCTGTATATGATTAGTCCATGATGAATAATGAATGGTTTCATTGTTCTACTTCCTGCCCAGATAGGTCTACTCACTTCTTTTTCTTTGTTTTCATTTATTCTGTATTGTTTCTTTTTCCCTCTTCCTTTAAATGAGACTATATGTGTAAATTTTATTGACTTAATTTAAAAAACACTTCTTCAATTGCTTGTGAATTGAAATAAATTAATTGCAACAAAGTTTATAATACCAGCAAAAGATAAATTACCATTATTGTAGATACCACATCCTAAGGAATATTCAACCATGAATCTCATTTAGTTTCATTGAGAACAGGTAATAGAAAAGACATTTCTAGGTCTGTCTTAGAATTTCCTTAATAGTCAGAATTCCTGAGGGTGAAATATATAAATTTAAAATACTGAATATTATTTGATGTAAAATCAGATGTAGATATTTGTTCACCACTGATCACTGGCTTTGTGCTACTGTTCTCTCCCTTTTTAATCTGGTTCCTTCCAACTTCACAGAAATACATTCTATCACAAGAGGTGATAGAACAACCCTTAGCCTTTGTCATTACTGCTGTAACTCAA
>WAAE01023484.1:0-19674 GCA_013400495.1 Nicator chloris | reverse complement strand
AACAAACAAACAAAAAGAACCAAGGAAATGATTGTTAGCAAGACAAAAAGCAAGATTCTACAGTGACATAAACCAGTAAGTATTTGTGCTAGGAAGGATCTCAAGGATCCCAGATGCAATTTAAGGCCCTTTGGGTATGGATATTCAGGGCAATAAAACAACTACCCTTGCTTGTCTAAATATAGACACGCAGATGTATCTTGCAAGGGAAGGAGAGACCATGGAAACAAGTCCACTGAAGAACTGGCACAGCTTTTTTACATGTCCTGCAGAGCTTCCCTAAGTGCAGGGCACATGCAATGAACAAGAAAATACAAAAGGAACATTTAAAGAACAACAATTACCGTTGTCTACAGCTTGTCTTCAGAGGCAGAATGACAAATGAAGCAAAAAGAAGATGCAAGGCTGTAGAGACACAACACTTTTGTAGTGGTAAGTTCAAGTATTATTTGCAGGAAGTATGTGTGAGTCTTTAAACTGAAGTTAAACACTGCTGGGTAACAACAGTGGTTGCTTTACTTTCAAGCTGACATCAGAAGATTCCTGTAATACTCTAGAAGTCTTATAACAACAACTGTTGTTTAGTGCTTGAGGAATTATGCTCAATCTCAAACCCTTTTGCTATTTTGCTGGGGATTAAAATTGACAATTAAGAATTTTAGTCAGACACAAGTTTTTTATTTTGGACTTGTTTTCAAATCCTGATATTAGGGAGGGCAGAGATCTATGGCCCTAAATATTTTTGCATATTCTTTTCTGGTTTTTATTAGATGTGCGTGGTATTTCAATATCACTATAACTACAAACAATAACACTTGAGTAGGAAGAGAGTTTTTTCTTATTTTTACAATCAAAAAGACTACTTTCACTATTTAATATACACACATTGTAACTGCTTGAGCCTATATGTGTCCTTAAAGTTCAGACTTTAAATGTGCATTGTCTACGTTAGGCCTTCATAGAAAATTAGTAAAGAAAGAAACCCCTTAAGAAGCACACGTGCTCCTAACTAAAGCATTGTGCAGAAGAACTTGCAGAGGAATTTTTGTGACTTCCTAAAATTCTGTGACAATTTCTGACTCCTAAGTGGCCTGTCTCAGTATTAAAATCTGTCTAAAACAGGAGCTGGGTTGCACAGACCACAGCTATATTGGGCTTGTTGCTCTCTACCTGCTCTGAAAGAAGAGAATTTAGACACAGCAAACGTTTCAAACCAGTTGCTACTATTACTGTGAAACAAACTGGCCTTCCAGAGAGTGTATTCACTGCTGCAGGACACTTATCATGGTTATTCTCATTTTCAGCCAAGCATATGGAGTTTTTCCCCTTCCTAGGTTAAATCTTCCATGCCAGAGATGCACATATGAAGCCCAAGAGATCACCTGGAAAGCTGCACATAAAACTAAAACACAGACTGGAGGACAGAATGCTCCCAAAGGTTTTTGTTACAAGGGAACCAATTTCCTGAAATGACAGAACTTTCCTATTCACATTTAAGTTTGCATACAATACAACTGACAATAGTGGGATATATGCAGGTGGGAAGAAAAATAAAAGGCTCCAGTAAAATTAAACATCCAGAAACATGAAAACTAAGAATAACCACTTTCAGGATTTTTGCAGTGGTTTCTTAGAGATACATATAAGAAGGACAGAGAACCAGGCAGTGTGAAAGGTGAGAAAGATGAGAGAAAGTCACTATCAGTGGCATGTGCAAGCACAACTTCTGTCAGCAGGAACCTGCTTGCACATATACAGCCCAAACAATGCTCCAGCACATGTGCAATCAAACACTATTCTGGATCTGCAAAGCAAAATTACAGGATATATTTGAGAATACAGATTTCCACTCCTGACACAACATTTTTTAGATGAGGTTTGTTTTTCCTTAAGGCGAGCAAAGAATCCAGAAAGCAGGATTTTCAGAGACAGAAGGTACAAGATCCTTAATGGAAGGACCTAGGGAAGCACAGAGGCATCTGGAATGCCTTCTCCAGGTGCTGTGAAAGATTTCCACTTCTTCCCCCACCCTACAAAGAGTCTTCTCTTTCTTACCTTTGGCATTCACACAAACCTGCAAGTTAAAGAACTCATTTGTCACTGTATTTGCTTAACTAGATAGCATGCTGCAACATGCATTTTAAGTCCACAGGACTGCCAGCATTCTGAATTTACATGTTTTCTCCTCCAGCAGTTATTACAATCCTTTCACTTTTTATATATAGCAAACTATAATGTAGGTACTGAACCATTTGCAGGACTCAGAGATACCCAATATTAATTGCTCAATCAGCCAGCATTGACACACTGGATTTAACATGCCACATTGCATTACTGATTGTATTTCTAATCTTACTGAGTCAATCTGGAGCAAAGACACCTGCAGTTTAGCTGGAGTATTTAGTAAACACCTGTTTCCTATTGTAGTATCACTAGTTTGAATGGAAGCATACACCTCATACCTTGAACATTTTGGTGCCTGATTGCGCACTTTGTAAATATTTATTTCATTAATTCTTCACTATTGAGAGAAAAACCAAGAAAACAAACAAAAAAACTCCAAACAACACATGCATTTTATTAAGAATAATAGTTTTACTGGTATTGCATATAGTGAATTTGTTCTGTACTGAAATTGCTTCAATTCTTTTTAAGAAAATCAACACAGTATTTTCTGAGTTTTCTCCTACTACAAAGAAAGAGAATATGTACCAGTACAGGCAAACTTAAATCCAGTGTCATTATTGTCTTAAGTTCTCCAGGTTTTTAATCAGAAAATATGATGTTAAGTACACCATTATGGAAGAAGGGCAATATACATTCAACAGTCCCCTTAAACTTTATATAACAAAACATTTTGCAATGTTTTGTAAAGTAGAAGACAATACTAAGCTAAATTTCCTAGAATTTTTAAGTGTTACGTTATCAGAAAACTGATTGTGATTTTGTAAAAGTCTGTAAAAGCAGACTTTTAGTCTTTTTGTTCCCCATGAGACTATCACAAATGCTATACAGAACTTGTCAGACCACATTACAAGTTTTTTATTGTAAAGTAAGAACTATTTGGCAAAGAAATTAAATGAATGAATGTGGCAAAGAACAGACAGCATAAATAACTTTGGAATTTTGGATAAAGCTAAGAATATTCAACTTTTAAGATGACTATATGAAACTGTAATTTGCTGATTAAATTAGACTAGCAATTGAACTTTCTTGTAGCAACTGTGCTTAGGAAGTAAAGCAACAGTTTTATTTTACAGTTTATGGACCAGAAGGAAGTACCATTAACCCTTACAATTTCTGTGCTTTGATAGCAGAATGTGCCTCCTGTGTCTGTGATTTGTCTTTGCCTACCTCATTAAGCACTAAGAAGCAATGAAATAGGTCAACTGATTCCAGACTACTTCCTGACAATTAATAACTGAAATAAGCCCAGAGCTATCATTGTTACCCTAAAAAATTTAAGAGAATAAAAGAATAGAGATGAAATACAACCCAGCTGCGTGAGCCACTGCTCACCATCTGACAAACTTGCAGAACAACAATTAAAATACTAGTCTGAGTTGTAAAAGCTATTTCTCTTACAGTTAGAAACCATCTGCATTTTATTTTCTTGTCTTATCATACATCTTACAGACAGAAAAACAATGCATATTACCTTTTGTAATAAATCTATAAAAGCATTTATGCTCCAAATTTCATCATTGTGATAAATACTGCGGATATAAGATGATGTCAGATCATTTTATTTCCCTGCCACACATTCTGTAGAAGAGAAAATGAGAGACTTTTTCCTGAGATTACTTACCCATGAAGTTGAGATAGCTCTCTCCTCCGAGTGCATGAGTAATGAGACGAATCATTTTATGAAGCTGTATGCCACGATCGATAACTGGCGTCAGAGGCGTGAGCACACTCATGTTTGTGTACATCTCTGCATCCATCAGGCGAAAGGCCAGTGTCTTATCACCAACCAGTGCCTACAACAGTTCAAAAAGACACTGAAGAAAACCCTTGGGTGTAAGAGAAGTGTTTCTAGGTTTTGGTTTTTTAAAAACAGGTGGTCTGTATCATAGGGGAAGGACCTGTAATTTCACTGAGGAGCCAAGGACACGGCTCAGCATGCATGAGCCAGTCCCTGTTCCTGAAGGAAACATCCTGCCACTGCCAAGGATCATCAGGGCATGGTGACCCTACATTCTGATCACTGCATCTGTGCATTGCATGATATGCAATATAGATCTGGTCAGCTGCCACAAACGGAGGCAGGGATGTCCCTGAGCTGAGCCTGGACTGGATGTCAGCCCCAAATGTCTGCTTTCCCCTTGCAACCCTCCCCATTGTTGCTGGGCCTCCTGGACTGATGGGATCGAGTGTATATACGATAAGAGACCAGCAGCTGTCTAACCCCTGGTCCTCCATGTCACCTGCATAACTACTTCTAAGAACTTTTTCACCTACAGATATCAAAGGTGAAATATCAGCATCAACTCAGTAAGTCACAACTGACTCACCATTAGGGAATTTTTATAGGAAACACAGGAAATAAAGTGAACATCTAAAGTAAAACTTTCTGGAATGTAAAAACAAATAGGTATAAACAAAACTCTGACTCAGACATGCAGAGTGAGTATGAAGCATTCACTTATATGCAATCAATAACGTGACTGGTTTTCTGTGATTTCACACAGAGGAAAAAACTGAATTACTGACTTGCTCACTGCTACTTGAGTAAGGCCACAAAATGCTATTCAATATACTAGAAGGCAGGTAGGAAAAAAAATTTTTGAGCGTTTATATTTAAATAGCTGACTTTTGTTCAATTAGCCCAATTCTTGTTTTATACTCTTGAACGAAAACTTACTAAATTCCAGAGATACAGATGAATTGTAAACAGGTCTATCTGAAAAGCACTATCATCCTTTCATTTTCCAGCTGACAATATAACAGCATATATGGATTATGCCCTTAAATAAAAATATTCTATTTAAAGGAAAAAAAAAAAACCAACAAAAAAAACAACAAAACAAAAACCTATGTGACAAGGACAAGACTGAAGACTGCAATGAACAACTGTTTTCTGGACTCACAATGTGGCATTTGTCAGTGCCATTTAATGTCCCCTAATCTTTCCATTGGAAGAGCAGCTAAGTGTTTCCCTATTCATGTTTTCTGTGGCAGCTGTGATTTTATAAATTGATGTATTTCCACCTTCAATGACCTCTTTGCTACCCCAAAGAATCTTATTCTGTTTGATTTTTTTTCTTATGAAAATCAATCCCCACCTGCTATTCCTCTCCACAGCATTTTTTCCAGTTATGCTGTATATCCTTTAAGATACAGGACCAAACCTGTCTCCAACACTGAAGATGCACACAAACCAGGAAAGACTGCAGTGGCATGCTGATTGTGCTCTTTGCTCTATTCCACTCAGAATAATTCCAAGACTGCATCTGCTTTTTTGACAGCTATCAGCTTTGGAGTTGCTATTTTCACACTCTTCTTACAACCATGAGGCCTTGTATTCTGACTGGCAACAGCTAGCTCATAGCCCATTATAACATATAAAAAACCAGGATTGTACCCTGACATGCATCACTTCAGGCATCTTCATACTGAATTATATCTACACTTTTTGTTGCTCTATCCTGCTTTTCACATATAAGCCTGATGCATGTCTGTAATCATAGTTTCATTTTAATTAAGAATAATGACTTTTTTTTCCCTAAATATGACATTCTGAACTGAAAATGCAGTGATATGGAAAACAACTCAATTGCTAAAAATCAACATGAAATAAAAGAACAGCAACAGTAATGTTATATGTTGTGCTTTAGGGGGAAGAATCAGCTTTGACAAACACACATCATAGAATAATATACATTTCTAAGGGATTTCTGAAGTTCTTTATCAGGATCATGCATTAAATGAACACTGTAACAGACTCAGATTAGAATGTAAATAGGTACACAAAATGGTTATAATGAATGGTAAACTCAGAATGCTCTTTTTAAAATATACAACTTGTTTTGGACATTTCTGTTGACATTTATTATAGAAAGTACAGAACTGGAATATCAACCTCTATTATATAAAGGAAAGATAAATTACTTAAATAAAACATCAATTTTTTTAATAAAAGGTTTAATTCTCAAATTATGTGTTTTCTGAGTATTCAGAAACAAGGGTTTAGAAGATTGTGGGAGATGGGTGTTATCCAAACTCATCATTACTTTTTTCATTTTTCCATACACAGAACTATTAGAATTGCTGTGTTTTGAAACAAACTGTTACAGAATATTTCATTTAGGTCACAAAAGAGGATGTTTTCAATCCTTCCAGAGAGGAAAGACTTTCAAGGAGGGAAAAGAAGTCACAAATTTCTTAAATTGGCATATTGTTTATGCTTATCAGAAGTAGTGTTCCAGTTTATTTAATGGAAACAGGATTTTCAAAAGCATGTATTATACACCTTCCTATGTTCTGTGGCAGGCAAAACAAGAAGCTACGACTCATTTCTTAAAAACAAAACAAAACTGAAAGCCAATATTACCCATGCACTCCAGGGAGGATTTTTTCACTTAGATGAAGGATCATACAATAAAAAAAACAGCAAAAGCAAAAAAATGAACAAAAAAACCCAAACAAAACAAAAAAAGTACAAAAAAAAAAGAGCACTAGTCTAAATCTACCCATTTCTGAAATTCTTGCCATCCTCCTCAACTCCTTTGTCATTTAAAAAAAAAAACAAACAAAACACCAAGCTTCTAAACAAGATTTTTTACTTGGTTATGAGCAAACAAACAGCTGAAAATACCTGGTCATGACTCTCTGCATAAGCAATGTATTTTTCTTCATGCCGTCTGTTTGTTAATGTGTGCACAATATTGCCCATATTCCAGTCTTCATCTTTCAGCTCCTTAATTATCTACAGAAATAAGAGAAAGATCACTGAAAAATTGTTTTCACTAAAAATATGTAACAATATCTTGGCACAGAAAGTTCCAATGGATTGTGAACTGTATTCTCACGCTCCCAAGTTTTGAAGTGATGAGCTTTCTCTGATAATCCAAAGAGTTGCTTTTTTCTTATCAATTTTACCACTTAAATATGATACCTAGAATACTTTGTTTCTCCTCTACCTCTCTGGGGAAGCACGGACAACAGGCTTTGCCATTTATTATGTGAATCCTCTGATACAGTGGATAATGTGATTGATAGGACCTGCAAGAGAGCACTGCACCAAAACCAAGGGAGAAATATGTGGGCACAGACCTACCTGGTTCACAATATCAGGAAATGCAACCCTGGCACATGGGAGCTTCCATATAAAGCTTAACCACTGGGCAGTGTGGTGCTACCTCCTGATTTTTAGCAATTCACATTGAATCCCATTAATAGGAATTTTCTGCCTCATATCACATTATTTCCTTCCTCTGCTAAATCTAGCTCAATCTCAGTGTTTGTTCTTTTTTTTTTTCTACACCACTTTGTAGACCTCCACTGATCACTGTGACCTAAATGTAAACATATAGACATAAACATGGAAGTGATAAAAAGGCAGTAACACCAAGATGGCCAATATCACGCTATAAAATTTAACATTATAATTGTAACTGCCCATATACTGCTCTTTTTTTTCCCCCCCCTTTCTGTGTTGATTTTTAAGTCCATAAATTCTGGCTCTGAACACATCGAGCATCATATTACATACTACATCTATCTTGAATCTGAACAAGTACAAGTACTGCTGGGACAAACAGTTTATCTTTCTTTCTTTTACAGATTCCTCAGAATTAGTTCATGGAATCTCTTGGAGATTCTTCAGTTTTCAAACTGACTTTAGCAAGTTGCCTAGAAATTACCTACTAACAGGTATGTATTTAAAAACCAGAGAGAAATGAGAGTAAGCAGTCTAGGAGAGTTGATAAACAGCTGATAAACTGTTTAGCTAAACTTCTCCCTTCCAATCATCTCAGCTTTATTCTTCTCTTCAAGAAATGTGGTAACAAACTCTGGCATCACCTCTTTCCCTAACTCCATGTCTACTGTGGTCACTTATTTGCAGTTTCTTTGGCAAGAAGTTCCTTTCCTGCATAACACCAAATTCTTGTACAATCCCAATCCTAAGTGATTTGCACTCAACAGCCCATCAGTACCCCATGCTGTCCCGTGTCAAGTACGTGTTTAAGTTGGAAAAACTGACATTTTCTCCACTTAAAGAACAGAATTTACTGCAGCACACTTATGTTTCCTATCCAAGTATTGCAAATTAAATGAAGCAGACCATATCAGAGATTGCTAAATTAGATGGTAATTTTTTTGCACTTGTAAAATCCTACAGTCTGAGGTTTTTTTTTTTCTCATGTTACATGAGCTTGGCCACTTGCATTTTGCTTACCTAGGAAATTGCTCATCTTGCCTGCCCTAAAGTATGACAAGGAACAAAACAAAAAAACAAACTAACAAAACTCCAAGAAACCCACAAAACATCACTATTAGGTATTTGTTGTTAAAAAAAAAAAAAATAAGCCCTTACTGTATTCCAGGACCTAAATGTCTAAATTAAACATTTCAAATTTTAATGATGGTGTCTCTGTTGGAAAAGCTGTCAAATTTATCTTCTGAAAAGAGGCTTGAAATCTGTTTTTCAATTGGCCTTCTATCTCCTAGTTACAAAACTGAAAGATGCTGAAGGTAAGCTATTTTTTTATTATTATTTTTCTTACCTACACACTACATTTATTGAAGCATCAATGGTCACATAAAACATTTATTGTTTTCAGATCATCATGACAGCCCAAAGGATTTGGGTGTAATCTTCTATCTAACTGAAAAATGTTCTCTAAAACATCAGTAGAAGCCTTTTCAGATAATTTAGTGTTTTATGCCTTTTCTTGTGATTCTCTATATTAAGGGAAAGGTGATATAAATCCTTACTGTAGTCAGAATTTATTAGTATTTACAGATTTATATTAGTCCTTTCTGTAACCCCCTGTACGGATTGCAGGTGTTTGTGTAATTCACCCAGGTTTACTTCGCTTAAACTTTCAGGTTTATTTATATTCAATGCCAACTTCTATGCCCAGTGTCAGGAGGGTTTACTACATGTTTTTGGAGTGATTTTTTTTTTTTCCTTAATATTTATATGTATATGGTTAACTTTTTATCTACCTGTTCACATTGCATATAGATTACACATTCTACAGCTGTTGCAAGATACAGGTCATTTCAAAGAAATTGAGCTTATGTGTATTGTATGAAGAAAACAATTATCAGCTGGAATGTGAATCCCAGCTCCTGAACTTCCTCACCTGAAACGTACATAACATCTGACAGCTCTCATTTCAGCCTCTAATACCTGTGCTCAAGCCTGTCAGAATTTATTTCAACAGCACATTAACGCAAGAGAAAGAAAACTTGTCAGTAGGATTCAGAAGGGTTTATGTGTATGCACTGGCAGAGAACCATCCCACTTTGAAGAGCAGAAGGTGTTTTTTAAGAAGTTCTCACCTGTATCCACTTATCTGGAATGGCCATGGCAAGTCGATAATCAAAACCCCCTCCTCCCTCGGCGACAGGCCGACAGAGAGCTGGCATTCCAGAAACATCCTGGAACACAGAAAACACCCCACAACAGAATTTCTACAGCACTGCAAATATTCCTGCATGTTTCTCACCATGCACTAATACTGATACACAAACACTCTACAAACAGCTTCACAGATTGACCTGGTTAAGGGAAAAAAGAATAAATTCAAATCAGCTATTACTACAGCCAGATGTGCTGTTCGAATGCAGAAGTTACAAAGAAAATCATTATCACTTTTTTTATCAAATACTCTACCTCAGAATATTTTAATAGAGTAGGTATTAGAATGAGGAGAGACCTCAGTAGATGCAGAGTTTGAAATAATTAGCTCTCTTGAGCTCCAAGTAATCAATAGAAAGTACAAAGTAGTCAACAAAAGACAAATTAAACCTTCATTTTGTTTATTGATATTTTGCATAAGGAATGGCATAAAAAAGGTTAAATATAAAGTAATCTAAGGAAGAAAAGTACAATCTCTATTCTTTTCCCAAAACCAAACCTATTGATCCAGCTAGTCCTGGAAAGTGACATGCTTTTGCTGCATAATTTTCAGTTTCATATTGATGGAACCTGATTACTCTTAAATTTCTAATTTCAAGTTCTCAAAATATTTTTTTCACCATGTTAGACAATTTTATCACACAGCATTCTTTTTCTAAACTCTAATCTGTCTAATTAGTCTAATCTGTCTAATCTGGAGAGAAAATGCAAGTCTCCAATAACTGCAAAATATCCATCAGTACTCAAATTTTTAACTTTTGTGGGAGAATGGCTTCTCACTGACAGCAGTTACAGATTAACAAACACCTCTTGCAACTACACAAGAGAATTTATGGAATTAATACTGACTAGAACCAGGGCTTAATTAGGAAGCTCATTCTGATTTGCTGGATTCCATCCAGTTTTCAATCCGATGGTTGCACTGGAATAGTGAAAAAGATATCCACACTTCAAGTCGTACACATGTTCAATACAGGCAGACACAGACACTGACATAAGGAAGGAGATCAATACCATCACCAGGAAGCTCATGGATGGCATCCAGGGGTGGAAGGCAGGGCTGCCATCCAGAGGGACTGGCTAGAGGAATCAATCAGCAGAAATGTCACACAGAATGTCACCAAGTTAATCCCAACCCTGGGACGGGCCAGCCAGGCTGGGGAGCAGCTCTGCTGGGGAGGAAGGGCCTGGGGCTGTGGGCCAGCAGCAAGCTGAGCTTAAGCCAGCAGCCTGGCCTGGCAGCAGGGATGGCCAGCACATCCCAGGCTGTGTGAACAGCAAAGCCAGCAGATCAAAGGAGGGCATTATTCCCTTCAGTCAGCAGCCATTGGATCACACAGAAAACTGTGTCCACGTTCCACATGCCATAAAAAACAAACAGTGAAGTGGAAATTCTTTACAAACTTTTAGATGTGATAAAAAATTCAATAACTCTCCTAAATCAGTCAGAAAGATAGACACAGACTCCTGGTCTCTAGGTTATTCAGGACAAAAGCCTTTTTCTGTGATGCCATGATGCCTGCCTGGAGAAGGCCCAAGTCTGAGATTTAAGCAGCCCCCGTCTACTTTAGTCACAATACTGAAAGCCAGATTTTTGGGAAGTAAAATTCCAAATTTAACAGTACTTATACCTATGTCCACAAATTTTAACTGGATTTAAAAAAAAAATCATAAATAGTTTGTTTAGTAGATCTTCCATCAAATGTACTTCTACCAGAAAACTTCCCAGCCTGGTACAGTCCTCAGACACCTTCCACATAGGGGGCAATGAAATGGCAACACGTGATCCAAGGGGGATCAAAAAGGACTTCAGGGCCTCAAGACAATTGGTAAGGGAAGCTGAGGCAGAAGCCCTATCCTCCTCTGTAACTCTAGTTGAAGGCAGCAACATTGAAAGGAATGGATGGACTGAGTCTGTTCATACATTGCTCCATGGCTGGTGTCACTGCCAAAATATTGGAGGTTTTGACAGTGTAATGGCCAGGTATGCTGGCTTCAGACAGGAACGACACTTCTCAGTGATGTCTGCATCAGAACCAGTTTAAGTGGGCCATGGGAGTCTCATGAGGTTTAGCAAGACACAAGTCCAAGGGGCTGCACCTGGGTTGGGGCAACCCCTGTAATCAATCCAGGCTGGGTGTGAACAGATCCAGAGCAGCCGCAGAGAATGACTTGGGGGTGCTGGTGGATGGGAGGCTGGATGTGACTTGTCAGTGTGCTCTTGCAGCCCAGAAATCCAAATCTGTCCTGGGCTGTATCAAATGTGGGCAGCAGGGCAGCAGGAGAGGATTCTGCCCCTTCTGCTGAGACCCCACCTGAAGGGCTGCACCCAGCTCTGGGGTCCCAGCACAGCAAGGACAGGGACCTGGTGGAGCCAGGCCAGAGAAGGGCCATCAATGATGAGGGATGGAACAGCTCTGCTGTGAGGAAAGGCTGAGAGAATTGGGATGGTTCAGCCTGAGAAAAAAAAACAAAAACAAAACCATCGTGGTGACCTAATNGGGCCATTCTATTATGCTATGATTAAACAGCTAATTTCAAAGCATTTGTTCAGACATAGCTCTCCAGAAAAGAGCTACATATAAAAATAGAAATCATAGCACACTGTTTCTTTGCCTGTTTGTGTTTATAATACTTCAGGCATGACAGAATTTTACTTAACATTTTTTCTTCCCATTATAAAGAACTTTAATCACTGCTTTATTTAGAAGACCAAAATGAAAAATAAGCGTATACTCAGTAACACCTAAAAAATTAACAATTACTAAGACAGCGAATATAAAGAATATTAAAAAGCTGTAAAATCATCAATTAATTACATTAATTAGCAAATATATTATAATTAGTTGGCCAGAGAAAAACATTTTTCTCACATGGCACTGATGCTATAGGCAAGCAGACATTCTTCATTGCCTTTTGTAATTTTCAATTATGTCAATAGTTTCTCCTTCTGAAATTCTCCTTTAACCATGAAGCACATTGATCATTTCTGTGATTCATGTAGTGACTCCCTGAGGCAGAAAATTATGTATTGAAAAAGAAGCAGCTCTCAACTTAAGCAAGAGAAACGGAAGACACATCTTATTAAAACAAAACAAAACAAAAAAACACTTAGGCCAGGTAATACAAGACAACTAAACTCAGAATTTCTTTGGTAGGAATGCTAATAATCTAGGACTACCCAGAAAATTAACTTCCTAAATTTCAAATAAGCCTACAGCTCAATGAAACCACCTCAAGTTTGCTACTGATTGCTCCCCAGATGCTGTTATGATAGAAAACTTTACTGTAAGTAAAAAATGAAGTTAAGCAGTGTTTTGCTTCCTGAAGACAGAGAACTCTTAAGCATCACAAACCCTTTCATTAGAAATCCATATAGCCCCTAATGCTATCAGATAGATCCCACTTTTTCTTTTAAACAAAAAAAAAATTGAAACTTAATAACAGAAAAAAATCTTCAATGTTTAAATTATTTTTCTTCTGGATAAAGACAAAATATCAATGAAAATATTTATAGAATTTTGAATGCTCTGCTGTTTCATACCCTTAGAAGCTCCATCCGCCAACAACATGCTTCAGTCAAAAAAATTGATCTCAATCAACTCAAGTAATATAGTCTATTTACTCCTTTAGAAACCTGGAGAAACTTAATAACAAATTTAAATTAGCCTATATATTTAACATTTATAGGTTTATTGCATTTAATTTGAAGGGTAATTGTCAGATATACCAATATAATTCAAAATATGCAAAACATCATTAGGGCTGTTAATCTGTAGGACCACAGAGCACTACTGACAAATGGCTATCATGCACAAGTAATAAAATAATAAAAAAACCAATTCTCATTACAAGTTCAAGGTGATGAAGGAAAAGAAAGAAAGAGAAACCACCACATTAATTAATCTATTAATGCAGAGAAAATTTTGAGAGTGCATATTCAGATTGCTTTTCCCTACCAGGCAAAGTCTGTCCACTAATTAATATTTTTCAGCTCATATCACTGCTTGAGTACCCGAAGTGTGACTTGATAATTAACAGGAAATTCACATCCTAAAGCAAACTAATCAATATTAATGTCACTGAGGATGGCAAAATGATCTTACCTCTGCTATGGTTATGCAGTCTGGGTGCAAGGTATTAATCATGTGATTGGCCAGCATCAGGTAACACAAAGCATCTTCATCCACATGTAGGCCAAAATACTCATTGTAATCTCCACTGAACCCTGTACCTAATAAGAAGTTTTAAAAGTCACAGTCAAGTTTTATTTAGAAAACACAGGTATTCCACACAATATTTCATTTTATAAGCACAAAACATATTAATCATTTTCCATCTATCCTCGTAGCAACAAAGCAAGAAAATTCACAAATCTATAGTTTTTTGATCATTCACAGAATATTCTGAGCTGGAAGAGACCCACCAGGGCCACTGAGTTTAACTCCTGGCCTTGCACAGGACCATCCCTCAGAACCACATCCTGTATTATCCAGGTGTTTCAGGAATCTTCTGAACCTGTTTGTGCCAGCTGTGTTGTGCTCCCATCCAACCATCCACTGTGGCACTCCAGCCACAGGACTTATCCCACCAGCTTTGTTTATGCCAATGGTGTCAAATCCCTGGGACTGGGCTAAAGCTTGAGCTCCTCCTGCTCATTCCTCATGCTCTGTGTGTTGGTACAGAAACACTTCCAGTGTGGTTTATTGTAGCTGACACCTTGTGGAGCAGATTGAGGGATCTTCCTAGTGCTTCTGTCCTCAAGTTTTGGACGTGTCATCCCATTGCTCATCACTAGCAAGCCTGGTTTTGTCCCTTTCCCCTTCCCATCTTGTTTCAGGCTGTATCAAGAAGCCCCTCTAGCTAAACCCTTTCCCCCCAAGAAACAGTGAACTTTTCAGCACTATTCCCACAGTGACAGAGCTGCAACAGGAGTGCTGAGATCAGAGCTGAGGACTCGCTTACCGATGCCGTGGTGGTGATACAACATAGACGTAACGCCGTCAAACCGGAATCCATCGAAGCGATAGTCTTCAATCCACATCCTCAAATTAGACAGGAGGAATCTCAGGACTTCCCAGCTAAAATAACATGAGCATGGTTTATTAAGCTTTAAAAACCTTGGGATCAACTAGAGTTCCTTATACCATGTTCTCCACTTGCAAATGTGGTACTTGTACCGTACATTTTACTATTTTAATGACTTCTTCCCTATTTTTCATTAACTTTTCCCTAAAAAAATTCTTTAAGTCTTTCTGTTTTTACTGCACAAAATCTTAAGACAGGAGATAGGAGGTTGGTAAAAACGGTGAAAAAAACCCAAACTATCTACATAGACATCTAACAGGGTAGTGTCTGAACACATACTATATTTTACTACCCATACTTGCTGGTGTAATTTTCCTTTGCCTCTCTAAAGATGGTTACACTCTGTGGGAAAAGATGTTATAGAAAAGGAAATAAAATTTTAATAGGCAAGCTCTTCTCCCCAAGATTTTATGGATTTATAGCAAATTTTAGGTATAATTGCTGTTGAAAAGCTGCCTTTCCCAATTAATGACAAATCACATGTCAGCAGTAGAATACCAAATCACCTACTATATTGCAAATTTACACATTTGAAAAGTTAACCAAGGGGAAGTTGAGGAAGTATATTTTGAAATTCAGAACAGGAATGGGGTATAACACACACACACAGAGAAAGCACGGAGATGAAATCCAAATATAAAAGAGGTTCCAAAATGAGCAAGCATGTGGAAACATTCATGAACAGAAGTTGATATGAAGGACTTAAATAGTTTCATGAACAGTTCATCACCTACTATTCATCACCTCGTCTCCCTGGGCATTGGTCTCTGTAGCTTCAAAAGACACCCACATCTTGTTTCTGCTGTTCACCCTCCATGGCACAGCCCTCTCTGACACCCTCACGTGCATCCCCTGCAAGCCACAGCTCTTCCGAGCTCACCCATCTCAATCAGCCAACACACAATGTAGTGAAACTGGTTTTGCCCACATCTTCTACGCTTGCCAATGTTACGATTTCTCTCTAATTTCCCAATGAAACTGATTTCCCAAGACAGCATAGATACAACTCCACTTCCTACCAAGCCTATGTTCAGAGAAGAGCCCAGGAGCAGGCAGGGTCTCCCCACCCACCCTCTGCTGGGTGAGACAGAAGGGGTAACATCACACAAACCACACCACAATTTACCTATGAGCATGGTAGGCACAGGGTAATGAAAGAGATCCTTCCAACATTTCATTTAACAGACATCCAAAACAGTAAATTCAGGAAGAAATTACGACACAGGGAATAAACTCTGTTTTGACAAAACAAATATCACCACTTTCCTTCCTCCAAAAAACTTCTCTGTATGAAGGATGTTTTAAGTCTTGAGTAAGTGGTATTACAAGAAAAGATGGGAGACTATGGACACACTATAAAGTCAAATCCTGATCTCACTAACAGCCATTTCTTATTAACTTCCATAGAAATCTAATATTTCTCCTTTTTGCATGCACTGCACAGAGACACACGCTCATGCATATAAAGACAGAAATATTACCCAATCAAAACCTCCAAATTTAGGAAATGTGAATTCCCTCAGTTCAACACCTTTCCTGGGCATGCATCACATGACAAGATTTTTCTTTTTTGTTCCATTGCTATATTCCCCTGCTTCAAATCATCCAATTCACAAGTTAACACGACACTGGATGTCTTTCTTGCCTGAAGAACCCTACACATATTGATTATTTCTCAGGTGAGATGGTTTGCAGTGAATGAGCAAGATTGATATTGAAAGGGATACAAAAGTATCAAAAGTCCTACAAACTGACAAACTGGTCACAAAAAAGCAATTTTGTGCAAACGTTTGCTGTATCTTTTTCTGACTCAGCATGAAATTCACAGAAAGCTATTTCCTGAAAGCCAAATACTGTAAGAAAAGAGCACAGTATCTTAGCAAATAAAAATAGTATCTCATACAGAATCAAGATAATGCATGCACAAAGAGTACATTAATTACTACAAGCACCATCCAGACTCAAGTTATTTCTTCTCATTACAAAGTGCTTGACTTTATAACCTTAAAGTCCTTAAGATGGTGAAGAGGATTTGTACATTTGTAAAACACACACAGAAGTCTCAAAATGGATAACAAATGCAATTTTGCCCACCATTGTTGGCACTGAAGATTGATCTTTGGGAAAAAGATGGAGAACCAGTATGAACATGAATTGTAATGACTTTTAGATGAAAAAGCGACAACAATAAAAACAAACAAGATGAATTCATTTCACCAAAGTATTAGTTAGAAAATTGATGAGATCAAAAACCTGAGTAGGAGCAGCAGATGTTTTCCAAAGAGCTGATTGCACATGGGAGAGAAGACCATAAATAGATAAATAAATAATCATATTATCTCTGATTTTAGTCTAAACTTGGAAAAAATCAGCTTTGGGATAATTTTTAAGAAATACATTAAGTACTAGGAACCATACTGACTTTTAGAGAGGTAACTATACAGGTCCAAAACATGAGCCAGAATACCAGATTTTTTTGAGACATGCAAATCACACAAACCATTCAGAGGTTCATTTTTTTCATCCAAATCAATTTGTTCATGGGAGCAGCAATATTAGACGTAGAACTTGACAGAACAAATAACTTTGCAGAAAGCCAGCAGAGGTCAAAATTGAAGAGGCATAATTGAGATACATCCACCACAGAAGCAGTAATTCAGGAGCATTTCTAAAACAGTACATTCCTGGGTTTTACAGACAGATATGGAAACAAGATAGCATTCATTAGGAACTAATGGAAAAAAAAGCCATATCTTAAGTTATATCCTAAAAATCTCATTTTTGCATATTACAAAAGTGAGAAAGTTCTTTCATTCTGTGCATGATCAAAGGAAGGTTATGTTGTATCATCATTAAGGAACAGAATGATTTACAGCGTAAGAAATCTAAGTAATTCAGAATCCACTCACACTTTCAAAACAAAGAAGAGAAGACTTGCAGAGAAGTATTGCTGGATTTTTTTTCCCCTCATCCTTGGAGCCCATAGCTCATTTATTAAAAACAGATTTCTTGTTTGAAAAAGTGAAATGAGCACATCTACCTAGATGACCTGGTTTCATGAGGTGATGAGAAATTTAACAGCTTTCCTATACTAGGTCAGCAGAAAACCTGTGAAATTGCTTACAAGACACACTCGTTATTTACTTTCTTCCTCTATACTAATAAAAAAAGCAAAATAATGATTCACCATAAGCATTTTAAATTCCAGTCCATGATAAACATGAAATATTTAGATGCAAGCAATGCATTTAAACCAGTTAATTTTGTCACTATGGACAAAAAATAATATTGGCTGTGTCTAATACAGTTTGAAGATATAATTCTTGAACCATATTAATGTTGACCTTCAGGAATTGCATTTATTACTATGTATTGGAGAACTGCTGACCTTATAAGAATCTAGACTTTTATGATGATATACCTGTTTCAGTTCTTAGCGCTTAATTAACTTAAGACATAGTAGCACTGAATTGCTAAAGCATCATTTCTCAAACTACCCTCAAACATTTCAACAGCTGGCTGGCTTAAACTCAATCAAAAGACTGCTAAACAAAGAAATTGGCATTCAGTCTAACAAATGCATTGCTAACTATAATGCTAACTTTCAGTGAATCTGGTACAAGTTGTTTTATGGCTTAAACATCTAGATCTAATAGAGAGATATTAGGCTTTTTACTACTGCTTATGAGCATAGAGTAGTTTCTCTGCTACTTTGATACACTTTGTTTGATTAGAGTTATACAAAAGAGTAACCTGTCTCACCCTGTTTGGAAAACAACGACAGCAACAATAAACCCCTTTGTATTTCAACCTCCTCAGTCTACCACAAGTAATTCCCCTGTGTCATCTACAAAATATCATTGCCAAGACCCCAAGTCCTCTTTAGCCACAAGAGGTTGAGAAGCTGAAGCAGGGTGGCAGCACCTGTTTTAACCAAGGCACAATCCTGACTCACAGCACCACGCTGCCCTCAACACCCACACTCCAATTATTCTGAACAGCATTCCAAGGCAATATACTCAGCTCTATCCATCAGCAGAACGTGATGAAGTCTTTAACAGACCCAAAGAACTTTTGTTCAGCAATCCAAACTGCACTACGTCTCCAAAATGGACTGTGCAGGCAATGAACAAAGGAGCTGCCCTCTTGGGGCATATGATAACCTGGGAGTAGAAGGGCTCAGCAGCAACATGTCATTTCCTCTATATCAGTCCCTAGAAGAGACAGAATCAGCAAATTAACTTCTAAATCTAGGAAAAGGGTTTTACTCTTTGCCACAGAAATTGAGGATTTATTGATGCCAGAATAATTACAATGCTGATAATATTACGTTATTTCAGACTATAGCAAATAAATGAGTGAAAAATTTAAAGTTTTCTCTAACAGCTAAAAATAATGGATACTTTTCTCAATAGTTGTGGCAGAAGACATCTTTGCTTAAGCCTTAACATCCCATTCCCTGCATTAAAATGAAAAAGCTCAAAAGTATTTGAGAATTTCAAGGCCAGCCTTCAGGAAAAAAAGTCCTTAATTATTTAAGTGGCACTATGAAAATGCAATGAGAAATCAAATTGACAGGACTATTTTCAAATTTTGAAGCATTTGTTCAGTAAAGATGTGAAGTTCTTTCACAAACTAAATCATATTGATTTCTTTTAGGCAAGAGTTAATAGCGTAAATTAATTGGATGCAGAATTGCACAATTACTTCTGTGCCTTTTCGTGGGCAAAATTCCAATTCTTCATAAACCACAGACAAATATACATATTATATGTGTAATGTATACAACCATAGAACGGTTTAGGTTGAACAAGACCTCCCAGATCATTGAGCACAACTATTAACAGCACTGTGTTCACTACTAAACCACAACCACACATTTTTAATGGTGCCAGGGATGGCACTTCCACTCCCATGGGCAGCCTGTCACACATGCTTACCCTTCCACTGAAGATATTTTTCCTGATACGAAATCTAAACCTCCTGTGGTGCAA
>WAAE01023481.1:0-10326 GCA_013400495.1 Nicator chloris | reverse complement strand
TTTTTCTTTTTTTTCTTTTTTTTTTTTCTTTTTTTGTCCCCCTTTTTTCTTTTTCCTTGAGCCCTTCCTGTCAGGCTGCAAGCGTGAAAGTTATTTTCTGGTGGCGTGATTAGATTGGGGCTGAACTCTCCAGCTGGCAGGCCTGTCTGTGACTGGCGGCGGCCTGTCCCCAGTGCTTGTCATCTCCTGACATGCCTGACAGGATGGGGACAGCAGCCCCAGACAGGTTCATTAGATGGTGTTTTCTACAGCTGGGCTAAAAATAAGAATAAAAAAAAAATAATAAAGTGGGGAAAAAAAATAAAAAGGCCACGCTTTGTCAAGGCCCAGGCTGTGGGGGCCCTTCTTGTTGGTTTAAACCAAGGCCTTGTTTTGACAAATTCTGATCTGTGCGGTTTTTAGATTTTCTGACACATTTTTGTTTTCTTCCCCTTTGGCCTGCGCTCTTTGCACTCTGCCTTGTTGCTGCTTCAAAATCCTAACGCTGCCTTCCCGGGAGAGCAGGGAGAATGCTTGTGGAGGGCTTGGAAGAAAAATAGAGCGCTACGGTGAAGCAGCAATAAGTGTTCATTTCCATGGTGATCAGCCCAATGGCACAAAAAACAACCTTGGGACTCTCAATAAGCCAATTACAAGAAAGGTTAAGGGGTTTATAGTGCCAGAAACATGCCATCTACATGAGAAAATAGTATCATTACCAGCAATCTATGCTGTTAAATACATTGCTGTCTGGTGCTGCCAGAAACGTAAGCTGTTTATGTTATTTTGGGAGTTTTGGAAGCTGCTAGAGCTTTCCAATGGTATTGTCAGGCTTTGGTGCAGTACATCAAAAATCTACCTGGTTAGATTATAAAACAGTTAAAACCAGTGAGAAAATGATTTGAAAGCATTACACATATTGGATGTCACAGTGTTAGCCAGATGGGTGCAGACTATGAATTTCCTACCGATTTGTATCAGATTTTTGCTTTAGATTTTTATCATAAAGACAAAGGATTTGTACATCATGTATAATTTAAAAATCTTCTATACAATTTTTGAATATAAAAAGATAATACCTTCTTTTTTTTTCTGCTGCAATTATAAAATGCAATTTGGTGCCTTTAATTTATGAACTGGTGACTGTAGAATGACTCCAGGGTTATGTGCTGTTTTTCTTAGGGTGTGTCATTTAATTCTGGATATTTTAGGTATCTACAACATGCTGGATTGTAAAACACTGCTAGCTACCGGGGGAAAAAAGGAAAATATTTACTATTTTGCTTACTTTGCCCTTCTCCTTGGGAGTGAGGAGAGTATTACAGCCTTTTATGTTTTCTGCATTTAGCTGCTTGCAGTGTGAGCACTGTGGCTGCAAACCAAGCCCTTCATTCACAGAAATCCTACCACTTACCTTTCCTTTGTATTGTTAGTTACTGATGCTTTAGTTCATGGTCTCTATGACAACTGTTTAAATTGGGATGGGCAACTGTCATCTGGAGTATTACTGAAAGAAAAGTGTTAGTGAGCACACAGTTCCATAGATAGAGAATTTCAATATAATCCAATTTTAATTGAGCTCCAGAGACTTTGATGTGCTGCCGAAGGTTGGGCGAGAGCTATTCCAGGGAGAAATTAAAGCAGCCCGGCAAGGCTTCACTACTTCAGACTGTCACCATTTTAAATAAGCATTAGCATCAGACTTAACCTTCCCCTATGAAAGATCTCACTTCTTTCCCCCTAGGTTTTTTTTTTTTTCCTTCAGTATGTATAAAGGCAAAGACACTTTCATCTTTTTATATACATTTCTATATTCCCTTGATTAAGTTTGAAAAGCATGTACTGGACCTGAGATGCATCTGAGGCTGTCTATTGGACCTTGTATTACAGTTCACAGAAAGAAGCCAAAGCAGAGTGGGGATTATTTTGCAACAGCCAAATGCCATGTGTTAAATTTTCTCTCTAAGACTGCTCTCTAAGAGTACTGTCTAAGAGTAACTCATCATTATACTACCAAGTTGAGTGGGGACTTATTTTAGCTTGGTTTCATCATTAATTCCCTTTAATGTAAATAAAGAAATATTTCACTGTAAATTCCCTGATTGGGAAAATGAGGGTCCTTCTGTAGCTAGCTATGTGTCCACTGGCTAGGTTTTTTTGTTGTGGTTGTACGGTTTATTTCATGCATAATAGGCAAAAATAGTCATATAACAGTTAGAATAACAATTTTCAGACTTTGTTTTTGCACAGTGATGGGATTAGAAGGTGACTGCAAATTTGTGAACTGTTGAATTAGAATGATCGCTTCATTTAGTTAAACTGTTACAATCCTTCTGTACCGTTTTCTTTTTCTCTTACAAATGTGTATACATAAAAAAACTCTAAAAAGAAGGAACTTCATAATAATATGGTAAAACTGAGAATCACTGCGTATTTTCCAATATATTAATTTACATCAGTCAGCCTTTCATGTTTAAGAGCTGCGACACTTTTTCCATGACTAATTTTCCTGGCTTTGAATTCACCCTCCCCCTAAAAAATTCTATCTTTTTTTTTTTCTTTTTATATCTGACTTCCTTGGCTTTCAGTGCAAGTGAAGCAAATTTGTGAGATGCTGAGATCCCCTTCTAGAAGATCTCAGTACTCTCAGCTTCTACTTCAAGCAGTGGCATTCGGGATACTCAGTTGCAATGAAAAGATGCATCTTGGGAAATTGAGTCTATTAAAGATAGATTGTTACATAGGGCACTTGTATTCTTTAACAGAAATGTGATATGCATCAAATCCAGACTTAATGGCAGTAGAAATAGAACCAATCACGGTAAAGGCAGTAATCTGTCTACACAAGTTGCTAGGGTTTATTTTCTTCTAAAGTAATTAGCCTGCTCCCCACAAAAACAAAACAAAACAAAACAAAACAAAAACCTAGTTTAATAGGAGAATTTGAATGGTTGGCTATTGTAATCAATTTTTTTTTAAAGGAAATATTTAATCTGTTTCTAAAGCTTAAGTTGCATCCCATGTTATTATTTTTAATTAAATAAAAGTTAAGAAGAAATTAATTGAGGCTATATGAGAGAAGCCTTTTTGACTGGGATTGGCACACTTTTTCATGGTCACATAGTACCCAGAAGTCCATAAAATTTAAGTACTTTCTGTGTCGGAGCAGCTTGTAGGGGATAAAAACTGAGGCACATTCACACAAAGTACCTCTACATGCTGACAGGTGCTGCAGTAATTTCATACTGGGAACCTGGAGTTCACCACAGGACAGCCTATGAGCATCTCCAAATTTATGACATGCAGGTTTGCATTCCAGTTGGCTAGAAATCCAAAGAGGAGGGAACTGTATATCAAATCTACTTTGTGCAGACATTGGAAGACTAAATGTGTTCCCCAGAATACATTTTTAGTAGCCAGCTGAGTAGATATTTTTAATATTTTCCTTAGTTTTCCTGAGGATTTTTGGAATAGAAAAAGTTAGTTAGACCCCCCCCAATATTTTAACTACCTATAAATTTGACATTTAAATTGTTGAAATTTAAGAAGTTGATTGTTAGGTATGGGAAAGGAGACAGAATATACAGAATGAACACACAAAATAAAAGTGTAAATCTGGCTCCATTCACTGAAAGAAATATAAAAATCATTTATGGAGTTTATATACACAGCTTACATTTGATACATGTCAACATTTGTAGTTTTTATATTTGGTGCGGAGTTATTTACCAGTGCTTAGTTTTGGTATCTGATAAAAATACGTGCTCTAAAGCAAGCATAGAATGCATAAATAATTTTCCTGCAATATTAAAGCAAAATAAGTATAAAGTACAAACTAATTAAATTATTATTGAGTAACAGCAGGCAGTTTGCAAACACTCTGAGTTAAAATTCTCAGAAGAAACTTTGATATTCTTTCCTTGCATAGACTTAGTAATATTAGATAACATTTCGTATATAATAATGAAAAGTACAGAATTTTGGTTGCTATTGTGGATTAGGTTTTTCCCAGTGCTATAATTTCTTGTCTTTTCCAGCAGTGCAAAACAAACTCATCTTAAGCACTTTTTAAGTGAATAAATAAAGAATCAGTTGGTATTGCAATATATTATGAAGATGAAGATACTTTCATGTATGTTCACTATTATTGACAGTCTGTGTAATTGTACTTTGGGGGCCTTAGAAGTTGACATAACATAGAGCAGCCCTGAAACTACCCTAAATTCAAACTCTAAGCAAACTGAATTCCGGGAGTCACTGGTGCTCCATACCCAACACTCCATGGCACAGCTGAGTGTCTGGACACAATCCTGTGCCATGTGCTCTGGGGTGACCCTGCTTGGGCAGGGAGGTTAGACCAGATGACCAACTATGGTCAATGGTCCCTTCCAACCTAACCCATTCTGTGATTCTTTGAGCTGTAGAATTTTGCATTTCTTGAGGATTTTGCTTGACTATTACAAACTGTATTGCAGAAATTTTGGGGATGATGAGGATGTTGAAGATGTACAATATAGATCATTGAATAAACGAATATATTTCTTTTTGCACAAAAAAAAATAATTTTAAATCTATTGCTAAAATTTCAGGAGTAGAATGTGCTCTGATTATATTCCTAAATATTGGGATTAATGAAACAGCTTTTGTATATGAAGCTGAAAACAAAACATTACTGGCTTTTGGTCAATGTTTTATAGGAAGATATGTTAGGAACATAAAAAAAATTAAGGCTTGTAGTAGAAAAAAATTGTATTCTGTTGACTTTACAGATCTTAAATCATGTGCGTTCTGCACTGAATAAATCAGATGCAAAAGTGTTTAAATACAAGATGCTTCCACATATGTCCTGTATGACATTAAGTGCACATCTGTAAAAAGAGGGACATACAACTGTCTTTCTGCCTTCATTTGGTAGAAAATGGGTAATGTTTAACAAAACCCTATATTTACTCTTTTCCTAAGACCACTTATAATGCCTTTAGTTATTATAATGCTAAGAATTTGTGGTATGGTACATTTGAGTATTTATGCACTTTTTTATTGCATTGCACTTTTGAATAAATACATGCAAGTTCTGGGAAAAAAAAACAAAAAACAAAAAAAAAAAACAAAAAACAAAAAAAAAAAACAAAAAACAAAAAAAAAAAACAACTAAACAAAACACCCTGAGAATTTTATGATGGCTTTATTCTTGGGAAAGAGCACATCACATATTTAGGGATACCATACATTCTTCCTCAAACTATTTCTATGTTTTTTTGCTTCTGCTACAACTTTTTTCAGCTAAAACTCTCACAAATTCTGTGAAATCCACCAATAACACAAGTTTAAAAAAGCTGCATTTTTTTGTCAAAGAACTGTTTATTGAATAACTATCCTGCTTTTATTTCAACTTACAAGCATTTCTTAACAGTGTATTCTCCCTGAATTTGTAAATATTAAAAGTCCTTTCTTTCAATTGCCTTGCTTTTGGTGAGGAGAATGGACCATTTGAGAGAAAAAGAAGCTCTCCATTTTTATTCCTTAACGCAAAGTCTGGTTTTGCTCAGATCATATCAATTTTATGTCTTTTTTGGCTTGCCCACTAAACTGTAATTTGTGCGGTTCTAATTGAATTAATTTGATTGCATTTCATCGCTGGGGCAGAATTGCTCAGAGCAATTTGAGTCTGAGATCACCACTCGCCAGTTTGGATTGATCTTTGAGCATGAGAGTGAGAGTGAGAATGGAAACATAGTTCTGTTAACATTTCTCACTAGATTTGAGTCTGACATCCCGTTGTTGCCAAAGTCAACAAAAAATCATTTTAAACCTTGTGAGGTAACTGACACAATCTGCTTCAATCCAGTGGCTACCAGAACTAATTGTGAGATTTTGCCCCATTATTTGTTTCTTCGACCTCTGTGTTTTGAGTTGGGGTGTGCTTTAATATGGCTTTATGTGGCACTAGAATATATTTGCTTTCTGCTTCTCCACATGTGCTGTTGCCCCAGCCAGCAGAATCAGCTTTATTCGTGGTTATAAAATTCTTAAATCAGTTGAGCCTCTGCTTAAAACATTAATTGGTGAATATCTTTGAAATCAGAGCCTAAAAAAGGCCTCCACCTACCTTTTCTAAGGTGATAATATCTAAATCTTCTACCTCTTCCTGATGCTGTTCTTCCCAAGGATGTCAGTCTATTGCTGGCATTTCGGGAGTTGCCTAAATTGAAAATCTGTTTTCATGTTGCATAGAAAGGAAACTGCAAAGGCACAGAGATCAAAATTAATGATAAAATAATTCTTATTCAGAATTTTGTTTGCATTTACCTTTACATTTAAAACTATGCACTGGTGTTTCACAAATGCAGTGTTAGAAATGGTCTATTTAGAAGACATAAGATGTCAGAGTAGGGTTTGGGTTTTACTCTAATTACTTTGCTGCAACTACTCAAAAAATCCCAATATCCTTTCCATTCCTTGCCTAAAACACAAAATCATAACATGCAAAGCCATTTTGCTTATGAAAAGAGCAAAATAGCCTTCAAGTGGAGCAACTTCAAATAATTTTTCAGACGACTGCAAATGAATGTGGGAATAAGAGCATCTGTTGCTTTAAGCTGAGTGGGCATTGTTTTAACGGATAACGAAGTGGGTATGCTGACCAGAGAAATCAAATTTAGAAAAGGTTTGGATGAACAGAACCTCATGTTTCAAGACAAGGGGCCTCTGGAAAGCTTAAAAAAACATTGGAAGTAGAAGTATAAGCTGAGAATATTTGGCAAGGAAATAAAGTCCAAAACCACAAAAATAATATCTGCATTTTTTAGATCCCTGAAGAGGAGGAGAAAAATGAAACAGGAGTGCCAATATTTATTTAAAAAAAAAAAAAAGTCCTAAAAACGATTTTTAAAACTGATGTGAATTGAGAAAATCTAATGGCACATAATACTCATCTCATCGTGCACAGCATAACATTACAAGAGCTACTTGGAGGAAAGCTTTTAAGACTTACAAATAAAGAAACATTTTACACAGAAGCACGTTCTAAAAAAGGAGAAAAGGGACCTCAATGTGAAGGGAAAATGAGAACATTTTACTAGATCAAAATGTGCAAAGAAAAAATGATAGCAGTATTTTGGTGAGATTTTAGAAGTATTTAATATGATTATGGGAATTGAGGCTAAGATGTTCTTAAAGTCACCTAAATGTATAAAAATGTAATAAGAAGTCAATGAAACACTAGGACATTAAATTAATTTGAATTGTCCTTTCTATTTACATTCTATGTTTCCGACTTTAGAAAAGCAAAATACAAGGTGTTTCATTATTAAAACTTACCTGATTTTGAGTTTTCTTAATATATATAACTTCTTTTTACACTTACCTATCTTCATATAATATATCCTTTGTGGTAGTGTATACTAATTTTTCCTGCTAAATCTAAAAGTTGATCATACTCAATACTTCATCAAACATTTTGAAATTATAAAATGGTCACTCAATATGGTATTTCATAAACCCTAGGAGTGGGATTCCATGCCATCAATGTCTGTCATCTCAATCTGTATTTAGGGTACGTGAAGCAATCATGCAGTCTGCCATGTACCTATAGTGAACTCTGTGTTGTTAGGTTGTTCTGGAGAAGAATGTTTGCTGTGTGTTCATAGGAGCCATTTGTCTTAACCCATGAGGACCTGCATTCACAATTTCACATTTTCTTTGCAGCAAATTGCAGTGCTAGACAACTCTTGAAGAAAGGAAATCCAAATCCCTGACAGGACAGAATGATTTTCAGTACTTATTTTCATGCGTTTCTGACCTCTAAAAGCATACAGTGATGCCAACCTATTTTCTAAATGCCTATTTTGTACCTGGGCCAGGTGCAAAACCACACTTCTGTGGCCGGCTGTGGATGGCACTCTGATGAAATAACCAAACACTGTGATTCATTTTTGTGAAGTCCTCCATGTTTCTCCACCATGGAGCATGTTCGATGAAGGGCAGCAGGGCTTGTGAAAGGACTAGAGAACCTTTCTTGTGGGAAACAGCTGGGGGTGTTCAGCCTGGAGCGAGGGAGGCTCAGGGGGAACACCACCACTCTACAACTCCCTGAGAGGAGGGTGTAGTGAGGTGTGGGCCAGTCTTTTCTACCATGCCTACAGTGAGAGGCCCAGAGGAAATGTCCTTAAGCTGAGACAAGGGAAATTCAGATTAGATATTAAGAAAAGTATTTTCATGGTTTTTTTACCGTTCATCAAACAGACCCACAAAAAGAAAGACAAAATATATTACACGTTAATGATACATGCATTTTGCACTAGATATAAACAAAGCTTAAAAAATGTTACGAGTATCAATCGACACTTCCATTAAGAAATCAGGTTAGAATTAAAGTATCCTGAATTAGAAATGTGGTTTCAAAAGACAAGTGATGAACTTCCACTGAAAAGAATGGACTCAATTCACATACATTGTCATTAATGAATCAACCCAAAGAGCCATTTTAAAAAAAAAAGGAAATATCTAAAAATTCTTTGCAACAGACAGCAAAAGTGATCGTTCTTACCAAAAAATTAGTGACTGAGAATTGATAGGATTGTACAGGCTGTTTTCCTTGGTTTCCTTATAGCACCTGATTTTGTGATTACTTCAATTCCGGAAACAATAATCAAAAGAAAAGGGCCAGAATATCTTTTTGTATGCTGTGTCTGGTGCTATGAGATATCAAAAAATAATATAAGGCAGCAAAAATGAGCCTCAGTACTTAGGTGTTCCTTCTGTGGAGATAATCTACCAGGGATTCAATTAAAATGGACACTAGTGTTTCTAGTCTTCTTGTTAGTGCAAAATTCCAGCCGTTAATTAACAATTCATTATCAATAATTGCATAACCACTGAGGAATGTTTACGATTAAAAATGCATTGATTCTTAATTGAAAATAAAAAAAACCCTTGATTACATCAGAAATGAAATTAAAATAATGGAGCCATCATATCTGATCCAAGGAGGAAAGCACTTTGGTAATGGTTCTGCTTCTCTTCTCTAGAGCTTTCCATCGGCATCCCATGCTGCGTTAGTAACCTAATCTAAATAAGTGTCACCAAGAGATGTTTTTCCATGTTACAGGGTCTTGAGTTTCAGAGACTTCTCATTCCCTTGTTAGGTGAGAGCTTCATCTTGCTGCAATGAATTCTAGCAAATTGGTATCTTTCAAACACACGCATATTCCTAAGCGAAAAGATTTTACAAGGAGTAATGAGTTTTAAACCAAACAGCTGCAGCTGATAATAAAATTGAAAAAGTGTGCTTCGTTCAAATGTAGATACTGGCTGGTTGTTTTTATTTTAATAAGAACAGATTATCTGACATGTATCTAGGATTCTGGGCTTAGTCATGATTTTTCAACTATTAGAACATGCCTAGGCAGGAAGTCTTCATAAATGTTTTTAGGAGAAAAACTCATAAAACTATCAAAATAAGGAGTACTGACTTTAAGTGTAAATAACAAAGTGTTGAAACACATGGAAATTTTGCCTTCAGATAACTTAGTAACAATTTCACTATTAGCGTAGTGGAGTGGTCATTTCCACGTTTTTATGAATAATGAAAGATACAATACATACAGTCTGTAAAATATGTAAAGTAGCCAGGACTTCATTCATGTCCCATGAGAAAGTGAAATGCTAAAAATCATCTTGGAAGAGAAAAAAAATGTGTATAAGCCTTTTAAAGGGTTCAAATTCAGAAAAGTAAAAATTACTTTGATTTGGCTGTTATAACAGCAATAAGAAAAAGTCTTGTTACAATGTCAGTAATATCTGCTGTAAATTGTAGATATCTAATAATGGGATGTTTCATGCATCACATGAAAATGGTGTTAGATGAATGTTATGGAGGATGGCAAAAATGGGTAGTATATCTTGGACAGGAAAATGTTACAACCGAAATACTGAAATAATTCAGGTGATTTGATAATGGCATGATAATCTGATATTTGGAGGACTAATAGACAGTTAAGAAGAGTGTAATTGAGGACATTAATTGAATTATAGACTCCTTTCTTTCCTCCGATTTCCTATTCCATTCAACTGCTTTACTGGAGTGCTATCATATGTCATTCATTTCATAGTGGGTTGAATGTACCTCTGTGTAGTTGCAATTGCTTTATATTTAATTAAAGAAGAGGAGGAAGTAAAAGGCAAGCAGTATATGATTGGTATGCAATGTGCTTTTAGTGTTGATCTATAGTAACTAAGCTGTGGTATATATCAATAAATCATAAATGTATTATTATGAATCCTCTAATATGTTAATAACTAGAATATTGTTAATAAGAAACATTTCTCTTTACAAAAAAAAAAAAA
>WAAE01023479.1:0-64031 GCA_013400495.1 Nicator chloris | reverse complement strand
CTCTCCGAACCTCTCCCTTTTTCTTCCTTGTTAGGGAGGAGAAAAGAAAAATCTAATAATCTACTTGACCTGTGTGGAGTAAGATAACATCAGAAGGAAGTTAATCATTCATCATATTCCTATAGTCCTAAAAAGAGTCAAAACAGGTTGAAAAGTCAATGACTTATAAAAAGTTGCCAGTGAGAAACATGTATGAGCAAGAGGAAAATCTGATCAGAAAAAATATATGTTCAAAGTATTACATTGTTATAATAAGAAGATAATAAAAATGATAGAAACAACAGAAAAACTTCCCTACAATAACATAAATTGTCTGCCAGATACAGATTATGGCTTTTGTTAGATTCACATACTGTTTGTGAACAGACAATGTAATTTTTACTTCAAAAATTTTATGACACATAACAAATCTTGTGCTACTTATCAGACAGATTACAAGCACTCTCATTCTTTTTGTAATTCTCATGTCAGAATTTTACAACAGATTATTTTCCACTCTATTGATCACAGTATCTCTGATGCATTATGGAAAATTAATTCACTTTATGAAGTTACTGTGGTTTGGCTTAAAGTAAGAAAGTGGGGGGTTTATGACATCTATAAAACATTTTCCTTTCGGCTTAACATAAAATTTTACTGGAAGTTGCCTGAAGGAAAATTTGCCAAGCTAAGATAGGTGGTTGGCATATGATCTATACAAAAATTGATGCAGAAAGATTGTTCCTTCTGTGAAAGGTGTGGCTCAAAGGAGAAATTTTAAAAGTTTCAGGAAATCTCAGAGTTTTATAAAGAACCTGCTATAAATCTTTCCACATCTGACATGACTAAAAATAACATTTTCCTTTTTCTGCCTGTACTCTACTTTTTGTTCTTGGAGCCTCCTCCTTGCAGACTTTGTCAGAGCAGCCCACCAAAGGTGCCTTGGTAGGCAGCAGTGGGGAACACAAAAGCTACAGCAGTCTAGGACTTGGGACAGACTTTAGTGGGACGGAGTTTGGAAGAAGGCCTGGGGGAAAAGGGAGCTGAGTGGTGCAGCCTTACTTCAGGGGTGGGAGGGGCTGCAGAATAAGAGTCTGTGTGATCCAAGATCTAAGGCTCTGGATGAAGTGAAAGTTAATCAAATAGTCTGGAAAATGTGCACTGGACCCAGTTCGAGGCAGGGACAGACACATTGGAGCATTGTTTGTCTCTCATCATGATCTTTCTAGCTCTTGGAAGCACAGCAACCTCAAAACCAGGTTTCTTTCATACTTCCAAACATCGCAAATTAACTTAATCCTGTTAGAATATTCAGAATGTTACATTGTTATTGCAGAACCAATGTGTAAATATAATTACATTATATTAATGTAAATATAATTACATTAATACCACCAATATAGAGACAACTTGTCTCCAAAAGCACTAAAAATTATATATTAAAATAAGAGGCTTTTAAATCCAGCATGAGCAGCTGAAAACAAGAAACCTTACCACTATTCCCCCTCTTCCCACACACGGTGACAGTGCAATGCCCATCCTTTTTTCTTCCTGCTCTTGCTCTAATGACTTCCAGCAGTTTGCTGGCTTTCTAATACACTGCACAGAGCCTCTCCTGGGTCTTGAGGAGGCCTGCTTGTTCCATGGATATCTCTGAGGCTTGGCACTGCCTTGCTGTGATCCAGAAAGGCCTCTGCCACTGCTGCCATGGATCCTGGGTTCCCTCAGCTGAGCACGCCCAGGTCTCAAAGCGTGCTTTTCTTCCTCTCCATGATTTTATCTGAATTTATGACGTAGAGCTAAAACTGGGCAAACAGAGCAGCCAGATGCCCTGCTTCTCAGCCACACCCTCCTAATGAAAGCTACCACATATTACATACACATAAAACCATTTATGATATTTCATTTACTGTGCTTAGCCTTAAGTGTGGTGTATTTCCAGTGTGCCAAGTCCGAAAGAAAATTATATGGCTGGAATCACGCAACCCAGACAACAAACTCAAACCAAGAAAACAAACAAACAAACAAAATAAATAAATAAATAAATAACACCCGCTTACTACTGAAAGAGTATTTCTGAAATAAATGATCACATCATACTGAGTTCCTGGTCATAATCTTCAAAGAAGGATACCTACACCAGCATCCTGAGAACGAAGTCATTATGGAAAAATTAAGGACTTAATAAACACATTAGAACTCTCTGGTGTTCTGTCCCTGCTGTACAGGGTTCACTCCCTGAACTCTCCAGGATGCAACTGCACATTTATCTACTCAATCTAATTGAACATATGTAAAAGCAGTGTTGCAGAGCCTGCATTTATTCTGTATTTACATACAGCTCAAAAGTCTTTCCTTGTGCCTCCTGGCTGCTCGAGGCTATGGGCTTGTGAGCAGAAGGACGAATGTTGCAGGTTGATGGTTCGGGAAGGGCTTGTTGCACCCTCCCTGATCCTAGGCCAGGGCTCTGACACTCCTTGGACCTTTCCATAAGTTGATTAAACCATCCAAAGGGGTTTTGTTTTTTTCTTAAAGAGGCAAACTACCTTAAACTGTGTTTCAGGCATTAATTTGCCGTACTAGCACTGGTTTTTATTCTCCCTTCATCTTAAATATCTTACTGTAAAACTTTTGAGTTCAGATATTGCATCAGAATGGGTAAACAGAGCAGCTCTTTGGTCTGGCAAGGGACCAGATGAGGTCAGATTTGTACAGTAACAAAAACTGACAGAATTTAGAGGATGATTTAACAGTGGCAACTGTATAACCACTGATGGGGAGTGAATGCATGCAAAGGCAGCTGTACCATGAGAGTCAGGACTTTTATTTTCTTGCTCTTTGGCATACCCGTTCTTCAGCTCTTCATGCACCACTATTTCTATAGGAGATTATTTCAGAATAAATGCTCTGACTGGAACTAACCATGTGACTGATGCTGCCCCATTCAGGACTTAACTGAAACATACTTTCTACTGTAAGGCATGATATGAGATCTGACTTCAAATTGTCCTCTATCCAGATACACACCATGAAAAGAATTCTACAGTTAAGGTCTTTGTTTTTCTCTGGATGATCCTGCTTTGGCTACTTTTTAGGGTCCAGCTCTAACTACACCATTCACAGATTCAGTAAAAACTCCCACTGTGGCTCAGAGTCATTTGCATCCCCTACCTCTGCTGGTCCAACAGGCAAGCACAGTGCTGACACTGCACTTTGCACTTCCTAGCAGCCTTGTGATTTCAGTTTTATTTTTCCTATGTTCAGGAAAAAGTAGGGTTTTTTTCAGTTGTTTGGGATACTGCAGTCCCTCCCGAGCCCCAATTTCTCTAGTAGCCAAGGTGAGCACACTGTCAGCAGGTATGTATGGGCCTCCAGACGTTTTCAACCAAAGTTCTAGCAGGGAGTTGAGCCTTGAAGCCAGCAGCAGGCAGAACAGTGTGACTCACTGTGAAAGGACAGGAGCACGAGGGCAGTTTAAAATAGTTTGTTTTTCTCAAGACTGAAGCCAGCTGTGGTTTCAACCTGAAAAAGACATGTGAGCAGATCTTGTTCAGTTTGAACTCTGCGTCTGTATACTGCATGTTTATTTGCTACTTCTCTCTCTCCCAGGCTATATATTTTTCTATCCTTTCTGGATCTTTCCTTTTCTTCCATTCTCTGTTTCCTTTTATGCCTATACTGGTGCAATGGGAGTGCCTGTATTCCTGGAGATGTGAGCCAGCTGCATCCCAAGCCTGTACCAGGGCAAGATGAAGGTGTGTCCTCCCTCTTACCCCAGAAGGGAATTATGCTGTGGTCCCTCAGGTGAACCCATGGGGACTCCAGCAGGGATGAGGACTGCAGGGTGTGCTGTATGGACCTAAGTCCTTGCTGGCCAAATGTTTTCTGATTACAGAGAGAAGTGTCTTCTGTATGAATCACTGTGTCTGTTCTGAAGTATTCTCCCATAGAGGCAGTAGATGGTAGTTCAGTTTGAGTTAAATGTTATATTTTCTAATTAATTATAGGATATAACTAAAAAAAGAATCCACTGTAAACAAGGTTGAGAAATAGTGCCCTAAAGTTTGCTACTGTATTTATAGAGGTCAGTTGAGCATGCACAGGTAAAATAATAACTGTTTGCTCTGTACATAATCTCCTTGTTCTGGATTACATCAGCACTTGCCCACACACAACTAAAGTACCTGAAAAATGCTGAACCCACCCAGGCTCAGATACGTGACTATACCCAGGCCCCTCCCAACTTCTGTTTACCTGGTGTTTTTTGCTGATCTAACTACAAAATGTTCAAACTGCAGTGCAATCAGGACGAGGGCTTCCCGTGCTAGCTGGGGTAAAAGCAGTTTTGTCTGCAATACACTTGGCTCAAACCCAGAAAGATTTTTAGGAAATTGCACTGTAAACCATGGCATAGAGGTTAGCTTTCAGTGAGGAGCAGGGCTACAGCAAGGTGAAGGACTTTGGAGAAGCAGAGGATGCTAATCCGTAGGTAGCTCCTCACCACTGAAGGCAGACAGTGACTGGTAACTGGGTAAAACCTGGGCAGAGGCTTGAGGTGGAGAGAGGAAATAGTGCCTGGAGCTCTCAGTCATGATTACAGAGCAAACCAAACACAAAGCACTGTGGGTCTGGTGAGGTGAAACATCTGCCTCCCTGCACTGCTGTCTTGTGGCCAAGCTTGTGAGGGTTGGACATGCTCCCCTCTTTGTGAACTACCCTGCTGCCTCAAGCATTGTCCTTTAAGCCTTAAGGAGCAGGCATCAAGGCCTTGGACATCTCAGTTTTCCTGAAAATCAAGAATGGTAACAGGAGGAAAAGGGAACACATTTTTTCCCCTGTACCATCAGTTTCATAGCAAAAAGTACCCCTGTGATGGTTTGCAGATCAAGCAAGAGGATTCATGACTCCCAATGATGTGTTGGTGTGTAGCAGTGTTCTTCTCATCCTTCCTCAGAGTGGTCTTAATTTCTGACCCCCTAATAACTTCTTGCTCCTACCTGCGTGGGCCTCTGGTGGGACTGGATTAAGTGATTATGGTTTAATTTGTCAACAGGAAGAGGATCTCCTTTGTAATGGAAGTTAAGTGTTGTAGGGCTTGTCTGAGTCAGGGCTAGCCCCAGAGTAAGTCAGTGAGATCAGTTCTTCCAGGGTCAGTAAAAATAGAGAAGGGAGAGAACCCTTCCCTTCCAGGGAAGCCAGGCCCACACTTTTTATGGATCTTTTCCTTTGGCTGAATCTGTTAATGCCAGCAAAATTTGGGCACTTCAAAAAAACAAAGCCAGTGTTGTCAACATTATTTAAGGGATAGCAGAAGCAAGGACGGGAGATCACCATTAAGCAACATCCTATCTTGAAAAACACTGCATAAGAAGGCAGTCTATGATATTGATCATGGCTTTCTTTCAAAACTTAAAGAATGTTATAAATGCTGACATAATAGGTGTTGTTCCAGCATGTGATGGAAAGGAGAATTAGAAATTACCTTTACAGTCTTGTACTTTGAGCAAGTCGTACTATTGATCACATAAGCATCCAAATATTTGTGTTTTATTTATATATAAGCCAAGCCTTTTCCAGCTCATTTCCTGGTAAAAAGGCAGCATTCAAACCACAGAAATCCTTTGTGTCATGTGTACTGCTCATTATTCTGGGAAACTCTGAGAGATGCCTATTGTATACTGAATTGTTGTTTCAAGTTTCCAGAGGTCCTCCTGGGATGCTTCCCCACAAAGTTACTGTGGCTGTGTTTAACAAGCACTTGAAACCCAGAGCATGTACTTACAGAAAAATGAGAATACATAGCAGCATGTTAAGTACTATGGAAAATTGCAGCCTGCCTCAATGCTGGGGAATGGGAATTTCTGCCATTGTCAGCAGGAAACTTCTGAAGGTCTGAAATAATTAGAGGAATAATAGAAATCTAAGTATGATTTAGGAATGTGCATACTTTTCCATTTCAGTATTGAGTACCTGTAAATAGTTTCATTTCAGAGATTCTAGAGATTTCTGAGTTCTAGAAGTACATCTCTATGTGAGAATTGCTGGCAAATAGTAGTCAAATACTGCTTGCTTTGGTGTGATGCAACATTCTGCATCACACCTGTTAAATTGCGAAGTCATTTTTGTGAAAGCCAAAGTGGCCAGCTTCAGAAAATATCATTTAACATCCATTGTGACACTAAATTTATGCCCCTAAAGAACAAGAGAAAATATAGTGGTGCTTTCCAGAGTTTGAGTTTTATAAAGAGACCCACTGTGTGAAATATTCCCAGCAGCACAGTCCATGAAAAATTCTGACCTTAGTTTTAGCATTCACTTAACAGCTGGCCTGGAAATCACTGAGCCCTTCGTATGTCCATTTGTTCTGTGTTCAGGCAATATGCTCACAATAAGCAGAAGTGTCCGTATCTCTTCCCTGGATGTCTAGAAATCTCGCTGTACAATTTGCTGCACAGCCTCTTACCAGGTTCAGAAGCAAACACCAGTGACTGCATATGGTCATTGCTGTGCCTGCAGCTTTTATTGACTCATTTTAACAACAGGAATTGCATCATTTGTAAAGACCAGTCACTTTTCCCTCCATTTAGAATTCTTATTAAAATTCAGTGACAGAGTCCATCACTTTCATAATTCCTACAAATGCATTAACACTGTATTTATCGTGTGTTACATGGGGAAATTATAAGACTGTTTCTAGATTGGCAATAGAAATATTTGTCACAGAACAGCAGTGTGATTTGGGGACCAATTTGGGACATCAGCTCCAGCAAACCAACCACCTCAACATCTTGTCAACAGATCCAAGCTATTTGAGCCTGATTTAATTCTGTCTTCCACTACTTCATTGCCATGACTTTTGCTTTTCCACTGAGGTTCATGCACTAGTTGTTCCTTTCTGCAGTACATGACACACATGAGCAGATGCTCACATTTTTCTCCTCTGGATGATGTTTCTATGTGAAGCAAAAAACACTAAATTTTTTCAAGCACATTTCTTTGGGATTTAATTTCCACCACTGCAGAAATTAATATAGGACATAGTTAAAAAGTCTTGTGCTTTCCAAAAGCCATTGTGCAAGGATGGAGAGTTGGGTAACAAGCTGCAGCAAACTTATGTGATGAGAGTTTCTCTTCCTCCTCAATGAACTTTACAGCTGCTGTGTATTTTGGAGCATTACTAATATGTACATTATAAAGAAGGAATTATGATATATATTATAACACTAATTTAGCTGTACATCTTTTTTTGGCTCTAGAGTAGAGATTTTTGTTACTCAGGAAAAATTGATCTACCTTCACACTTCATATGATGGCATATTGACCATCTTTCTGCTGAAAATTTTTATTTTTACTGAGTGTTCACACTGACAGTGTAAGAATGAAGCGATGAGTTAACTGTCAGCTATTATCAGAATGAAATCAATGGGGAAGAAATAGTGGTTACTAACCTAATGTATAGCTGATGTTTTCATCCTAACTTTCCTTTAATGGTATCCAAGAACACGGCTTCAAAGTTGTATGCACTTCAGTTACAGAATTAATACTCTTTTTCTCTCTGAAGAACTGCAGGCCTGTCCCTTCAAGAAAATGCTTATGATCTCACAGGAAAAGCTTTAAGATTATAACAGAGAGAAGGACTGACTTCAAAAGGATTTTGTACAGAGGTAGGAAGTAACTGTTACCCTTCCTTTCTAAAATTTTGTTGTGTTTAGTGCTAACTGTAAAATTGTTTTCCTGCAGTTAAAAGCTGAATAAAATTCCCAGTGAAATAAGTCAATAAGCAACGGAGTGTCAAATCCAAAGAAGTAAAAGTAAATATTATTTCTTCCTGTCCAGGTCAGAGTATTTTACTTCTAAGATAAGCTGCTTAGGACCTTCATTCTTATTCATAAAATTCCCCAAGGAAAACCCTTTCAAGTACGTTTTCAGTTACGTAACGCATAGCTTAGAGCTGATGCACATTTCCCTTGCTGGTTTCCTGCAAGTCTCTCTGTTCCTTCAGGGATCATTCAAGTCACAGCATATTGTATCCCTGCATCATTAATCACATAGATAATAAGGAAGAATATTCCATTTGAATATATCCACCTTTATCTGAATGTGAATCTGTCTGAAATGTATTTTATCACAAATTCCAAGCAGTCATTGAAGTGTTTGCTACCCAGCAAAAGGCACTCAAGTATAGGGAAAAGATTTTGTTAAACTGTGTTTCACTGTGGTTGACTAAGGACTGAATTTTTTTCCCTGAAAATGTGCTACCAGCGAGTTCAGGTGTTATATCTGCCCCTAAACAGGTGCCTGTCATCCTTTCCAGTTTTTCTGGCTTTTAAACCAAATTCTTAGAGTGCTGCCAGTACACTACAGTATGTTGTGATTGGAAAGAGTCTGGCAGCAATTTAGCTTTAAGCCTAACAAAAGCAGGAAGCAGGGAACATAGACGCTATATATTCCTAGGCCTGCCAAAGTGTTCTTCCAGAGGTTTGCTGGTGGGTGTGGCCAAATACATTGACAAATTACCTCTACAGGGAAAATTAATGTTGCTTGTAGCAGGAGGTAACCCCCTTTCTGTTAAAATACAGACCATTACCATGAATTTAGCCAGTTACTTCTGTAGATGTGTTTCCAGGCAGCGCTTGTGTTTAGCATCCCAGCACTGAATTATTCCCCCCTTGCCTTCCTGGCATGTAAATGGAATCTGTTTCACTGCTTTTGCTGATTAGATAACAAAACAGACTCTAATGAATATTATGAAGCTAAAGGCTATTTGTCAGAGCTGGTTGAAATCTTTCCAATGAATATTTCAACAGGGTTTAATCTAAGATCCCCTTTTATAAAATATTCACAAACAACGTAATTCTTCAAAAGGACATATTGTGTAAGTATCCTAGCAAAAAGAATTTCTTAAAGATTAGGAAAAAGTCTAATATCTTGAGTGTTTTCTTAATCCTTTTTTTTCCATTCTATCTTTCCTGTTTGATTTCCTCCCTATTCCTGCTAGAAAATGTGTTAAAAATATACAACATCTTAACTGCTTATTACTGAAGGTAAAAAAAGCTCACAAAGCAGTCTCTGAATTGAAGCTGAGAATCAAAACTGTTCTGTCATGTAGTTTACCCTCTTTGTTTACTTTTTTGTACCTCAAAGGAAAAAAAGTATTTCAAATCAAAGCTGGTTTTTCTCCTCAAAAGACTAACACTAAGCTACTGTTAAAATATAATTGATTTTCTCATGAAGAATTACAATATTTACAGAATTTTAAAGAAAATAATAAATTCACATAGAAAAAGACATCTCTCTGCTGTTCACTGTAACTCACAAGCTCCTGACAGCAGAGGAGGCTTTGCATGAGGACAACCCCTACTCTTCGAAGACAGGGATCCAGGAAAATCAGGGTTATACCCAAGCCTCTGCCTGGATCCTTGCCTCCATCTATTGGCTTATGCTGAGTAACCAAAGAAGTCACATTCAGGTCTAAAAAAGTGAAAATGTGCTACCTAGCCTAGTGCAGGTGCAGGGAAATCTCTGAAAGTATAAGGTTTTATCAGCTGAGTTTTAACAATCTCCAAGGAGAGAAATTTCATGGCTTCTCTGGGAATGTGTTCCGGTGCTTAATCACTCACATCATGAGGATTTCTCGTTCCTTTAAATCCAATTGCCATTTGGATATTTGCTTTTTGTCCATTGTGCTCTGTCTGTGCAGAAGGTCCTGCTTCTGACCTCTGAGAAGGTCCTGCTCTGCTTTTTCTATAACTTCACTTTTTATAGGATTGTATTAGAGCTTTGTTTTCTTCAGGATGAACACTGAAAATAATTCTCTTCAATATGTACGCTTTTATGCACTAATATTCTTCAAACCTCAAAGAATAGAATTTTGTCTTTTTCATGAGTAAGCCGGTTTTTTAATTTCTTGAGAAGTTCTTGTATAAAGTTTTCTTGAGTTTTCTTTAGAAAAAAAAATACTTTCAGGGTATTGATTTTATTTCACTTCTTTTTCCTCCTGCCTCTCACATTTATCTGAAGCACATAGGGTAGGCTGAAATTCTCTTGTAATACTGAAGATTGCTCAGCTCCAGTTAAAGTTTTTAAAACCCTTGTTATTTCATTTTGATAGAGGCAATTTTTCTGCTTTGTCATCTTGGCTCATATTTTTTTGCCAAGGGATGTGGGCTTTTTTCAGGTCCTGGTCCACATTCAATACTTGAAGTAGGCAAGTGGTGTGGCTTAATCACTAAACATAGACTGCTGTCCACAGCCTCTCTGCACCTTTGACATCAGTTTGGAAGACATCTGAAGGAAGAGAGATCTGTCCTGGGCTGCTAGTCTAGAACTGGAGGAGTCAGCCCTTCTAGAAGTGTTTCAAGAGGCCCCTGGACATGGCACATGGGTTTAGGGTGTTTATGGTGGGATAGGTGATCTTGAGGGTCTTTTCCAGCACCGATGATTCTGTGATTCTATGAAAAAAAAAGATATATGTTAGCATAAGTTACTCGTGCAGACAAAGTTTTAGTTTCAGAACTCCCTAACAAACTTTCTGTGTGTTGTGCTGGCTGTTTCATGGAGTCTAGGTGCCTTTCTTATCCTCCACATACAAAACTGACAAAAAAATTGACACACTTCCCTACCACACACTGCTGGAGCTTGGAAACAGTCATGATGCTTCTGGGAAGCACAGGTATTGGAGTAATGTTGGAAAGGAACAAAACGAGAAAGGAAAGGACGTGACTTTCTACGCCAGAAACCACAGGACTAATGCTACTTCATTGTAAAGCTTCTGACCTTCCGAAAATTGATTTTATCCAAAGATATTCCTCAAACACGAGACTTGTCTGAGTGTTCTGAGCTGTACACAAATTCAGGTCCAGCACCAGTCTTTAAATGCATGGCTAAACCTGGTCTTTGAGAATAGAACAGCCCAAGCTTGCATGTAAACAATTATAAATATGCAACACAAGGAGAAAAGAAAGAAAAAGTTAAATTATTTAAGATGATGACATGGAAGCGTCTCCTTTGTGTTCTTTCTTGGGGATAAGGCTCATATATGGATATGGAACTTAATGATGCCAGCAGGCAGTGGACTGGAGCATCTGACTTAGTTCCCTTTGAAGGAAATCTGATAAACACATGAACAACTTGGAGGAAAAACATAGCACATGGCAAATAGAGAAACAAAGTCTCCTCGAAACAAATTGCTAATACAGACACTGGCTGAAAGATGTGTAAACACATTAGGTACTACTGTCTTTTTCCTGATGAGTTTTATGAGCAAATGCTTTCCTTGGAAACGGCTACAGTTACATTTCTAAAAGGAAAACTCTGCAGCTTTCAATACTTCAGCCAGAAATACACATTTGCCAGGAACCAAATACGTAAAACAGTGACATGTTTTAGTTAAAAACTTGTAGAAGCTTGAAAGAAAGAGGTCTTGGAGCTTGAGAGCTCCAATCCTGCCTTCCTTGGTCACAGAGACTGGTACTGTGGCATTCTTGTGAACATAAAACATGGAATTAACCAACCTATTAGTTAACAAGTCTTTGGCCAACTTAAATAAAACCAACTTATGTCACAAGCCCTTGTACGTGTAGAAGGAGATAATGAGAGATTCTCTTGTTCTCTACTGTTGTGTGTCTTTTGGACACTACAGAATTAACTGCATTATTGGAGATAATTCCTTACACATATGAAAAACAGTAACCCTGTTTTTGTGAATAAGGAAAAGCAACCATCCATTGACCAACCAACGCCATCTACCTGGACTTCTATAAGGCTTTTGACATAGTCCCAAGGGACATTCAGGGACATAAACTGCAGACACATGGGTTTGAAAGGTGGACTCTTTGGTGGATAAGGAGTTGTCTGAGTTAACACAGTCAGAAAGTTGTGGCCAATGGCTGTCCAGGTGGGTGCTTGTGATGAGTGGTGTCCCTCAGGACTTTGTCTTGGCACCGGTGCCTTTAATATTTTTATCAATGACACAGACAGTGGGTTCAAGTGCACCATCAGCAGGTTAGCAGATGACACCAAACTGGCATGTGCAACTGACAACAGAAGAGCAGGACACAATCCAGAAGGACCTGGACAAGCTTAAGAAATGGGCTAACAAGAATCTCATGAAGTTTTACTAGGCCAAGTGAAAAGTGCTGCACCTGGGTTGGGGCAATCCCAGACATGAGCACAGACTGGAGATGTCCCTGAGAGCAGCCCTGCTCAGCAAGACTTGGGGATGCTGCCGGGTGAGAGGCTGGACATGACCCAGGCATGGCACTCACAGCCCAGAGAGTCAAACACGTCCTGGGCTTCATCCAAAGCACCAGCATCCATGCCCTGCAACCATGTGCAGCAGGTCAAGTGAGGGGATTCTGCCCTCTGTTCTGTCCCTGTGACATCCCACCCAGAGTGCTGTATCTCCTATTGGCTGCGGCTGCCAACAGGAGAGAGGCATAGACAAGGCCACCAAAATGATCAGAGGGTCGGAACATTTCTCCAATGACAGGCTGAGAGAGTTGAAGTTGCTCAGCCTGGAGGCTCTGGGGGCACCTTGTTGAGGTCTTTCAGCACTTAAAGGGGGCTTATGAAAGAAAGGGAGGAACTTTTTACATGTGCAGAGAGTGATAAAACAAGGGGAAATGTTTTTTAAATTGAAAGAAGAGATTTGGATTTGAATTAGATATTAGGAAGAAACTCTTTACTGAAAAGATGGTGAGGCAATGGAACATGCCCACCTGCCCAGAGAGGTTGTGGATTCCCCATACCTGGAAATGTTCAAGGCCAGATTGGATGGGGGCCTGAGCAACCTGACCTAGTGTGTGGCATCTCTGCCTGTGGTGGTGAAACAGGAAATGGGTGATATTTAAGGTCCCTTCCAGCTAAAACCATTCTACAATTCTCTGATCTTTTGTGGAAGTTTTGCAGACACACTTAGCCATGCATCCCCAATGTGTTAGATTTCATAAAATCTAAGATTACCACAGCCCCTTAGAGACACTTTTGTGAAGATGACAAGAAATCAGTGCATTCAGATGGAGAGAATGCTGCTTATTGCCAGCTGGTGAACTGCCAGGTTCTACACATCTCATTCTTGCTAGGCATCCACGACGTGCTGTAAACTGCTGCTAACTGTGTGAAACACTCCAATACCAACTGCATCACAAGGTGAGAGCTTTCCAAGAGATATCCACTCTTCTACCTAGGATTATCTTTGCTATTACATTGTAAATATATTCTGGCTATGATTAGCATGACCCTCTCTTGGTGTGGCTTCTTGTTATGAGCAAGATGGTTCTCTGTGCATCCTCTAAAACACAGAATATAAGCCAAGTGCTTTCAGAAGCGTATCCATTGCTCCAGACTGGGAATTGCCACAGTAAAGTATTAAATACAGTCAGGATGAAATAATAGCTACTCTAAAGGGCTCCATTGTGTTATCAATCAAACACAGATGGACCAATTATATTACGCAAACTCAATATCTAGCCAGAAAAATTTCTAGTAGCTAGGGTCACAACAGAAAATGCCTCACAGAAAATAAAGGATAATTAGGCAAAAAAGGCTTAAAATTTCCCAAGGAAAAATTGTGAATGTCAGTTTAAAATACAATTTCATTGCAAGCTCTAAAAGACTTTTTTTTAGTAAAAATATTTGGGACTCCTAATGAGCCTAGAAAAGACACGTATTTGTTGGACTTTGTAAAGAAATTGTATGACTTGCAAAGAAAAAACAAAAAGGAAGAAGGTTTAACACATTCATACAACTGCACAGTTTAAAAATGCTATTATAATTCAAGATTCATATACTTTTTTCAGATCTTAATAAAACCTAGAAATCTGTCTTCCATTATGATATCTTCCTTGGCTGTTATCAAATTCTGTACATGCTACCTCTTAAGCTTAACTAAAATCATGGCATGAAAAGCAAACTTCTTCCTCCAAGGCAAGTTGAACATTGGATCCTACAATGAATAGGTCTTCAGATGAAAAATAATCTTGGGCTCCTTTGTAGCACTAGTGAAGAGAAACACATTTTAGGAATAATTCACCTTGGCCACCTTAGGAAGTTAATTAAATCCAAAATTTGTCTCTTTCTACTCTGGCATTTATTGTGATCAATACAGGATCATTAGCTCAAACCATGCAAAAATGAGGTAGTTTCCACCAGCCTCACTGGGACTAGCTCACTAGGTTAGAGGATTGTGTTGTGGGTCTAATCCCTGTATTCACACTCCCAACTCATTCACTTATGTGTTGGACTTGATGATCCTTCCAGCTGTTCTGTAATTCTTTGTCACCAGAGGTTCAAAAGAATGATATCTAGCCTTGAAAAAAACCACATTTTAAAATAAAAAGCATTAAGTATTCACTTATGGATTTACTTTCTCTTCCTATTATTTAGAAAATATTCCTTAGGTCTCTTGACCTGTGATCAGCAGGTGCTTGTTTGTTCTGCTAGCTCTGACATGTAGGAACAACCGCCACTGGATCACAGAATGATAGAATGCTTTGAGTTGTAAGGGATTGTAAAGATCTCCTCATTCCAACTCCCCTTCCATGGACAGGGACACTTCCTTCCGCTAAACCATGTTGCTCAAAGCCCCACCCAATGGGGCCTTGAACACTTCCAGGCGTGAGGCATCCACAAATTCTCTGGCAACCAGTTCCATTGTCTCACACCTTCACAGTAAAGAATTTCTTCCTAAAAATAATCTGAATCTTTCCTCTTTCAGTTTAAAGCTGTTGCCCCTTGTTCTATAAATATTCTGTTAACAATATATCAAAAATCTCTCCATGAAACAAAAATTAGAAATTAACCACCTTCATGAGAACAGCATTATAAATACTAACTATATCTGGTAATATCAGATGGAAGTCTTAGCATCTGCTCTAGTAACAAGAAGGAGAAACTTGCCTCAGAGTGGCCCCCAGGCTACATAATCTACTCACCCATGGGTCCCACTTGACACCTGCTGGTGATCCCACACTCAGTTGCACAAGCTCTCTTGCCCAGTTGCTGGCCTCATGGGACACACAAGGCCCAATGACCAGGGCTCTGACTCCAGCTGCTCATGCTCAGACCCCCATTCACACAAACACACACACACAGAGTAAATTGAAATGGCACCGTGTGCCTCTGATGGTGCTCAAGCACTCACAAATAGCAAAACTTTGCATACTGTTCAGATCTAGGCACTAAAATATCTAAATGCACTGTATTAGTGCAATACTACAAGTGAGAACCAGGTGGCTGGAACTGCCATTTTTATCTGTTTAATCCCCAAGCAGATGGAGTGTTAGATTCTCATAAAAAGGTGAGTTACTTAAAATGAATTATTATATGGCTGTATCTCATCACAGCCTACTGAATTCAACACAGGCTATTATTATCCTTACAACTGGGTAATACTGTGGCTACTCTACCAAATGAATAAGCTATCCAAGCCTGCCACAAGAGCTGTAAGAAACTGGCCCTTGATATCCATCAGCACCACCACCACTGGTAGGCTGACTGCCCCTTCCCTGCCTTCCCTGCAAATCCACATTCCTCTTCTGCTGCTCAGCACAACAATAAAAACAATCTATTTACAAAGAGTAACAACCTCTTTTGAGATATACATGCAGAGTACTGATAAAACTACTCGAGAAAGAAGAGTAAAACAAGCTCGGTAATCTGCTTGCCTTACTTTTTTAAGTAGGACCTGTTTCTCTGCAGTGCATCAAGGAAATAGAAATCTTATTCCCCGTGAAAATATTTCAATAAAACAGCCTATTTGTTCTGCATATGTCTCACCCTGCAGCACAGGAAAGGAAAAATTTATGGAGGTGTAGACCTCAGTATTGCAATCAGACAAAGAGCCTCTCAAAATGATGTGACCTTGCCCTTCACGTCCCTCCACTGCAGCAAATATTCCCATATTAACACAGCACAGCTGCTCTAAGGTGTGTTCAGCTGCTTGACCAAGTGTCCCTCTAGAAATGGTGATGAAAACAGCCAGTAATGCATGCTGCAAACACTAAATTCAGGAAGGGTACAGCCATAAGGTCCTGCCTATGCCAGTGTATTGGGCTGAGCTGTGTCTTTGCTTTGGGAATCCGCCTGTTACATTCCACAGAGAAGAGAGACATTCTAATAAAACACTTTAGTCTCTTTCTCAATCATTTTTATAAACTGCCTCCTTGAAGGATTTTGAGATGTACGCACTCATCTTGGCTACATGACACAGTGGGTGGATTCCCAGATATACTTGTCAGGGCTATAATCATTCAGGCTATTCCAAATAACCATAATGCTGCTCTTGAATTTCCATCTATTGTCCTGAAATTGCTTTTTCTTTGCACAGGTTTGTAGAGCTCTAACACCAGGGTCAACATTCTTTAATACTTTGTTCTTCTAAGTAGAATAATCCTCTTCCCTTGTCCCTTTTAATGCTTTCTTCTGGCATTAGCAATATGCAAATATTGTGTTGAAGATTACTGTGCTCTATTTTTGCTGGCTATTTTCCTAAGAAAAGTATTCTATTTATGGCACATGTTGACACAGCTGATTCCAATTTTCCTTCCAGGGGAAGCATGCCATTCTGCTGTATGTAGAAGCAATTATGCCAGGGCTTTGTTTCAAAGAGCACCCCAACCTATGGGCCCTCTCTGCTGCCTGGAGAGGCAATCCTTGTTTCATTTGCCAATTTGTCCTCAGCTTTCTCAGCAGATGTCCCCAGAACCATGGGGTCATGGCCAAGGATAATACTGAGAGAAAGAGAGAACGCTTCTTCAGCTTAAGGACTTGTTCTCCACCCACTATTCTGGAATAGGAGTGTCCACACATGGAGTTAATCAGGGGTAAGTCCCTATACAGACGAGCCCTTACACTTAACACGCCACTCTGAAGGATGCTGAGGCTTCTAACCACATCCTGGGTACTGGATGTTGATCACACAATCCCTCAGCACTGTGCCTTTGTGCTGCAATCTATACCTGAGCCTTCTATCTTTGCAAAGATAAAAGTGCATACCTATAGTTCTACTATTAACTTCTTAATTAAGAATTTTTACAATGATTATAAATATGATAGCTGTCATAATTCACCTATACTCTTAAAAAACCTTTGAAAATAACTAATTCTTCTCCACAGTACTACTGTAAAGCAAACTATCAAAATGTCTCACTGCAAACATTTCACACCTATGTAAAATAACTGCATGCATACATCAGGAACAACTGCATTAGTTTTCTCTTGATAGCTGGGCTGACACAACTCTGAGCAACTGAGCTAGTGCGCTCTTTTTCCTTTTTTTTTTTTTTGTGGGAAGCAGTTGGGAAAATGATTCAATGTGATGACCCTCTGAATTCCTGTGGGACTACATGTTGAAAGCAAACTTTTTTCTACTTTCCCATTTTTGGACAAAATTAAAGGCAAAGATCCAGGTTCAATTCCCAGATACTGCTGTGTAAAACTGGAATAGCCCCACCAAAACCATGGGTCTTAAACTAGATTTATGCTACTTTGAGAGCAGACTTTAGAGAGCAGTCTTTGTGGTCAGTGCTTGACTATAAAGTTTTTTTTGACTAGAAGCTTTTGTAATCACATTTCCCAGAATTCTTTCCAAATTAACTTCAGAAGTCACTTTGACAATGCTGCATTTTTCTTCTAAAAATCTTTATTTTGATTAGTAAGCAAATGCACTTGTAATCTTACAAGTACGAAGTAGAATAAAGCTAGAGTAAGGAACCAGCAAGTCTGAGTTACTTTCATTTACTCCCTTGTATTTGCCTAGGGTTGCAATCAGACAGCTCCAGCTTCTATGGTGAGGCAAAGGGTGGCACAAAAGGCTGAGTGTAAGAGGGGATATAATGGATTGTCCTGTACAGGCTGGGTATCTGTCACCCATTTGGCTGACCAGAATCAAGAACGCCATGTACATCATCATTAACTAAGTTTGGAGCCCTGGTACTAGCTTTAGGAAAAGCAATAAATAATGTTGTTTTGGAGTGTTAAATCCTCCAACTGTACCAGTGTGCATTAATCACTTACCCACAGTTACAGGGCTGCAGATGCAATGTCTGTTTGTCTGTTCCTATGCCTTTGCACCAGCAAGAGATGTATTCAGTAGCATCCTGCTCCTCTCCCAGGTGCTGGCAGAGGCAATATCAGGCTGCCTAAGGATGAAAGCATCCCAAGGAGTGTAGCTCAGCTGCTGATGCTCCATGCGCAGAGTCATCACAAAGTGCTCCATGTATGTGCTGTTAGAGCATTGTACAACTGTCACAGTGGAAGGAGCTGGATGTGTTATGGTTTTATTTTTTGTGGTCTTCAGATAGAAGAGGATAGGAAAATTATGAATCCCATTTGAGTTTTTAAACTTCACAAATAGGAACCTAACTGCAGGTTTAATTTCTACTGCTGTGACAGTCAGCATTCTTCACATTTTTGAGCTGTCAAAAGCACTCCAGAGTTTATTTATACATTCCTTTCACTCTTCCCCCTCTCTCACGCACAAGTACTCCCAAATCCTGTGAGGCTATCTTTAAACTTGCAGGCAGTTTTGGATAGTTACCAGGAATCACCAGCTACTTTAATTTTAATCTCAAGTCTAAAAAAACCCCAACAAAATACTGTGAAAGGAACTTTAGCATATCATAAGTTATGAAAAATCTGTGAATATCTGTACAGTCTGGAGACTTGTGACTTTTCATAAAATCCAGAGCTGCTTAACATAAACTTTTTCAGAAAGTTTCACTGTCCAGTCAGTATCCTGCTATGCAGTAACACCCTGTCAATGGAAATGGCAGAAGATGAATTAATAATGGGAAAGATTGGAGAATATCTCTAATGTGGAAAATGCAATAGTTCTATTGAATATGCACCACAATGTCCCCACCAACTCCAGTATTTAGGAATGGAGGAAAGGGGCAGTAATGCCCATTGTGAAATATCCCATCTTCATCCAGCCATCACCTCTACTCTTGGGTAACAAAGGTGTTATCAAAGGTGCAGAGCAAACCAGATATTGAGCTGTGCAACTAGACAGAGCTGAGTCAACTTTTGCAAGTTTATATAAAATAAATTAATTTGAGTAAGTCTTTTATTCTCCATATTTTCCAGCGTAGATACTATATGTGAGCCCTGACACGGGCTTTTCTAACCAACATTCAAAAATTAACATATACAGGGTGTATTTTCAGGGTGACATATGACTAAGTGATTACATTTAATTGTCTGTGCTGAAAATTTACTTTTTAAAGATCACTGAGCATATCATCGTGAGGATGATATCCACATCCAAACGTCTTTGGAGCCTATTCTATATTAAGGACATTGTCTTAGATTCTTGCTTCACTGCCAGGCTCCATCCAACTCTCATCTCCCCTGGGGGAACAGCTACTTTCTACGTGTATTTTAATCTGAAGTGTTGATGTATGGCCTCATAATTTTAATTTCTTTGCTGTGAATTCAGTTTACCTCACCATTTCTTTTTCCTCGGTGGGGAAATCTACATTCACATGCAACATCTGTCACTTATTGACTTCTTGGGAACAAAGGCTGATGTCATTACAGTTTCCACCCATGTGTCAAGCTGCCAGTCTGCTTGTGCCTGTCTTTTACCCACACCTCATTTTCCTTTGTCTGAGAGTGATCTTGCCACAGGAAGTGGGATAAATCCTTTGCCTAAAAGTAACACATCTACAGCCTGTGCACCTTTTTCCCAGAGACTGGCTGCCAGTCAGTCTCCTGAGAAGGACAGCTCCTCAGAGAAGGCCATAGCCCCAACAAGCATGAAACAGTGTGTGCCTTCAGGCAAGGTGAGTGGGAAGCATCCAACTGAGGCTGATTTATGCTTATTGCTGATGGCAGATCAGGAGGAGAAGAACATTCCACACATGGAATCCACCTCTCTCCAGTTTAGAGAGTAGGATGTTGTGAGGGACCATGTCAAAGGCTTTCCCGAAGGCCAGGACATCCACACCCCTTCCCTTGTCCATTGATACAGTCAGTCCACTACAGAAGGCCACTGGATTGGTCAGGCAGGACTTGCCCTTGGTGAAGCTGTTCTGGTGTCTCAAACCACCTCCCTGTCCTCCACGTGCCTTAGCACAGATTCTAGGAGGATTTGTTCCGTGATCTTCCCGGGGACAGAGGTGAGGCTGACAAGTCAGTAACTCCCACTGACCCAAGAGGTGTGGGAAGATATTAGCCTCGAAGAGTGAGACGAAAAAGTTGTTGAGTACCTCAGCCTTCTCCTCATCTGTCCTTGCAAGTTTCCCAGCCTTGTTTATCAGGGGTGGTACATCTTCTTTGTCCTTCCTTTTCTGGTTAACACACCCATAGAAGCCCTTTTTGGTGTTCTTTGCATCACTTGTCAGCTTCAGTTTCAGCTTCATCCTGGCCTTTCTCACCCCATCCCTACACAACTGAACTTCATTGCCTCATTTGGTTCTTTCCCTTTAGTATTTCCAGCAGGTCAGTGCTCGCCATGCTGGTCTCTTGCCTTCCCTGTCCAGATTCTTGCTCCTGGGGCTTGTTAGGCACTCTGTGGAAGATTTCCTTAAAGAGTTGTTCCACTCCCTTGGCCCTGAAGGCAGTCTCCCAGGGGATCCTGTTCACTATCTACTTGAAGAGCTAGAAATTTCCTTAGGTGGAGTTCTGGATCCTAACTTTGCTTCTTACTTAACCCATATCCCTCAGGACTGCAGATTCCAGCAGTGCATGATCACTGCAGCCCAGCCTGCCTCCAGTTTTGATGTTCTCAATTAACTTCCATCCTGAGCATCTATGATGGGAAAAAATAGTCTCTTGGCACCTATGGTGATTTAAATTTTGATAGTACTTTTTGAAATCATAGGTTTGTTTTCTCTTCTTTCCTGGTCAAATTTCCAGTTGGACAGCATGCTGCCAGCTTTATTTTATGTAAAGTTTTCTACAGATTGGAATCTTTTCCTTCATTTCCACTTCTCCCAGACTGAACAGTTCCAGTACTTGCTCAGTACCATCTCAGAGGTGTTCATGATATCTGAGGATGACAGTAACTACATTGCAGTCTAACTTACACCTTTTAATTCCTGCAGCAATAGTACAACTTGAATACTAACCAAACTTTATCTTATATTAGCCCCTCAGGTGCCTTCATATATCTTGTTCACCTCCTACAAACTTTCTGCACCACTGATTAAAACATTTTATTGTGGTTGTCCTTGCTGCATCCAAAACTCAAAGGTAGGGTACACAGTTGCAAGTAAAGGGAATTACGATGTTAGGCAAGTAAGTAGAGGATGAGATGAGTAAGTGTGTGATGCTGCAAAGCCACTTGCTGAGCTGACAGTGGCCCTACTGAGCCAGAGTAAGATGGTCTGGGTGTAAAGAAGCACATCTTCTCTCATGGTCCTAACTTGGGATAGTTTCCTCAGTATCTAGGTGTTTGGATGCGAAGATTATAGTGGTGAGTCCATATGCTACCCCTTAACTGCCCCCGGGCCCAAAGAGGCAGCTTAACATCATAAATGGGTCTCACGCTCACAGGAATGTCCCAGGGTCTCATCAGATTAGCCTGAAGCTTATAGACTTCATGATTGATTATGAAGTGGTTTTGTTGCTCAAATTATGATGCAGTCTGAGAGATGTTGATCCTGTCAAAAGCTAATTATAATTCCCTGAAGCTCACAAAGGAAACAGAGTTTTTTTTAATGATGGTATATAGATGCTACTGGTGGAACAGCATCCATTTCCCTCCATTGTGAAAATATGCATACAAAAGAAATCAGTTTGACAGACATCGACAATTATATCATTACATTCTTCTACCAGTATCTCCAGATTTCATGTTTTTCTGTTTTTGCTTACAGACATTCAATAGTGACCTTTACCTATTACTTTTTTGGTGCTTGCCATTTTTCTTCTGGTATTATTCTTCCTGTTTTCTTTTGAGGCATTAGGTTATCTACACACAACTTCATATTATTTCCTCCTTATTCACTCCATGCTTATTTTAGCTGTTTTTTCCTCCCTCTTAGTTTTTCTACCAACTTCCTATGAACATCTATGTATTCCTTGCTTTTTTTCCACACTTTAGGGAGTTGCCTCCTCAGAAACATCTCATATTTGGACATTGTGATGTGAACGTGATTCACTGAAAACATTCAGAAACAAGACAATTTTCAGCCTCATAAACAATATTCTTATTTGATTGTGACAAGCACAACATTTGCCCCTACTTCAACCATGTATTTAACCTAAACCAGAAAATCAGGTCCCTGACTCAGTGCAGCACATGGGAAGAAGTGGGGCAAGAGGAAAGCAAAAACCACCAGGAGGGGTAGCAGTGCCTCTCTGACCAGGTCTAAGCCTGCAGGGACAGCTGAGGCCAGCTTAAACTGGTGAAACCAAGGCTCTGCTCAAGGTGACCTTTTCGTGCCTTGTCATTGTCAGCAGATACATGACAAAACTGAGCTCAGGCCCTGGACTCTGCCTTTTTAACTAAAACCTTGAATATTCAGTACTCTGTTTCCACTTCTGTCCCAGCCCCAGTCAAATCTGTACTTGCCTGGAGTTAGAGAAAGAAGCTTTCAAACCAGGTCAAACTTATCGTGACTTTTCTATATGTAGGCTATTAATAGAGTGCATGCATTACTTTCTCCACATCAATGCATTTCTCCTCTACCTTTCTACATAATCTTGCACCTATTTTCCATATTTACATGCTTCCTCACTATAAATATCAAAACTTTAGATGGAACAGAGTGAAAAAAAAAAAAAATACAGAGTGCACATAAAGCAAATCACAACATTAGTAACTGTTCTAGCAAGCTGTCTTGTGCTCTACACAGCAAGTTAAATCACAACCACATGAAAAAGGTCCACCTAAATTTAGGATAAGTCCTTCTTTTCTGTAATTTGATTCTGTATTTCAGAATTTCAATGTTTTATTCCTGCTGCCCCTCTTTACGGGCTCTGCAAAAAATGAGAAAGCTACACTAAATCCTACAGATTGTACAAAATTTTCTATACAGGCTTACTGTTTGCCTCAGAAGTAGATTGTGAAAAACTTATTTATAGTGTAGTGCCAATTTTTTTTTCCCCAAGGAAAATAGTCAATGTAAAGTACTGCAATATATCCACAGTTAGGTGGTTCCTACATGGAACAGCAGTATTTTTGAATATATAGCATTTAATTTCTTATAAACAAAAGCCATCCAAACACAAAGCATTTTGAATTTTTTTTTAAATGGGAAAACAATTTTTTCCCCCCTTTTCCTACCATTCTGGGAAAAAAAGGAAAAATTGAAGGATTAGATTAACTATCAGATTATAGAGGCCTTTTGAGTCACCAGCTAGAAATAATGTTTACCTTTTTAGGTTAAGGTTTCTCCTTTTCACTTGGCACCTTCAGCTAGCCTACTTTGCAGTGTCCAATTATAAACCCAGAATAATCCTTCCTCTATCTGGCTGTTGTCTGATACATTTTTTGTCTTGTGCTATTCTTCTTTCAACTTGAATAATTCTAATGTTTGACAACACACAAAAATTAGAAATTTTATTTACATTACTTTATAAGGGTCAGTATATTCATGTTTGTTATTGATGTCACTGGAAGTGAAGGACGAATATACAAGTAATATTAACCAAAATATTAACCAAAAAAAAGCTGTGCAGAAAGTGTGTATAATAGTATTACCTAAACAAATTCAGACAGCCAAAGTCTCCGTGTCAGGAAGCTGGAACAAACAAATATGCATGATAAATGAGGAAATATGGTGGGGTTTTTTTAGCATTCCGGATGGTAAATATCTGGAGGAAATTGTCAGGAAAAGTGATACAATCAAATGAAATGATGTGTCCTGACAGTTCCCTGACTCAGTTTCCTTGCAGTAAGACAGGAATACTCGTCGTCTACTTTCACATCCTATAGGACCAGCTAGATCTTCCTAGCTCCTGAGTGGGATGGCACACAGGCAGCCTCTGCCCTGATGGCAGCATACAGCCATACGGGCAGCCACTGATCCTTGCTCTGTAGGACAAGGCCACAAACTTTGTTAAGGATTCATCCTACCATCTTGAGCCTACAGAATTTCTCATGTCGGTGAGACACATAATCAGAGGTGCAAGATGGCAAGTGATTACTGAAGACATTACTGTAAAGGAGAACTTGGAGGGGTTCTCAAAAGCAAAAAGCATAGGCAGGGTTTAGAGCTGCTCAGGTGGCTCAGGATTACAGCCAGGACATAGCCAGACTCTGGCATTGTGCAGGGTGTGGTACTGGCCACACCACACCCCCAGCCTCACCACATCTCCAGCCTCACAGCATTCCCAGACTCACTGCATCCCTGGGATTGCTTCTTCCCAGTGCCAAGGACATCAGCATGGCCTCACAAACAGGTGTTGAGTCCTGGGTGGGAATCCCAAGTTAACTGCTTGAGAGCTGCCAATAATTTAGGAGACAGCTACAGCCAAGTAGCTGTTCCAACAGAAGGGCTTGTTCCAACACAAGGGCATCCTGTATTATCCAATCTGTCCCAGAAATAGAGATAAATCTTTATCTTAGACATAAAATATAGCAGATATTTTGGGCATTGGGTCATAAATAGGGCAAAATTCAGAAAGATGCACAGGTTAATGTGCCATGTGAACCAGATTTCCTTTCAGATGACATCTTCTTTGCATGGTCTGGGCTTTTAAATTCTTTTCCATCTGGGACACTGGATAATTCAATTAGAAAATTCACTGCCACTCAAGACCTCATTTGTCTTTTGGAGGTAGCACAGTAAATTACAGTCCTGTGAGCCACAGCACAAGACAGTGGCTCTACCTTCCACCTTGCTCATTGATCAGGCTGATAGGAGCACATCTGTCTCCGAGGTCTGGAGTTGGTCTTTGTTCCCACGGCCGCCTGGCTCCAGGGGTGTGAGCAAGAGCCAAGCAGCTGAAGCAGAAATAACATCAAGCAGGAAACAAGTAATTTCCATGCCACTGGAAATGCATGTGCAGAGAGCAATCGTGCAGCCTGCAATTGTGTTTGTGAATAAATATTTCAGCTATCATTCTTAATATGAGTTTACTGCTGGCGGTGGCCTTATGCTGAACAGTGGTGACACTGGAACTCAGCTTAGTATTCAAGCTCAGCTGAAAAATTACAGCAATCCATGTTTTCTGCCAATTTTAATATGAGCTCAGCAATTAAGCAAAGCATTCATTACAGATACCACATTTGGGGAGCAGAGGGGTTGTGTTGCAGAGCAAGTTAGGTAATTGGGATTGGCCAGTAATGCATCTCTGTCAGCAAACACATTTTCTTTTACAGGCATTCCCCAAAGGCTAAACCACTTGAATTTATGTGTTTGTGATGTGTCGTCATTGTCTAGCCATAATCAGGATTACCTGCTTTGAGGGTGACACCCCTTTAATGCATTCAATGTGCATTTAGACATATAGTGCTATCCTGTAAATAAGATCCTGATTGGACTCAGATGACTGAAAATACAGAAGAACCATATAGACTGGGACTGGAAAGTGGCAAATCAGAAGAGATATTAAAGACATTGATAAGCTCATGAATACTATGAAGAGATTTAGGATAACAGTATTTTCTTTTTTAGTATCTCAACAAAGTGCTAGTTATTTAGTCATGCACCACAGGAACTTACTTATGCAAAAAAAATCACATATGCTTAAGGAGCAACTAAACAAAATAGCAGCAGAGGAAACCACCATAGATATTAGGAGCATGTGAGCAAATATTATGTATGTATCCTCTCTTGAATTACATTTTGGGTAGGTATCAAATATTGGCCACTGGTGGACACAAGATAATGGGGTAGATGGAACTTTGCACCAGTATGGCACTTGTTACATATCTACCTTCTAAAATTGCCACTGGAATTATCCTGGTCTTCATAGGTTTGTAAATCATGTGTGGATTTGGTGTGCACGGGGTATCTTGACAAATTGGTGATAACATGGAAGAAACAGCACAGTTTTTAAAACTATCTGTGGGAACTACACTTCCAAACATCCTAAAACTCTTACCCAAGTGAGAAATTTTTAGAATTTACTGTCTCTGTCACGTACAACACATTTCTCTATAAATAAATCTGTTTACTCAGAAGGAAACACTAAAAAAGGCCTTCTGAATTTTAGAACTAACCTGACTAACCTGGCTTCAGAGGGATACTAATTTTCAAATGGCACCTTCTGCTTTGTCAATTTGTGTAATGCTTGTAAGTCAATATGTCACTCTGTCTTGATAAAAGCTAAGTGCAGGTAATGGATTAATTGGACTACTGGGTGTAATGAAAATAGTCCCATGAGAGCACGAATGTAAAGACACACAAGCAAGATTGTGGACTACCAGCAACAGCTGAAAATACTTTTATTTCAGACATGTAGATCATGACCTGATTTTTAAGTGTAGTGATCCAGCATATGGTTCACGGTGGCGTCTTGGAGGAATAATCACCATTATTTTCTGTAATGTCAAGGCAGATACATAACTCCCCCAGTATCATTCAGTGTGAATATTTCAGTCTTCCTGGATTAGCACCATAACTTTACTGGTGATGCGTATGACACAGTGAGCACTCTTCTCCTCCTTTCAAGCAACTCAGACATTATATCCTACTGATGAAATCACAGAAGTGATTTAAAAGCATTTTACAATGCTCTCTCCTGGTTTACCATTTTTAATTTATGATATGTCGACTATTACTATGAAGTTCACAAGCAGCAACAGAAAGGCAAGCCAATTGTCAGCAGGCTTAAATTCCCTCTAAATTAACTGTATTTTTCCATGCAGTGGAAAAGACTGGTGACCTCTGCAGATGAAAGAATAAAATAGAATAATTTTGTGCCATTTCAGACAGAATTTTTTAAACACCTAATTTTCTCCAAAAGCAGCCCCAGTTTTACAAAAGGCAACAAGGAATTCATTTATCAGTTAATTCAATACTAGCATACTTCTTTGCAGAGAAGCAGAAAAGGGTGCACTGTGCTTTTGTTAAACATTGCTCAATATACGCAATTGCACACGGAAATTGATGCCTTCCCTATGTTTTAACTGTTAATGCATAAACCAGCACAAACTCTCATGACCTAACGTCTGCATGAGGAACTTTCGTGTTCTCTCACTTCTTTCTTTCACACTGGGAGTCACAGAGGGTTTTCTGTTCACACCACCTTAAAATAGCATAATAAAAAGAAGAAGGAAGAAAAATCAATTTGGGCAGTCAAACTGATACAAAAGATCTTTTTCTCCACATTTTTTGAAATGCCTAATGTATGTAGGCCAAATTCTAAGCCTTTTTAAAAGTGGAGGCAGGAAAAATAATAACAATAACGATAACAATAATTTTTAAAAATGTATTATTTCTACACAGAGAAATTTCCATGTTGCTCAGATTATTATTCACAATTAATAATTCATCCATCTCCATTAAATAACTTTAAATCATTGAATCAGGCTGTCCAAATACCTCTCCTAGGCTCCCAATCACACTAAAATGATAGTTCTGAATATTTAAAACATACTTTTAAAATTCTGCCCCCGGTTAAGGACAGGCTAGCCAGTATGGAATCAGGAACTGAATCTGTATAAATCAGGTTCTTTCTACTGTGGTGAAATAATCTGAATTCTCTAGGAAGTGAAGGACTGTCTTCAGTTCTTCGTTTTTAAATGTGGGTCCTCATTTGTATGAGCAGGACTGCTACATCATAGTACAGATGTACTCTGTCATTCAGTTCGGTTGTGTGCAACTAAAAGATCAACCTTCCCTTGTTTCTTCCAGGAATCACCCTGTCTAGTCTCTTCCAGCTGAGCAAAATTACTCTAAGAAACCCAGGTTTAACACTCAGTTTGCCAGGTTAAAATGCATCATGATGAGAAACTGAATTTAGGATAGGCAGCCTCAGCAGAACCTGGGATGGGTGGTAACTGTAGGATCAGACCTTTTTTTCAGGAGACAAACCCAAGAATTCTGACATTTCTTTTAAAAATATATCGGAGCTAAGCCAGTAGATTAGTTAACAGTTCCTGTTTGCTGGCAAAGAAATATTTTCAAACTTGGTCAGCACTTTGTGTCAGATGCTGAACGTCTGCGGACATAATCTTAAATTCCTGTTTGTTTTCAGTCAGCTGGGGGTCTTTTTTCCATAAAAACAAGTAGTTTCACAGGACTCAGTTTCCCCAGATGACATACTTTTCACAAAGAGGGTGTAAGCCACTTCTTGTCTTCCTCAATGTTGAGGTCATGAAAGTCACTCTGATCACTCATTTCTCTCCAGTTTCCTTCACAGACAACATCCTCTAGACCATACCTGCCTAGTAATGGCTTGTTTCATAAACATAACAAGTACAAAAGCCATTCCCTTCAGGTTCTGCAGAATAATTCAGTGCAAAGAGAATCAGGAAGCTAAACAATACATATGAACACATGTATTTTTGAAAGATTGGCTAACACAACTCATTGACGGAAGATATATGTGACAGTGAAGTCACTGGGATTCTATAGTCTCTTATCATCCACTATCAGTTTAAGCATTTTGTCATTGTATTTTCTGGTGTAAACAGTCTTTACACTTTTTGATGATGAATTGTGTCCCAGATTGATTTTATATGTGGAAATCTTTCTGGGGACTCTGCAGTCCCACAGAAGGTGGGGCTATTTTTCATGTGACACTGTCAGATAGTGGAGTATACAGTTGCAAGCCACAGGGCTATCTATACCTGTGCTGTCATCTCCTCCAGTGGAGTCTTCCAGTGCTCAGGGTAAAAATCTCTCTTTCAAAGAGGCTTAATATTTTGGGGCTTACGTACTTCTCTCAACATAAGGTCCAGGAACTGAAACATTGCCCAAAAAGTGATATAACGTGGTGCTGCCACAAGATGCACCACTGTGTACTGGGGTTAGCGCTGCACTGAAGCTCAGGGAATACAGTCATGCTGACTAGGCCAGTGCTCAGGAACTGAACAGTGCTGTGGGATTTGCCTAGGCAGTGACACCCAGTGGTCTTAGATCATTAGGATCACCCTCAGTGTGGTTTTGGTCTGACAAAACAGACTCCCAAAACCTCCAAGATATGGTAATTTCCAGTTGTGGCCATCGTGTTTAGAAATGTAAGTGGGGTTACCATGCCGTGAGCTCAGAATTCTAGGAGGATTGGCCTCTGTGCCATTAAAAATTTGTTATGTTGATATACAAGCATAGATGTAATCAACAAATGGAACTCTTACTTCAATGATTCACTAATTGTGATCTTTGGATTTTATTATTACAATAGCTGGTATCTACAAATCATACTATGACCCCTAAATCTGCCCCAGAGCCTGCACAGCACACAGGGTAAAACCCATAACAGCAATGCCTCCCTGTCTGCAAGACTGCTGACTTAACCTTGGGTTAAATCAACCTTTTCCATCTTCCTTCTGAGGCTGACATAGATGATGTGAGACCTTGTCTCTCCATGAGTATGTTCCAGTGGGACTGATAACTGCACAGGCCGGACTTGGTAGCCCCAGCACACAGCCAGCACAGGAAAATGGAATTTGTCTTTGGAAAAAAAAAAAAAAAAAAAGGAGCACTGACAAATTCTTGTGTTTTTGGAATGAAATTTAAAAGTAATTTTTCCTGGAGGGGAATAGAGAACAAATACCAGCAATAGGAACTCAGTCCAAAAGCCAATAGAAGTTTTATTGTTGGTATTTTTATGAACAGACCACATATGAAAATAACCACTCATAAAAACTGGCTGCTTTTTTTTCTCAGTTTTGCTCTTCAGATATAATTGCAGCAACAGCTCTGCAAACTGTTGTGCTATCAACTTGTGTCAGAATAAAGCAAAAGAGTACACGTTTCAGAAAAAGTGAATATCATGCAGCCAGTCATCTTTAATCAGTGCATCATTCCTCTAAGTCAGCAAGAATCCTATAGAAATAAATAACTTTAAAATAGTATAGATAAGGACTACCTTATTTTTTGTGCACTTTGAGGCTGCCTTGTTATTTAAGCACTGGGACAATTACTTTTCCCACTGTACTTTTTTCCCCTTGTATTTCTCTTTCATTTTTTTTTGTTTCTTCTTCAGACCAGTGAAAAATAAAATTGGAAAGCATAGGTGCCCATGGAACAAAGGGAAAACAAAGCACTGTGGGAGTGGAGAACAGAGGGAAGCTGCAATAGTGGATTTAGTGTAATTTGTAGCATCATCTTTCCAGCCTGCCCAGCAAGAGGCCAATTGCTCAACTCGTCATGTTTCAATGAAAGAGAAACCCATGACTATTGCAACCAGGAAATGTTGACATAATGGAGTTACTAAGAAAACCTGAATCTTAGTCATTCTCTGTCTTAGACACATTGCAAGCACAATGTTTTATGCACATTAGTACCACTACATTTTTTTGTTGTTCTGCCTTGAAAGACCTTATGATAACCAGACAAAATGCTTTTATGTTGTCAGCACAAAATAAAACAGCGTTTTCCACAAACACATGAAAAAGAACATGTTGAGCCTGTAGCATAGTTGTATCCTTGCAATGTGTCCAACATTATTGCAAGGAACGGGAACTGCCAAGAACTGTCACCAGGACAGATTCAGACACATGTGGGTATCTCTGCCTCCAGTTCCTATCATTATTGCACTTTTAATGCCCTTGAGGAGACGTTAATCCTGTATTCAGGAATTCCCTCAGTATTGAAAATTCTGGACAATAAGTGGCCTATCAGACTACAGCACCACTCCACCACACATTGAAAGAGTCACTAGTGGAAGTAGCAGTAGCAGGACATGTAGAAGATTGAGCCAGTTAAATTCAACTAAAGGGAGTTACAATTGTAGGCAAGTGCTCTATGGCATAAAGCAAGCAGGAGAAAGGCAGAGTTAGCTGTGTGATTTGAGCAGGATGAGCAAGGCAAGGAGAGGGATGGAAAAATACATGAGCAGGTGTAGGACCTCATGCCCTTGTATTACAGGTGGGTTATTCCCACTGTGGGAGTCCTTGCAGGGACCTTGGCCTTCACACCACTTTCAAATCTCCCATTCCTATGTTCTCCTATTAGCAGCAATTCACTTTCCATGCTCTTCTCCTTTTCTGAGATTGCAATATGTCTGAATTGGATAGATTTAATAAAAATAAACACCAAAAAAATTTTTTAAAAACATTGATATGTAAATCTTTGTGTCAAGTCAGTGAAGATGAAGATTATCATTAAGAGACAAGAAATTTTTTGAGGACAACCAAAAGATGAAGTGCAGGTGTTTATTTAGCTATTATTTTCTGATGATCTTCATTTTTAGGCTCTGAAGATGTGTGCAAATGGTCTCCGTATGAATGAACTTCAGCTAAAGACATTGACTAAATCATGTGGATTACAATGAGAAGTGAGGATGTCTAAAATCTTGACAGGCATATTTAGCTACCTCTTATTATCTACTTCGTCCTATTCAGAGCAAGTGACCACAGATAAACCACAGATCTGCACATTTTGCACATGATGTAGAAACTGTGGAAATAATTGAACTGAGATATGAGGAGCATATAGACAAAATTTTAATTGCTTGTCTTAATGTTCTTGCCTGCTGCCAAGTTTGAATCCTGGAACCCTCTGGTCTTCTAATCAATACAGGAATACAAAATCTGCCTTTTGTTTAGGAAGTTACTAGTACGTCAACTTCAACTGAAGTAAGCAGAAATGAAACAAAAGCTCATGTTTTCCTGCAAAAGCGAGTGACCAGCAGTAAATTCTGGGTAATGAAAGGGGTTTGTTTCATGACAGAGAGATCTAAGGCAGAACTAACCACAGGTATGTGTCATTCTTTATTTATTGTGAAGTTGAGAGGGGAAAGCTAGCGTGCCTTTAACATTCAAAACTTAAAAGTCACACTCAAAATATTTTCAAGCTATTAATAAAATTATGGTCAGTACACCTACTATAATTTCCCAAATATATAAATACTATGCTTTGAATATGTACCTCAAATATATAGTTCTTGCCATTACCAATGTAACCCAAATAATTTGGTACTTTTTAAAACAATCCATTAGGAGTCTTTCTAATTGATTGGCGAACAGCTTTCTACTGGGATGGTATTATCATCTAATGGCCTTAAAAGCATAAAACTACTGAATTATTGAATCTAATTTAAATTCTACTCAGAGGCAGAAAATTCACAACAAATCTGTTCTTGCTCAAAGGAACTTTTTGTTGTTAGCTTGTGATTTAAATGTTTAAAGAATTTTCTGAAACCTGATTTATTTTGCTGATATATCACACTTTTAAGATACTGCATATTTTTATTATGGGAAAGCCTCGTATCATTTACTTACTGATCTGCAATTAATAGTATACCTGTTATTTCCTGTATTGCAATAATTTTCATTGTTTTCACCCTAATAGTTTAGCCATTATAATTCAAAATAGTTGTGTCAAAAGACAAATAAGAAAAATGAGCTTTCTAAAAATAAATAATTTTGGGTGTATTTGTATTTTCCACCATTTAACACAAACATTTATTTCCTGATTAAAATGCTCAGGACAGGCACACAGCAGCCACCCTGTGGGGCTCTGAGCAGCTAGGTCTAGCAAAAGGTGTCCCAGCCCATGGCAGGGGCAGTGGAACTAGGAAACTTGAGGGCCCCTTCCAGCCTAAGCCATTCTATTATTAGAAATACAGCAGTACCAAAAACTTGGCATCAGAGTGTTTCACAACATTTTTGTCTGAGAAAAACCAAAGCCAAAAAACCAGAACCCCAACCAAAAACCTTACACAGTTTAACAGTCCAAAAAAGTTCATTAAGAAAAGGTTACTTACCCTGCATATCCCCAGAGATTCTGCCCTCTTTATCAATTACTTTGATAATTTCTACCAACATGAATAGCTGTTCTTTGGATGCCTGTTCAGACTACTGTTCTTGTTTCATTGAGGAGGCTAAATAGCTCTTAGGTGTCATATAATAAAAATGATTTTTAGAACTTTAAAAACAGAGTGAGAAACATCTTTTCTTCATTTTTCCAAGAATGTGAGCTGTATACATAGTGTGAAAATGTAGGACAAAACATGTAGAATATTTTTCTTCACTATCGTAGACATTTCCTTGCCTTGCTCATTGAGGTAGATAGGTTCATTTTTATGCTAATGTCATTTCCTTTTGAAAAAGAATGGTGATTTCTTCTGTTTAAACAGGGGAATGACCTAAAGGTCTCTGCATTGGTCAGTAGGAGAGCTGCTGTGCTCAGGGAATACAACACTGTGAGGACTGTCTTTGCCAGGCTTTGCACAGGCACCCAGCTGCAGCCAGATGGTTACTTGACCCTTGAGTATTAGTTAACAAAAGTCTAAGGAAGTACATGGCAACTCTTCCAGCTTTGCTCTTTCCTTCCAAGCCTGTAACTTCCTTCCTAAACCAAAACTTCACTAGTCTTTGAGAAAAACATCTGGTATGACAGAGACTGAGTGAACTGGGGCCAACATTTAAATTTAAGGTGGCTTTGATTAGACCCCAAAATGCCTGGCAGAATAGTTACACGATAGACTGATTCAAAGTGGTAAAGGGCATACTAAGGCTCTGTTATTTTATGACCTTTGACACCAGCCTATGTGTCAGAGCAAAGTCAAGACCCAAATGATCATCCCACCACTGAAGAAGTACATGTGTTCAGGCAGGCAGTACTCACCCTCACTGGACCCAACCAGGAGATGGCTGGGATGGGTGCTGTGCCCATGAGGATGTGCTCAGACATCAGGACAGGCCAGCCACTCATTTCCCCCTTCCTCAAGGAGATGAGATGAGTAGAGCTTTTTGCTTGGCTGCTGGTATTCATTTTTACTTCGTTCTTTCAGCAGGGCACTTCAGCTTGACAACACTTTACTCCGTCCATGAGTTCATAATTTTTCAGACTTTAAGTCTGGTTAAGCATGTGAATGTCTTCGGGTCTTCATTTAAGAACGGCTTAATCTGAAGGCCTAATCTGAAGACTTCCAAATAAACAATAGTACAATGATGTTCCCATGTATGTTTTTGCAATACTTAAGCTATGCCCCAGAAATGTTTTCTATTCACTCTGCCTTTTTTTGTTACCTTGGTTACTTGTTAACCTACCACAAGTCATCATCAAGACAAATCTCGGTCATTTTCTTGTAAAGCAAAACATTTGTGGCTTATTAATCTTGTCACAAGAGGGAGAAATTTTATTTCTTCAAGTATGTCTTCTCACTATAACATTCTGGTTTGTGTTCCTTTCCTATTTCAACTACCTTTTCGAACATGGACATCAGCATAAAAAAATCTGTTTCATTTTGCTCCCATCAATGCTGCATGGAGATAATACTTCTTTCTTAAGCTACTAGAGCCAGGGATTATCCTCTTTGATCTAAAAGACTGGGCTGCAGATCAGGTTAAACTGATCATGTTTTCTACCATCATCTGCATTCATGTGCAGTTCCTGTTCAGTGTCACTGATTTCTAGGAAGATGAAGAACTCCATTTTGTCTTTTTTTTTGTCTTTGTCCTCAGATATGGTTATGTGTGAATGCAGTTGGAGGTTTTTCCAAAGTCCACTCTCCAATTGCAACCAATGTACAGAAAAGAAAAACTGGAGTCGGAGGAGAGAGAAAAAAATAAATCAATAAATAAGAGTGCAACTGGAAAAAGGGAAGAAGGGATTACTGTAGCAGTGTGTTAATAACATCTATCTTTGAGAGTCACAGAACATGTCTGAAAACACAATTCCTCACTCTTCAAATATCTACAGAAATATCATGGTACTAGGGTCCTTCTATGTAGCTGTTTTACATCTCAGTCTCTCAATATATGAAACACCATAAAATTCATTGAACTCTGAACTGTATTTCTTCCTTTCTGGCTTTTTTTCCATGGGAACCACCCCTGTACAACCATGCCATCTATCTGCCTGCCTCCCAGCTCCAACTTCAGTGCAACATCCAACTTGAACCAAGTTTGAGAGAGGTGCAACATTCTCGAGGATGCTAAGTTATTGCAAATTCATTGGAAAATTAGCAACCTAAAAGAGGAAAGAAGCCTAATTTAGTATCTCATGGTGACAGATCTAACTCAATGTCTCTATTTGAAGAGGCAGCAGCCATATGGCCTGAGTAAGACACTCACATGGCTTACTGAAGTCTTGATCCTGGTTCTCTGCAGAGCACCCTACATGATTTGGTGTCTCTTGCTCCTGCACTATTTTTGCAAAGAGCCTTTGTGGCACACAGGTTTGAATTCTCTTCTGGGAGTGGAAGGGGACATTTTCTCAGTGAGAGACAGAATGTTTAAATCTGGATTTCTCCAGTATTACATGAATGCCCCAATCACCATCCTTACCTAACCACACCAAGACTTTCCCAGAGGATATGGGATTTGCAAACCTAGTGGCAAGATGTAGGCTTGAGCTGGATCGCTTGAGACCCTGAACTGCCAGTCTGGGCTCTCTACTCCATCAGCAGAGTGTAAATCCAAGGCATGCCCAAAGAAAGGCCATTCTGATTTCAGCATCTTCCCCTGAAACCAGGCACTGTCAGGGCTCCTGCTGGAGTGTTGAAGGTTTGGTGAATGCTGGTGTATGTCATCAACGTGCAGGTATGGTGATTACAGGTCCTTGTTGTTCTTTAACCTCAGAGTGAAAGAGCTCACTTGATGTTCTTGCATTTTATCAATGGCTATGGCCAATGCACGAGATTTCACAGGCTGAGCAACACCCTAGTGCCAACAGTGCTTGCTCCCATTACACCCCCATGTGAGATCCCTCTGAGTCAGGTTCGAAGGGGCAAATTGACACAGAGTCACCTCCAACCAGAGAGGCTACAGATTTGCTGTTTAACTACCACATTTCCAGGATCCATTTTCTTTTCAAAGAATGTAGGAGTCCTGTTTGTCTGCCCCAAAAGCAAGAGAGGCCATGCCATTTCCTGTGTCTGTGGAATCTTCAAAGGCAGCTTGCAGAGTCAGGCATCTCCCTCTTTCAGTATCACATGCTTTTGCGGAAGCTATTAGTCACTTGTGTCATCTATTCTAGTATGAGACAAAAAGTTGAGCTCAGTGAAATACTCTGTAAATATAAATATCTCCTAATAGGAAAACAACAACTTCCATTCCTCTATGGAAATTATAAACAAGAAAATAAAATACTTTTTTTAGGTACTTGGCTGGATCCATCTTTGGTATTTCTTAAGCACATGCTGTCAGTATAACCATTTGGATGATTTACCCGCACAGCATCCAAACACATTTCCAGTTACAGCTGCTCTGCACTTGCTAAAGAAAGGCACTCAGCCTCAGTGGACTCTGCATTGGCTGTACAAACAACTGGCTTCATCATTTTTGCTTTACTTTGCTTATTATATCAATCACTAAGAAATAAACAGGTCCGCGTCCTGCATACAGAAAAGAGTATGAAGACAAAATAAATTTTGGTATTTATTTCAAATTATTCTGCAGTCACCCATGTGTAGCAGCGTTGATGTGATTTTCTCCAAAGCAGTAGAAGTTGGACAAGTTGCCAACAGCAGCCATGCTACTCCTTGAAATACACTTATCAGCTCCAAGAGGTCTGGAGTTACAAAGACTTTCAAACATTTGGAGTATTAGAAACTTTCTGTTCCAAAATCTATGCACAGGAACATCTTCTCGTTGAACTTTCCCATAAAATAAACACATATTGGTGATTTGTGGACAATGAGCAATTAAACCACCTAACAGTTCTGTAACAGAGACAAGTGAATTCCTAGGCAGTCAGATTTGTAACAGAAAATGACAGCACCCACAAAGGAGAATGACTTAAACCATCACTGAGGTAATGGGCAAAACTGCATTCCATATGTACATCCATTCTATATAGACTATAGCTCTAGAGCCTGGGAGAAGATTACAACTATTCCAGTATCTGATAGAGGGTCTGATTTATATATGTGCCTATACATTCTTCTTCTGTGTTTGTGTTAAAAAAGAAGGGTTTGGGGTTTTTTTTCAAGGAAGTTAAAACTCTAAAGCAGAACACGTACTTACACATTTCTTAGCAAAGTACTGCCCTCTGCTCACAGCTGTCAGCCTGAGACCTCCCCAGCAGGGTGGCAGTAGAGCATCTGTGAAACTACATCAGGGCTCCAGTGCCTGACTGCCCCTGAGAGCAACTCCTGCTTCTGCAGCTGCACTGAAGATGCAGGAGAGGACCTCTTGGACAGCAGGAGGAGTGCAGAGAGGCCGGGCAGTGAAGGCTCTCGCCCTCTGTCTGTGCAGCAGCCTAGTGTGACATGAAATAAGCTGCTTAATGTCCAAGGTCTGCCAAACACAGCACAAGCTGAGCTCGGTGTTGAGGGAACAAGCTGCTGCTTCCTGACCTGTGGAATCACAGAGAGGCACCACGAACCCATCATTTTACAACCTTTCAGGTGTTCTGGGGAACCAATGAAATGGAAATGGGTTTAAAGTGCCTTTAAGTTTAAATTGTGGGTTCAGATTAGAGTAGGCCATTACAGAGATCAGTGGTGACCAACCATTACCCTCCTCCTTGCTCTTGAATAGCATGCACAGAAGTATTCATGCACAGATCCCATGCTCAGAACCAAGTAGATCTCTCTGAATTCCAGCAATCAGTACCATAGAGAAGACTAAATGAACTAAATGAAAGTGCTGTAATCAGGAACAAGGTGATTTCAGGAAGGAAAATGGGCATTCACTGATGATTAGACTGCAGCATTCCTAGAAGTGTATAGGACTTTAAATGGCCAACACAGATTGAGTGAGACAGTCAATGTCACACTCAGTCAATGAAGAAGGCAGTTGTTTGTTCTAGTTGATTCATCCCACTTCTGCTTACTTCTACACTTGATCTAATCTTATCCTAGTGCTAGTTTGTAACAGTATTTTGTGCAGCCATATGTCACAATAGGACACTAAATGAAGAGGTGTAAACTCTGTGCAGTTCAGGAAGCTAATAATTCAACTTTATTGAAATCTGACTCCTTATACAATAATTCGAACATGCCCAGTGATTGGTAGGCAAAGTTAACACCTCTCCAATCACATTAGTCAAGACAGATGTCCATCAAGAGATCTCCTCCTCTAAGAAGGAATGAAAACAAGATAAAACTAAGCATAAACATGTCTCTTATTTACAGCAAAACCATGGGAAAGGAATTTCAAAAGTAAAACAACATCAGAAGGCAGAAAAACCAGGGTGATAGCCATATGTAAATGAGATCAGCTCTCCAGATACATTCATTTCTTTCAAGGATTACGCTTAGGTCTATTTTTGTCTGTGTAGTTAGCTCAGTGCTCAAAATCAAGACCTCTGTTGCCTTCCTTATAAATGCCTTTCAGTATCTGCAAATTTACCATTGATCATTAATCGGTTCCAATTAATACAATCATTCAAAATCCAAAGCAAGTACATCCTGTTCCTTTCTGTACTTCAAGACACCAGGAACACTACAACTCTTATTTTTAACATAATATTCATGCCAACAGACCCAACATCTGAATCACACCCTAGGCAACTTAACTCAGCAGTCTGGGTGGTGGTTATATAAAGGATTTTAGTGATCTGATCTGATGAACTTCACAACTGGACGTCTTGAAAGAACCTTCTTAAGCCAAATTCAAAATGTTCATGCCATAGACGATTTATTTCTAATAGAAATAATAGCTCTTGCCAGCTGCAGAAGGAAACAAAAGAAAAAGCAAATTGAGGTTCTAGGTCTTGACATCCCTCTCTAAGCAGGACTCTCCCTTCAAGTAGGAGCAAAATTCACCTTGGCACATTCTCTTCCCAGGCAGTGTGGCAGATCATAGTCTGCATGCCTAAGGCACAGCCCAGCACATCAATTTTGCCTTTCAAACAAATCCATGGGTCTGCTTCCAAATGACCTTCCCATTTTTAGAAACTCCATCTAATCCCAGAAAACTTGGCTCTGTAATCCTCCCATGTCCCCCTGCCTCTCTAACCAACCCCTTCCTCAACACTCACTGCAGGCAAAGCAGCTTCCCGGGGGCTTTGTATGTCTCAGAACAACTTCCTACGTGCCTCTCCCTTAGAGATTCAATTTCATTGCTGTGTACTTGAATGTCTATAGTTGTATATGAAATGCAAACTCTTGATTACTCATTTTTCATTCTCGCGAGAATTTCCTCACCCGTGTGCTTTCATGCACCACATCTTGTACCCATGCAAGATAAAGTGTATGAGCTGGAGCAAATCACTGTGATCAGTCACACATTTTACATTCTGATCCACTGCCTGTGCTCTTGCAAGGAGTTCTGACACTCCCATCCCAGTGCTCAATCTGCTTCTCCTTTGTTTCCCCCAAAAAATGTATGTAAACTAATGCCCCTCTCCTGTGAAGCCGTGCAAATGTTTTGCAGTTAAAACCTCCGTTTGCAAATAACTTCATGTCTAGCAGCATGTATAAAGCATTCCCACAGAAATCGCCATGCAGCAAGACTGGAAATGAGGAAATGATCATGTAAAGCAAGCATTTCGCCACGCAGAATCTCCCTACAAACAGATGTGAAAATATAGATTTCACCAATTGCAATGAAAGAACATTTTGTTCTGGGACTGCATTTGGGATATGCAAGCTCTGGCAGGAATAATTTAGCTTGAAATGAGTGAAGATAAATTAATACAGTTTCCATTGAATATGCCAGGACAATTATTTTCAGCCTGTTTAAAAATATTCACAGAATGTACTTCAACATAGCATCACAAGGACTGACTTGAAAAAAGTGGTGCAAAGCAGATTGGAGGCCACGTAAGTAGACTCTTTGCTGAACTGGGAATTGTAGAAGGTAGCAAAGGCTACTGCAGCAAAAGTTGTAGCTGACCCTCACCCATATTTTAATAAAAGGAAAATGTAAAGGGTTTATGACCATTTCTTTCCTATCTTCTTTCCAAACCAGTATTTTCAGAGGTGTAGGACGGGGACACAATGCATTACTGCTGTCAAATTTCTGTGCACAGGGCACCGATTCACGGTGTATGGGAAGCTGCTCCCCAGGGCCACCAGCATTTCTAATGTCTCAAGAGGAAGTTCCTTACCTCAATTTACAGGAACAACTACAAACCAGCTAAGTTCTGAATGAGGAAAAAAAAGCAGGTTGAACAGTGCATTTGGTGTGAGGCTGGAGTGAGGGGGTACTTTTGATCAAGATGAAAATCAAAGAAACAACACTAATGTATTAATGTATTTAAGAACCTGATATTTTAAAATCAGGTGCAGTTAAATAACAGAAAATCTTTCTGAAAAAAAGCCAGTGCAGTCCTGTTTGAGCAAGTTCAAATCAATGCATTTGTTTTGATGTTACATTCCTGCAAGTGCTAGACATAACCAGGTTAGGTGCACAATGAAATGTCTCTCCTTTTCCAGCCACATGCACCAAGTTGCACTGGGCACAGCACAGCAGCCACCCCAGCACATGTGCAATTTAAAAAATACAAAATTAGAAAACTCAGAAGAATGCTGTTACTGGCAAGGGGATTCTCTTGTGTATCTGTATTCTCTTGTATTTCTTTTCTTAAAAGAAAGCAGAAAAACGTAAGTGTTTGGATTATAAACAAAAAGTTTATTGATTTAATATATGTTTTCAAGGCACATTCATGTTGCAGTTTAGAACTCCATTTGGTAGAAAGGGGAATCCTTCAGAAATCCCATCTTCACTAAATAAAATGCACAACTTCAACGCCAAGGGAAACAACCAAAATATTCAAGCCAGATTCTGACCATAAAATATGTGCGTTCCTAGAATCTCTAAAGAATCCATAAGCACGAAATGGGTTGTGGTTTTTTGCATTTTCTAGATTGGCTGTAGTTTAGGAAACACAGTATGAGATTCATCCTAGCTAGTTTTTATCATCTCATATCTGGACTAGCTAAACCAGGGCAGACTTATCTCATCTATATTAAATATCTACATATGAACAAGATAAGCAGTCCTCTGCCAAAGACTATTCTGCACTGTCCACAGGGAAAGTTTAATATAATCAGAGTTTTTAATTTGGGGGTTTTTTTACTAGGGGTTCAGGATAGGATTTTAAAGCTAAATTCATATGTAGTTATCAGTTACAATATTGCCTCTGCATTTTGCATTAAACCAAGTAATCACTGATTAACAATAAACTTACATTCATATAAAGTTTTCATCAAGACATTCCATAATATGGCAGGCACTTTGGCACAGTTGTCTCACAGCAGCAAAAACTGAGGAATAAAACGGAATGCTGGCACACTTCCCTGATTAATTAGGTGTTAAGGCTGATTTTAACTATAAAAACAAAAACAAAACTGAAAAAAATCCTCAATGCTTTAAAAATTGAGCAAAATGCACAAGATACAATCCCATAATGGCTAATCTACTTGAACATCTGTTGTCAACCAAAACCATGTCAGAAACAGAGGAAGATTTCATTCCCTTATGCTATAGCCAAAAGAGCCAGCACAAATTCCACCACCTTTTTTGATGCTTTTATGCAGTACTTTTTTCTCCTAGCATGCAAATGCTTAAACTTAAGAATGCCCATTCAGTTGTGGAGTTATAACTGCACTGCAGGTTTTTTTGACTACTATGTCATGGTCTCATTTTTTACATCACCAGCACTACGTCAACCCGATGTTCCATCACCACCGCACACTGAATACCACAACTTTAGGCACACCTGTCTTTACACCAATACACTTAGCAAAAGTTCATAAAGAACACATTTAATTTCTGTATACTTGTTCACCCTGTCACAATCTATGGATTTTGTCACCAGACTCCAGGAGTTTTCAGCAGTGCACTATTTTGGTATCAAACTGTAGGCACACCACTTGGTAGGATTTGGAATGTGAGGTGTCTTTTGCTGTTGACAGGAAGGTCTCAGAGCTAGAAAAAAAAATGCACGTCAGGTTTCTTCACATGTCAGGAAAGTGCTGAGATTAAAATTCTTTACTCCTCCTTGGAGTGTGGCCTGGAAAAGGTGTAAAGGGATCAGGTTGCTGCTGCTGTCTAGAAGGCATTGGAGGCAGCCTGCATCTGACAGCTGGGATCTGGAGGAAGCTGATGTCTTCTTGGTGTTGGTAGAAGGGGTCCCAGGAAACGGCAAGAGACAGACAGCTGTACCTCCACAAAGGGTGCAGGGGTGTGTGCCCCTGTAGCAGCTGGCAACACCACCTCTCTGTCTGAGAGTTGCTCCAAACAGTCCCGAGACCTCCTTTGGGAAAGCAGAAAAGGTCCACCACACAGATCTACAGTGATCCACCTGAGACACCTGAACACCCAGAGCCCTTTACACTGATCACATGCTTGAACTCATACACTGGCATCAGGGAAGATACAGTAAGGACAAATGTAAAAACTCTGTAACATGGCTCTAATACATTTTAGTTTGAACTTTGACGGGTTCATATCTTTAGTTTCTAGTGCTCAAATAACTTGACCAGCTGCAGATGTGGCTAGTACATTTTTCCACTGACATGGACTACTCTTCTTGAAGTGGGCTCTAAAAAACGCACCACAATCATGTCTGCCCATGGCAGAGGTGGTGAAGATGAGGACTACCCCCACTGCTCCGGTGTTCAGCTCCCAGAACACAGCAGTAAACACAGTTTACATCTGGCCCTCCTTATGGGTGAAAATTTCCCTTAACTGCAATCTATACATGACAGAAACACGCTTAATCATCAATTATTTAAAAAATAATCCAAAACAAAGTAGTGTGAAATGAACAGCACCAAGGATCTTGAGGTCAGTAAACCCATTCAATAAAAGCAAAAACGGCAGTACCTAAATAAAATTAGTCCTAAATAAAAATGGTATTCCAGTGTTTACTGTGTGCACTGCTGAGATTGCTAAGAACAGTGTTTTTGCAAAGAGGCTGGATGGAAGCTGTAGCAATTTAAAGGCAAAAAATAAATGAGAAGTTCACTGTTAATAAGAGACTGGTTATGATCACAGCACCATTTCCTTGAAGTCCGTTCATTTTTTGTAGTCAATAGGAATTTTATTATTTGTTCTCTTAACTGGTGACTACACATCACTACTGAGCTTGGATTTCCAAAAATAGTGAAATAGTTCCTTTGCACAGAAATTACTGCACATTTTATCACTCAGAGCAGAGTTGGAGTACGTAGTACTTGGTAGAAGTGTATAAGGCATATTTGTTCAGTGTTCTGGAAGATGAAGGGTAAACTGTGAAACTTCAGAAGAGGATACATACTACGTTGCAGGACTGCTTCTGTCAGTAGCTCCAGGACACATGACAGTAGGCAGCACAGGACTTGATTCTACTGCCATCTGCTTGAGTACATAGACTCAAGAGAAAGCTGTGTTTGCTTCACTGAAAGCAGGATTTACCACCTTTTTCAGGTGCAGGAAATTTCATGCACATACAGACATAATCTAAGCCTAAAGGTAATTAAGCAGACAGGCTGACTGACAGATACTCAGTTCTTCCCATGTAGAGTAGAGGTAAAGGATGTATTTTACCAGTTTTCAGACACTAAAGGCTAGAGTTCCGTAGCAAATAAGGAAAAAGGAAACCAAAAGAACAAACAAAATTTAGTATTGGCCTCTGAACAGCCTTCAGGTCAAAATTACTGAAATTAGCACCACAGAAAAATTATTGAAAAAATTTGAAGTTCTTCAAAGAGAAGTAGTGATTTGGAAGACCTTTATAGCAAAATTAGGGGTTTAAAAAAAAACACCAACAATTCTATTAAAAATATATAATCCATGACAGAATATTCTATCTTACATGTCATGGGAAATAAAAAATACTGCATACATGGGGTGCACTCAAAATCCATTATGCCAAATTCCCCACTGAATTAAGTGAGAATTTTGCTGACATACCAACTGCAAATCTTCTATGGCCACTGTAATCAGTAGGACTTTTACTATTATTATTATTTCACAGGTATTTAGATTTCATCTAACACACAATGTATCATTTGATCTATAATAGAGTGCAATAAAGAACAAATTATATACCAACAATATATATTCACTTTTCCCTACTACATCAATTAGCATGACCAAAACTGGTGTAACTATACCCAGTACTGATTGCGCTTCAAAGTTGGATTTGTTTTTCGACAGTATTGGATCATTTCAGGATCAAGATTTAAAATGCTGTTTTTCAGATACATTTCTGTAGTTGGAGGAACCACTGTAGGAAGCCGCTGCTCATGTTTTACAGCCACAAATGTTGAGGCTGTACTTCTCTCAGCTCCCTTCAGGAGAGGAGTCACTGTGACATTGGGCACAGTCAAGCTCCGTTCCAGACATCGATGTGCACTACTGAGGATTGCGTCTGTTTGACTTTTGACTAAAGGTCTTGTCTTCTCTTTCTTCTGACACATTAACAAAATGCACACAGAAATAACAGCAACAATGAGTAGCACAGACACCAGGACCAGGGGGATAATGATGTACCAAGGGTTGCTTTCACCTGCCTGCTCTCTGGGACTCCTAGCATTAACCTGATTTGTAGTCTTCAACTCCACAGATATACTTGTTCCCACTGCCTGATTTAGCAATGGACCTTCCTCATGTAGGTTTCTCCAGTGATTCTGCCCTGGCCACACAGTTGGTTCAGTCTTCTGTGGTACTATTGCAGGCTCTTCATTCTGTGAGGAGGCTAGTGCCTTGTCCTTTGAGGTAGAGTGAGCCTTGAAAGTGGTTGTGCTGGTTACAAAAGGCACTTCTGTTGTTACATCCTGCACAAGTGGAGGATTGTGTGGTACAATGGAATACTGAAAACAACCAATAGCAGGCTGCACAGCATCTGCCCTGAGTATAAATGTAAATGAGTCATTCAACAGATCGATGCCTGTCATATTTGTGTCTATGTCCAGAAGCAGAACACCACTATCAATGTCAGCCTGGGTGAACGCCTGAATATCTTCAAACACTGCATCATTCACAAACCTTTTTTTTACAATCCTTCCATGAGAGGGGGGTACTATCACTTCAAATCTAGGATTACTGTTTGTCAAATTGGCTAGCTCAGAAGCATCCAGGTCACTCCTTCCAAATTTATAAGCTGCTTGATTTGAAATCTGCAGGTCAGATATGATTTGTACTAAAGGCTTCGCTGTGATGTTCAGCACTTGTCCTGTTAGATTACCTTCTGCAGTAAAAAGCATAAACTCCAGTACTTCACTGGAAGCAGTGAGATTTGTCAGGTGGTAAGAAAGCCTTCCCGAGTACAAATCTGCCTGCTCAAATTTAGTAACCTGCTCATTTCCAATCATAAGGTGCCCATATTTGAGTGGCTGGGTTATTTCATACATGATATTAGTGCTTTTTCCATTTGTGACAGCTGAAAGCTGAACGTCAGTAATAGCGACAGATGTCTGGCCCTGTGGCAGCGCAACACTGGTAAGGTTGACTAGGACAAGTGCAATTGGTATGACTTCAAGACTGAACAGTTTGTATAAAGGGCGATGTTTACCATCCGTCACACTGAAATAAAATACCCCAGAAGATGAACTTCCATCCTGTACAAACCAGACTTTACCACTGTCAACATCAGCTTGTGTGAAATCTTTTATAGAGATACTGAGATTGCTTTTCATTGCTAAGTAACCATTATTGGGGTTGCTAACAATGGTGTACTTCAGCTCAGCTGGGGCATTATCTAAGTCTTCAACTTTCAGATTCTCTGCCCCCAGCATTGACATATCTCCCTGCAGGACTTTCAAGTGCAGTCTTTTAGTCTTCAGTTCTGGAGATTGATCATTCACAGGGGAAACAGTGATATTAAATATCTCCTCTAAAACTTCAGTATGGGGCTTTGTAGCAGGCTTGCTCTTTAGGTTCAACCAAACAGCAAAAGTGAAATTGTCATTTAGAGATTCAGAATTATCATGTATGTACATAATTCCGAATTTGTCCAGTACATATTGGGAGAAGTTAGGCTTTTCCTTGGTAACGTTTCGTTCTCCAACAACAATCATGCCATGGTGGGGTAAAGACAGAACCTGATACCAGGCTTCATACATGGAGCGCTGTACATCAGGTAGCTTAAGCAATAGGTTTGAAGCATCTAAATTTGTTTTGTTGATTAATACTCTACCTCCTTCCTGGACTATGGCACCTGGTAGAAATGAAAAGAGAATCTTAGAAACTGAACATTTTATGGTTGCACTATTTCAGAAACTACATATCAAACGTTGATGATGATCAAATTTTCTCCTTTGTGGTATCCTTGATTTCCACATGTCATGGCTAAAAATATATTATCGCTACTTTTAAAATACAATCAGATATAATAGACAAGACTTTTCACTGATACACTAAGATTAAAGAAACACCAGTATCTCAAAGCTTCTGATAATGTTTTTCACCTGCCATTATAGAAAACAAAGTATCTTCTACAGAAGTAGGAAGCATCAAACATATGTAGCTATCTCATTTCTAAGGGTGCAGTGAACGCAACTTTCAAGTGACTACCCTACAGCACTCTCTCTGAGAAGTATTCTGGTCACTGCTTACTGAAGAGAAAGAAATTTTTTTTTCTCCATTCTTCAATGGATCTCTGACAGATCCAAAACTATTTTGAGCCCAAACAGTGAAGCATTTTTACCTGTATTTGCTAGAAGACGACTATTCTGATCATGCCTATCAATTTCATATGAAATGACAACATGGAACATCTGGATATCCAGAGCTGACGGTGGAGAGGAGACAGTAAATGTGAAGAAATCTTCTGCACTCCAGTCAGCTGACTCAGCATGTAAGTGCTCATACATGATCACACCTTCATCAACCTGTTCCACATAAAGAGAACACATACATGTAAGAGGAAGGTGATTATAAACAGAGGAATGTTAGAGACAGAAAAAATATCTTGAGAACATTGTTCAAAGAGACCTTTGTACCTTAATCCATGCACAGTGTATACAGAATCACAGCAATGCTTAGGTTGCAAAAGACCTGTAAGATCAAACCCAACTATTAACCAGAGCTGCCAAGTCCACCACTAAACCATGTTCCAAGTGCCACACCTAGACATCTTTTAGAATATCCAGGCTGGTGATTCAATCACTGTTCTGTGCAGTCTGGTTCAATACTTGGCCATGTTTCACATGAAGAAAGGTATCCTACTACTCCATTTATAGCTCCCCTGGCACAGATTGAGCCCATGTCCTCTTATCCCACTATTTCCTACTTGGGTGAAGAGGCCAACATACATCTGGCCACAACCTCCTTCCAGGCAATTGTGGAGAGTGATAATGTCACCCCTGAGCCTCCTTTTCTCCAGGCTAAACACCTCCAGCTCCCTCAGCTGCTCCTCACAGGACTGGTGCTCCAGACCCCTCCTCTCGGGTTTGTGTTTCCCAAGACATGTCAGATGAGAGTCTTTCTTCCCTGAAAGCCCTGTGCTGAAGCAGAAGAAGAGTCAAAAGCCACCGTTTCAGGTTTTCTCTTGGTTGTTTATTATTTCTTATCTACAAATTCTTTCTGTGCCCTGCCAAGGTCTTGTTGCAGCGAGGGCATGAGACGACTCCCGCCCATGACAGGCGGGCAAAACTTTTTATACCACGTTCTACGTATCTTTTATTTACCATTAATCACCAATACCTACTACTAATGTTAGACATGTCACCTCTATCCTACACCAATNCAGAGGAGTGTCCTGGACTCCAACACCCTCCCCAGCTCCATTGCCCTTCTCTGGACTCACTCCACCATCTCAGTGTCTTTCTTACAGTGAGGGGACCAGAACTGGACACAGCACTCGAGGTGTGGCCTCACCAGTGCCCAGGACAGGGGGACAATCCCTGCCTGGCCCTGCTGGCCACACCATTGCTGATCCAGGCCAGGATGCCATTGGCCTTCTTGGCCACCTGGGCACACCCTGGCTCGTGTTCAGCTGCTGTCACCAGCACCCCCAAGTCCTTTCCAGCCACTCTGTCCCAGCCTGTGGCACTGCCTGGGGCTGTTGTGACCCAACAGGACCTGGCACTGGGCCTTGTTGAACCTTACACCATTGGCCTCAGGCTATCAATCCAGCCTGAATGTACACTGAGAGTATCCTGCATTTCTCTTTCTCTTAAGATGAACTCTGTGTTGCCAGATAAACACCTGAAAGTAAGTGAAATGTTACTAGGCATGAATGCTTAGTAAAAGTCTTACATGAAGAGCAGAGAGGTATATAACACTGAGAAACTATCTCAAACTAGCAATGGTAATGATGATAATGAGCTCAGAGGGACTGTATTTTTAGTAAAGCAGAGTATCATACATCTAGGGCTTTCTTTGTAAGGACACTAGCTGGGTGGGATTACTTGTCTTGAAAAAATCATATGAAAGGTTGAATGCTGGAGAAGGACTTTGATGCAGTTATCTCCTGCAAATAGCAAAAGATACTTGGTAAGAGACTAAGAAAACCAGAAGGAAGTGTAATGACCAAGTGTAATGATATTTACTCTCACTTATAAGCAAAAAGTTGGTGGAACTATGTACTGGAAGATTTCTACATCACAGCAGGATGGGGATTCCTAAAAGACAGGAAAGGATCTGGTTTGTCCTATCCCTGCCTGCACTGACCTTGCAGATCATCATACTCAAGGAATCTAATCAGTCCACTATGAGTAATTAAGCTTCAAAGTATTGCAAGATACTGCAGTAAATCTCCAGAGAAACAAATGCACATACAAGATAAAACCATTTATCTCTTTAGACCCCAAAGAAAAAGGCAGTATTTTCAGATTATTTCTCATCAGCTGGAACTATAGCTGAATTTTAAGATCAATGCTGTAATACATTGGAACTGTAATAGAATTCCTAATGACAGCAAGACTAGAACACTTACTGAATCTTACCCAGTAGATTCAGCATCTGGCCTGCTTGATAATTCATTCACTGGCCTGGAGAGATGACAGTTACACCTATTAAATCCTTGGCAAGTTCCCAGGCAACCACTGACCTGACCTGCACATGTTAGTTTATAATTGCCAGAGAGATCCCTGTCTGAGAAGGTGCTGGTTTTCAATTTACTATTTTAACACACTCCTCACACCCTGCAAACACCTTGAAGGGACTCATTAGTACACACTTCTATCACATATGCCTGAAAGATGTGAAAAGAAGAAAACAAAACCCTCCTGCTGTGATCACAGATGAAGCATTTTAGCAGTACAGAATCTGAGGTGTGAACGCAGAGTGGTTGAATCCTGAAATTACTGCAACAGCCCCCACTGAGATCACTACGCAACCTGGGCTTTCAAGGTCAGTTTTCTCAGTAGCCTCAAAACCATCCCAATTTTTCTCTAAAACATTTAGATTGATGTGATAAAATCCTTCATACACACCTCCAGGTGTCTGCTTTCCGTATAACAATTTTTAATGGTTACTACAGGACAAACAAACAAAAAATTAATAGCAAAAGGATATGTTAGTTCTGGGTAACTTCCAAAATTCATCTAGGACTTCAAGCTGAGGACAGCAAATTTTTGTAACAAATACGAGCACAATACACATCCTTTAAGTTCAGCGGTGTTTCGTATCAATCTTAATTAGTTGGTTGTCTGGGGGTTTTTTGACTGCAAATCCATTCTAATGTCTGGGCTAAGAACAGAATGGAATTGGTTTTCTGTGTTTACCTCTGCAACGACTCTACATAATGAAGAAGCTGTGGCTTGCTGCAAGATGAAAAGACTTCTAAAATATCACAGCAAGTACTGCAGAGAAAAACAAAAAGCAAACATTATGTTGAAAACTCCTGTGTTACTCAAGAGTGTTTAATGTGAAAATAATTTTCTTATATTAGCTGAACAACATCTGTTCAAGAAAAATGTCTTGGAATGCAATAGTAATTTCTGTTTCTTTTGGTTTGTGTTTTGTTTTTTTTTTTTACTTTGGCAACAAAGCAATAAACCACAGGGCATATGGAAGAGTTCAGCACCCCAGCAAAAGGAGTAACTACTTTTCCAAAGTGAAATTTCATGTTCCTCAACACAGAATTAAGCCAGTGAAAACCCACAGACCTACACTAATGCAACTTTTTTTTCAATTCAAATCAGTTTTTACAAGCTTATTACCAAACAGAAACTAAATGATTTTGTCTCCATTACATGGAAAATGTACAATCTTTGTAACATAAATGCAATTTTCTTCACTCATATTTAACTCCCTGTGATTACAACACCATGGACTGAAAGTTTATTTAGGATCCCTTTTCTCTCCCTTATATCTCATTCTCTACCAGAATAAATAGCAAGCTTGTTGTTATCCTTGAATTCCACCTGCAAGAAGTAATTTAGCTCTATTTGTTTGAAACCAAAATGGCCAATAGAAATATCTCCAACAGACAAGAAAAGTATACATATTATTTCAGCCCAAAACCTTACACAAGACACAAAGTTAAAAGGAAAGTTAGCTATACATTAGTAAAAACTAAAGCTACAGAGAGCAAGTGACATGTTCTGACATAGTACTGTCTGATAAACACACATAAGGGTCATATCCACAGGCAAAAAGAGTGACACTTCAAAACCTTAGCTGAAATATTCTCTGTCTAACATGCGTAATTGTTTTATCTAATACCCATTTGGGAATCAGAAGGGTACAGTGTCATTATACAATTCATCTCTTTCATAAAACAAGACAAAACTCAGCAACTTTTGAAACAAGACCAATAACACAATGGGATTACAACACACTTTTTTATGAGAACTGTTCTGTGTTCATCTTGATTTATAAAGTCCAGGTGAAGACCCATTCCACAACCATCCTTGGTCAGGTTGTTTTAAAGTCTAATGACAACAAATAAAAATGTCAATCTTTTTTCCAGGTTTCAAATTCTGGCCAATAGATTTTCTTATCCCTTCATATACTAAATCAAATAGCTACATTTAAAATCTGTAAACATATGTTTTCCCATGAGCAAAGTCAGAAGATTGACCCCCTTTTATCTCCCTCATTTCATTCTTCTGAGACTAGCTTAATGCATGCTGAAGATAGTTATATTCAGATTCCACACACAGACAAGTAATTCCTTTTGCAAAATAATTTTTCCATCAAGTTACATAAGCTGCCACATTTTAGTCATTCAGTAACAGAACCCGTATCACAGTTAAGGTACTTCAAACACTTAGTACCACAGCCAATTCAGTCAATAAAAGTCATCTTGGGGACACCCATGAGGACTGTGTACAGCTGAAATAAATCCGATACTTGGACCTTTCATAGAGAAAATGGCTGCTCCTTCTGTCAAAAACTAAAACCTTCCAACCTCTGACTGCTGGTTAATGGCACCAGAACAGCTCTTCTTGACAAACAGTGTTACAAGCAAAACAGTGGGAATTGCCAAGACCCTGCTAGTGTCCAAGCAGAGAGGAACAAAGGCTCGTCTTGTGTTCATTACTAGATGTCAGATATTTAATGACACAGCAAATCTGGGTGATTGCACTGAAGGGTCACATATGCCTAGTTACTTAACAGATATGAATGGATCACATGAAGAATGAGCAACTGAGATGCCCTCTGAAGTAACAGTTTACCCCTCAACTAGTTATTATAAAGTAAATGCTTACCATAGATTGAGTAAAACTGAAGATTTCCTGAGTTGTATCATCAGAATCTACTCTGATCAGCCTTCCAAGTTTTGGGGAAGTTACAACCACAAAAGTTATAGTTCTGTTTCCTGCATTGGTCACATCATTGGTTACAGCTTTCAGATCATATTGTGAAATAGGTTTCCTGGAACCTAAAAAATGTCAAGTATAGGAAGAAGATTTACAACAGTATTTTTTTCCAGAAGTCAAAGTTTTGTATGCACAACTCACACTCTCACAAAGGTATTCTACTTAGCATTTTAATAACATTTTATAAGATCAGCAGGGTTACTATTTTTCTAGTTACTTTCTGGTTACAACCCTTCCATAGCTTCTTCAAATAAAAAAGCCCATTAGTAGGATGTACAGTTGTTTAAAAAATGCAAAAAATGCAGTTCTCTTCAGCACATGTAATCACTAAATACTGGCTTCTGCAAAAACTACCCAAAGTAGAAAACAGAGCATGTATAAGAAATTATTTTTCTACAACACATCTAGAATCTAATTCAAACTCCAATGTTTTTGGTATTCCCAGTTGCCATAGAAGACATAGGTGATTCAACTGAGAGAAGCCTCAACATGGCAAAGTTTCTAGTGAACACATAAACAAAAATCAATCATTAAGAAAAATACACGTTATCAATATGAAATAGGATTTTCATTAAATAAAATGAAAACGTAAGTACTGAATGAAAAAGCTAGGAAGAACATCTTATAACAGAAATAACAGCCTGAACTAAAGCAATGTATTATTTATTAAGCTAGATGGAGACTGAGTGGTAAGAAAATCTTTCTAATACATAGCACCACACTAACCTTACTAATGTACTACCTTCTGGCTTAAAGATTATAAAGAGCTTTCTGGCATTAGTCAAACCTAGACAATTTTTGACACAGCTGAGGCAGTAATTTCCTAAAAGCTAGTAATTTCCCAAAAGAAAAAGAAAATCTGGCTTCTTTTTGATGCAGTTTCAAGGTACACAATCAGCAAACTAAAATTTATGTTCAATCATAATTTTAGAGCAGCAAGATTCCCATAATCCTACTCCCCCTGTATCCCCACTTCTCCCATCATTTTCAGATTTTTGCTTCTCCTTGAGCAACAAGCTTACATAGGTTTCAGTACATAATTTCAAAGACTATATGGTAGTGAATATACCTAAGTCTGAATTAACAATCCATCTGAAATAAAGCATTATGTTCATACAAGAATAACACAAAACAACAAACACACACACACATATATATATACACTAAAATACTGAGAAGAAAAAATAGGGTAAGGACAGTGAAGAATAGGGATGCTTTGGAAGTCATTATTAATACCAGGAGTCTGCTTGTTCATATCTGCTTGTGCTCTGGTTCAAGTAACAACTACTTTGAAACAGAGTTATCATCTTCTGTCTCTGCCTGTTTTCCCATTTTTACCTTCCCATGTCTCTCTGTGTCCATACTGTTTTGCAAAGTGAAGGACTCTGTCAGGTTGAGAAAAATTCTACCAGACAATACCTAATTCAAGAAGTCTCCCTCCTCTTCCTCGCCCTTCTTTTCCCTTTTTTCTCTGACAGAGAGGGAGGGAACCATGACCTTGTGCATACAGCAGATGTGGTCAAGAACGTACAACTTAGCACTGCGGTTAACCAGACCACATAAACCTGCAAATGCAGTTATTTATCAATATCCTGCTATTTATGCAAATCAGGCCTTATTACCTTAACAGAGTAGGATGGAGTAACTCCAAAACATGGTCTCACTGTAGTCATGGAAGTTACTGCTCCAATTTTTCATGACCATACCAGGGTATCACACCACTGCCATGACAGAGCAGGGCCATGGGGAGCAAGGACATCTGTCACAAAACCCCCTTGATTCCTAACACACCTGATCTCACTCACTGAACACCAGAGGCTGAAACACAGTCTAGAGACACAGACAACAACATCTATCATGTTCTTCTGTAAAATGGCATCCTCCCCCAAACATAACCTTCTCCTTGACCACTTCTGACCTGAGAGTTGAGAACCTTCCCTAGTACCCACAGTAGTTCTCAGGTCAGATACCTCAATAAGGAGAGGAAGGTTATTTGCCAGCCAGCAGTCTGGGTGAAGGAAAATGAAGTGAGAACACTGCCTGTGTGGTCCCAATCACAGAAGGAGAGGTCACAAAAACCCCACCCAAACACAGGTGACAGGAACAGAGAGAGGAGGAAGACACACAACAAGAATGGGTGACACTGAGTAGGGCCAAGCTAATCAATTCAAGTAGAGTGCAACAGCATAATGTTGGTGCCTAATAATTTTGTTACACATTTTTACAGCCTACATTTAAGATTTGGAAAATGCTTTGTTTGGAATAAGCATTCTCCCTATCACTACTAAACTGTTATGAATCATCTCATCTACGGACTGCTTAGACAGTTCTGCTTCCAATTAATTACAAGCCAGGGTTACTGTCCTCAGAGAAACACAGCTCACTTCTTGTTTGAGCCTTGCTGAAGAAGCAAATTGTCCCATTGCCCATACCGAGCATACAGTAGAAAAAGCTAACATATCTAGCAGTCAATTTTCTGAGTATGCTGAATAAAACAAGCTTCTGTTAAAAGAGAAAAAACATCTATAAATTATATAAACAGATCTGGTATACCCAACACAAAAGAATACAGCAGTTCATGCTCTTATAAAATTGCAGAACAATACGCTTTAGAGAATAGTTTACACCCAGTCATGAAGACATGGTAAGTTCTTCACAACAAATTCAATTTTTACTACTCCAGAGAGAAGATTTCTCAAGTTGGCTCAAATTAACCTTTTTTGTAGTGGTGTAAAATTTAACAGGACACTGGCTGTTGTTTTTATATATATTAACCATTTGGCACCCTCGTTGTTGTAATAGTCATTTCATGATGGCGAAGTACAGCTGAAAGCCATACAGCTCCGGAATGTCTCAAAAAATACCATAAAAAGAATATGTAAAAAAACCTTGTAACAATTTATAACATCTAAAAGGAATTTTGCTAATCCAAAGTAAGTCAGAATTCAGGAAAAAACTGCAATCTTGGATGAATACAGTTTGCAGTGCTGCAAGAAATACTGTATTTTGTAAACTGAAGAACTTATTGACAGCCTAGAAACTTTGCCTTCTGCGGAAGTATTAGGCATACTTTTCTTACAATCATCATTGGCTTAAGATGGAATTCCAGTAAATCCCTGTGCCCAAGGCAACCTTACACACCAAAACTGCAAGTTAATAAGCTTTGTAAGTGGATTTATGTGAATCCCATTTATACTGACTGAATTAGAAGATCATGCTGCTACAATCTCATTTTCTGTTGCCTATGTTTAAGTAGCTATTGTCACAAACCTTTGTTTATGCAACTTATATTCAGGAAGTGTAAGAAGATAAAGTGTTCCTCTTCCATATCCAATTAATAAATCAAGGTACAGATTACAACCTCTAGAACCGTGCTAATTCTTAGTATGTCTCTGATTCTACAGATCACATTCAGAGGAAGAAAAAAAAGAAGGCAGCACAAACAAAAGTGTGACGCAAGATATTGCTGAGAGAAAACTGATCTTTATTTCTCCTTTAATCCTGCAATAAATGTTATATTCCTAACTCAATGAGGGATTACTCTTGCCAGTGCAAAGGAATAAGTGGCTCTGGTGAGGCCTCTTAGCACATCAACTCCTTCAATGGTATGATTTCATTAAAATATACTCAGCTGCTGAACCAACTAGCTACAAATGCACAAATATGAATCAAAGGTTTCAGTCTTTCTGATTCCTCAGTGAGTCTGTGCTGCTGTGTCTAACTCATTTTAAACAAAATAAAAGTGAACTAGCAATCTGGAAAACTTACATGTGCTTTTCAGAATCTCATGGACACAAGCTTCATTCCTCTATTGCTTTTACAAGGCACTTTCACAACCACTAAGGCATCTCTAAATATCTGAACGGACTACAGAGATTTTAAACAAACCTGAATAGGAAATCTCCAGAGCTTAGGCAGACAGTGCTATTATCACATTGTACTTGAACATTTCATTGCCAGTTTCTAGGACTCCAAGCATGTGCACATCAAATTATTAAAGACTACAAAGCTAAAAAGCAGCATGCTGTTTGAGAAAACATTAACTTTTTTTAAAACACACATAAATGTTCCCAGCTACAGTTTTCCATAATTTAGTCAGTTAAGTATCTGACAAATAACTCTATATTAGGCAATATTTTCAAGTGGACAAAATCACGATCATCTCAAAAAACAGACCTGGAAAGACTCTGAGCCCTTTGTTCACTTCAAGGCTAATGACCAGCATCTGAGCCGTGATGCTAAAAATCTGTCGGGGTGCGAAGTTCAAACCATCTGTCACCTGAAAGCTGAAGCCTCCAGACATTGCTCCTGTGGAAATCAAGATCATAAATTTATTCTTGTATTACTCTGTCATACAAACATAAACATACACTGGACCTTTCACTCTCAGCTACAGTGAAATATTGTTGAGGAAAACACTCAGTGCACATAGCTCTGGGTGCAGCTGCAGTGGAGCTGCAGGTTGAGCTCTGGGTGGCAGGAGCCTGAGGCAAGAGACCCTGAACTGCTGACCCTTTGCTTAACAAAGGGCACAGGGACCTGGCCCCAGGGGACCTACACTTAGAGTCATGGCAGGAGCTCAGGACTCCACACTTTTGTAGCTTACATTGCAAAGTCTTTTGGTCAGGGTCCCCTGTCAGGGGTTCCCAGCCAGAGCTGTTACTCTGTTGCTGCACAATAATTAAATTGTTTTAAGGATACAGGCACCTGAGATTCTGCTACGGGAAACCTGAGGTCAAGTCAGTGAGGAAACCTTGTCTGACTTTGTGAGTGTTGGGTATGTAGAGAGTCAAGCAGGGCCCACCAGAGCCACTAGGTGTGAAGGGAGTTCCATCTCAGCTATCAAAGTCTTTTATACGTGTATGGGTGGTGTCAGTGTGACTGCCAAAGTGACTCCTGGATGGGCAGACAGGAAAGTTTCCTTAGCAATATATCCAAAACCATCCTGAAAGCAACTTTTGATCAGAGCACTTGTATCTTAATTAGAATTAAATAAATTGATAATGCAATTAACACATTCCCCAGGAAGAACTACTAGCTGCTGTTTTCAGTGAAGACCAGACACCCCTTAGATGTAAATCAGCAAGAGTGGCCCCATCTTCTCTTTCTTCACTGACTCAGTGGAGCTGAAAGCAAGTTAAATTTGGGAAGCCAATGTCTCCCACATCTCCAACTCCAGTTATGTCTTAGGAGGGTCCAAAGCACTTAGGCAGTCACATTTTGGCAAAGAAGGAATTTGGAGAGAAAAGTAACTAGAATGTTCTTTCACTTTGTTTTACATTTAAAGGTCTGAATAAACTCTCGGGTTGTTTCCTTAGCCTCTTCACTGCACTTCAGCTTTGATGAAGAAGGTATGTTGTCACAGCTTAAACTATTTCAGAGGTTATGTGTACTCATAATAAATGCACATTTTTCCCTTTAATCTTAGGACCTGTATGTACTTTGGCACAAGCAATAGCAAAATACCTCCAGGAGTTTGAGTGGATTCCTGTAAAAACACATCTCAGAACTCACAGGCTGCTTTTAAGCGGAGGTTCCTCATGTTGTTCAATTAGGTAAAAAGACAAAACAAAAAAGCAAAACATTAACTGTTGCAAAGAATTACCATGCTCTTCTATTTGCACTGCCTGGTTTAGCCACACGATATTGCTACAAGAATATAGGTAACAAAAGCCAAAGAGTACTATGTACTTTGATGTAAAGATCATCATACCTTGCCTAACTATAAATTAACATATTGGAAGAATCAAATGTGGGTTCTGAGATTATAGTTAACAACACATCTAAGAAATGCTCTTATATTAGCCAGGCAGCTGAAGCAGCTCTGGAAGATCTGGTCATATTGTTTTTGTTTCAAATATTTTTATTTTCTGATGTATTCTCTTGATAAAAAAGAACCAGTTGCTTATTCAAAGCATCTATCAGTCTACTATTTGTACTAAGTTGAAAAAATGCCAAACAAACCTGCTTACACAGCTTCATTTGCTTTTTTGGCTAAGGCAGATCAGCTGATTGACACAGACATTTTGTCATCAGCAGTCAGAACAGAACTGCTTCTAGAACTTCTGCTTGGGTGGAACATGTATCATTTTATCACAATTAATTTTTAAGATGTATCTGATCAGAGGTGATTAAAAGGACACCAGAATGACAGTTTGTAAAAGCTGCATTGAGAAGACACAGAAGACTTCAGACCCAACAAGTGTTCAATTCATTACTGCCCTAAGAAAAACAGTCAGGGTTTAAGAGCAGGGCCCATACTGCAAAAGCAAGAGGGGAGCAGCCTGGAGTGAAGCAACAGTGAAAAAGAGAAGGAATTCTTATGCTGAAAGAGGGGTACAGAAAAGGAAAGGTGTGTTCTAGTTTTGCATTTACACTGGTGATAGAACAATCAGGGATTATGGAGGAAACAAATAAAAAAGTTCAAAGGAAAAACATGAGAGCAAAGAGGAAATTTGCAACTCATAACAGAATAAGCAGCATAATGTAACTCGTAACGCTGAGCAACGTCAAGGTTAAATTCTGAGGTCTAATTTAGAGGCATAAAAGCAAAATATGGTAGCACTTTCATTGGCAGTAAAAAAAGACACTGAGGATGAAGAGTCATTGCCACGTACAGATGTAAAAAATGTGTAGTGCCATGAGGAATAGCCAGAGGATGGAAGAGCTGCCTCAGCTAAGAAGATGCTGCTCTTCCCTTTGGAAAGGGCTTTAGTGAATAGGAAGAGTGGCTGGGGGTACTTCCAAGACGAGACAAAGAAGCCAGCACACACCCTAAGACTGATGACAAGGAACAGAGGAAACTTAGAGAACAGGGTTAAAAAGTTGAACAGCAACAAGATACGGAAAGGCCCCAGGTCAAGGCTGGGGGCAATAAATGGGAGTAACAATTATATTTCCAGCAATAGGTCAAGATGAAGGAGGGAAGAAAATAGCTGACCAAGAAATGCAAAGAAGCAAAATAACCAGAGTACTCTGTGAAGCACTGGAGATCGTAACGTTGAGTAGATGTCAGAGCCAGAGTGGGTACAAGACCTGACACACAACCTGGGTAATTTTATGTTACAAATTTACTCTACACTCCCACTCACTGGAAAATGAAATTTTCTGTTCTTTTCACTTTTATTAATCAGGATTCACTCTCTAAGAGTACAGATGTGCATTTGCCCTTTCTGGAACACAGAGTGTATTAATTTCCTCTCACTGAGACTTACCACTGTCCTACCATCATAGGGCTTTTTACATGTCAAAGTCTCCCTTGGAATAATTTAAATAGTTCGGCTCACTTTTGTCATGCTCTTGACCTTTCATTTCCTCACCAAACTATTTGAGCAGGATACTTACAGCTCACCAGCAGCTGCTTGTAAGCAATTTCAGCAACACATATGCACTCTACAAGATAGTGCACCATAAGGCAGAGTACTTCAACTTCATGAAAACACAGCACAAATCTGGAGTGACTGCAGCACCCAAGGGAGCACTGGAATTCCAGCCGGCCTCAGGGCTGGCAGAACAGCAGTGTATCTCTTCTATCTTCATCCCAAAGTACTGATTTATTCCTTCAGTAGCAATCCCCCTCTTCTTTCAACTGAGGTAATCTAGTAACACAGCTGGATCAGGAAACAGGCAGCTTTCCCTGTGAAAGCCCTACCTCTTCTGGCTGGAATCCCATTGGGAAGTTCACTCCTGTGGCATCCCACCACTGCCACTCAAGGATGCACTGACTTACTTTATTCCCCACACATCCTCTCAAATGCACAAAAAATCCAATCTCTAGCTCTGGACAATAGGAGAAAGAGTCAATGTGCAAAGTTTAATTCTTTCACAGCCTGAAAGGGACACTGACATCACACAGATGAACTATAACTTCATCATCCATCCCTGCACTATGGCAGGTATCTGTGAGACTGCTGGTCCACGAACAGCTCTGCCCTGTAGCAAGACAGAAAGGCTTCAGGAAATTTGCAATTGCAATAGTCAAAAAGTGGATTTCCTATCTCTGAAACGTGTATGGAAATGTTCCCCTACTGTAAAACTGCTTTCAGAAAGAAGGTTGCTATCTAATGAACCACAAGAACACCAAGGTTTCCCAGTGAGCACACATTTAAGTAGATGTCAGACCTTTCTTGTTTAGTTTTTGAGACAATGTATAACCAATGTATAACACTTCACATAACCAGTGTCCCGAGATCTTTATGACATTACAATGGGATCTTTAATGGATTACAAGAACAAATATACTGAATAGGAGCAGTATTCTGGTATCAGATGTGATATTTTTGAAATTACATACCATTGTGTACAAATACCAGCTGTCCTTTAATTATATGAGCCTGGGTAAAAGTAAGGATGCTCTTGCTTGCAGAAGACTTCAGAGCCAAGTGTCCATTGCTAGGTGGAGAAATGGAATACACCAGTTCTGATGGTGAGGAGTCCTTGTCTTCTGCACAGAGGTCATCAATAGTTATTTCTGTGACTGAACCCACCCAGACCTAGAAAAGCAAAAATAATTTAAAAAATAAATAAAGAAAATGCATACAAAAGAAAATTGGGATAACAGGAGATGAGGGATGGGGATGGATGATACATAACTTCAAAAAAAAGGAAGAATAAAGATTTGTGCTGTGCCACACTAGCAGCTGTAACAGGTTTCCTTACTGTCCATCCAAATCTCTGATCATAGACTGGCATAGTTCATCCTGGCAAATAGTTTGCAAAATACAAGACATTGAAATAATACAAGCAAACACACCCTACACCAGTTAAGAGTTTCAGACAGTTGCAGCACAAGTCCTCTATTTCTGAAGCATTATACAAACTCTTAGAAAGATAACAAAATTGTATTATGATAACTGAGTCAAGGAGCAGCTTTCCAACACATACACATGAATATTAGTGTCATGTATTTCACAGCAGGTAAGGCATTGAATATGCTCTACTTTCACCAGCAGAAAAAAATAAAAGAAAAACAGCCTGGGGACACCATAAACTCTAACACAAATGGAACACTTGTAGCTGCACTATTTTCTTCTAGCAAAATGCACTAAAGGCCCTTTTTTAGTGCACTAAAAAACCCAGAGATGCTCAGTCCACTGAGAGATGAAACAACCAATGCCTCCAAAAGCTGCCTACCATTTTACAAGGTTACAATCCCAGAAAATTCTAGTTTTTAAAAAGATGGTATAAAAACCATTATTTAGTTCTAGTAAATCTGAATCTGGTGGACATTCTAAGTCTAATTCCAGAGGACAGCCATGAGATTGATAAAAGGACTGGAGCACCTCATCTATGAAGTCAGGCTGAGAAAATGGGGGCTGTGCAGCCTGGAGCAGAGAAGGTTGTGTGGGGACCTCACAGACACCTTCCAGTGTCTGAAGGGGCCTGCAGGGAAGCCGGAGAGGGATTCTCTGACAGGAACTGGAGTGACAGGGCAAGGAGGAATGGGTACACACTGAAAGAGGGGAAATTCAGTTAGATATGAGGATGAAAATTCTTTACTGTGAGGGTGATGAGATACTGGAACAGGTTGCCCAGGGAGGTTACGGATTGCCCAATCCTGGCAGTGTTCGAAGCCAGGTTGGATAAGGCTTCGAGCAGCCTGGTCTAGTGGGAGGTGTTCCTGCCCATGGCAAGGGGAATTGGGCTTAGATGATCTTTAAGGTCCCTTAATTTCGAGCAGAAAGGACTGTTCTCTGACTGGATCCCTATCTGACTAGATAATTTCTTGTTTGGAAAAGATAAGCAATGGCCCATTTTGTCCTTTATCTCTGCTGTATACATTTGGAAGTACAGACAAAAGTGCTAACAAAGAAAAATACATATTTATTTCAACATGAAATTAAATTCTTAAAACATTCACTATATCAATACCAATTATTTCCATGCACAATTTATAAGACAGCGTAAAATTTTAAGAGCCTAAACATGTTAATACCTCAGCTTGAGCTTCAAAACACACACTGCATCATTCCTTCCTGCCTTCCTAGGGTCTTAGTACACTTACTGAATATCTGGTAGTAACATCACACCAAATAGTTGAAGAGGACAAATGATCCTTAACAAAGGGCATTTTACCTCTGCCAAAGCCTAAAATCAGCATTCACAATTCACTAAGTATTAATTCTACCTTTTAACATGAACCGTGAAAGAAAACCTTTTAAGAGACTGAAATTTGTGCCATCACACTTCAACAGAGGAAAGATTTCATTCTACATTATGTCACAAAATATGTGCCATGGAAAAAAAGATACTAAAATGAAGTTCGATTTTTTTTCTAATCAGAAGACATTTGAAAAGTAAGTTTATAATAGAAAATACCTTTCAACTAGCAAATAGTTACTTTCTCCCCTAAAATATATATTTTGCTGTAATGTAATTATTCATATTAAATTTTGATAAAGAATGACACTTATGACACAGAACAACAACTAACGGCACAGGGTGACAGTGAGTGGCACTAATAAGCACCTCAGTGTCACATGTTATGTATTAAGACCTTTTAATTCATCTCAGTAGCAGTTGCATAAATTATTCTGTGAAGAAAATAAAAGGTCACATACAGAATATGCAAAAATATAAGAAATTATAATGGACACGTTATTACAAATTACTCACTAAGTTTCAAATTATTTTCCTTACTAAAAGAAAAAATAATTGAAATTTCTAATTATAGGGAAAAAAGTGCTTTTTCTGTAATGTCAGTATTTAATTCTGTTGTCCTAGTACACTACCAACTTAATGCTTTTTTAGTACTATGCACGGCCTGCAACATGATCCTTGAGAAATGAAAGGCGATCTAAGAGCGGGAAGGAACCATAGGGAAGCAAACACTGTATGTGCGCACACGCCCAATAGTTTCTTGCATTTGGACAGAAGCCCATGACAAAGGCCAAAATTAATTTCCATATGCCCACACCAACATCACTGGCCACATTATGTACCTCTTCACATAAGCTACTTCTCAGCACCAGATGCCATATCCTAGCCTATTTTTTTTAATAATTTAGCATTTCTTTCTGACTCTTTATATTGTGACCTGCTAAATTTCTGAGGTCCTAAACTTCAGTCAACTCAAACAATTCTACGGGACTTCCGTTTTCACAGTACTGGTCACTCATGTTATACTTTTGCATATTTCCAATCTTACAAAATAGATAAAAAAGCTACTGAGTTTTTAAAAGCAACATTGTCTGTTATTCAATATCTACCACTAGCAATGTTCTTGAGAAGCACAAACTCTTTGGTTAGAACATGGGGCCAGCCACCATCACTATACACAGGAATGCTCATCTCATGTCAATATTTAGCAGGACTAAGAAAAACCCATTTTCTTCCACCTACTGAGGATGTGCAAGTTTGATGTGAGGCAGAATCATCTCAGTGTATTTCTCCCAGCAGAAAACTTGACTGCCAGATTTGTTTTAGACTGCACATGAATCCACCATATGTGTACATATTGGTAGCCACTCTTAACAAATACCAACTTGATTTTTCAACAATAGCTTGTGCATGACTAGCAAAACCACAGGCACAAAGGCAGCATCCTGGTTCTAGAACATAGACTGCCCCCCTAGTAGAGAGGACCAACTCTGGGTATGTGAAGCTTTGTTATCCCTGCTCTTGGGAAGCCTAGATTCACAGATATTTTTAGAAAAATCCATAAGCTGCATTGCAGTGCACAGCACAGCCTCAGTTCTGTTACTAGACTGCAGTTCCAGCAGTTCAATGCCAACAGTTTAATGCCAGCAATGCACCAGAACAGAGACCCAGAAAAATTTGACTCCACATTGGGGCTCTGCTCTCTTTGACTAGACAAATATTACTGCATGTTGTGCTGATGTCTGTAGAGTACCACTGTAATTACTTCAGCCAGGGAAGATTTTGCTCTGTGGCACCCAAATGTTTGTGAAGGCAGTCTGCCCTTCTGCCACCTGTCTCTGAACAGGGCAGGATATCTTCTGTTGTGGGCATCTGCAGATTACCTGCTGTCACTGTGAAGCTGCACAATACTACCACTATGGCTAGTTTAAAAATTACGTATTTTCTCATGTGAAAAGGATAAATACACAACACAATGTTACAATCATCTTTACAGTAGTACACTCTCCCTCTCCAACACACAACTAACAATGTAAAATTAAATGCATGTTTCGGTACCACCCATTTATAAACTGCATCATAGAGCACTGGGAATGATCGCAGCCCCAAAATACCCTGCTTAGCTTCTTTCAAGCAGATTCCTAAATACCTTCCCTGCCTTGATATCTTCCAGATGGTTTACTGTGACCACAGGTTCATTAGCTGACCCATGCTCATTTCATACAGATTTTCAGATTGGAACTCTTTACACATGGGAGCTTTTTGGGCATAGTGTCTTTACTAAAATGGTTCTGGGTATTGAGTGCTATCACAACACAAACAAATACTATGCAAATATGTCCTGCTTTAAA
>WAAE01023473.1:0-21847 GCA_013400495.1 Nicator chloris | reverse complement strand
TTATTATTATTATCATTATTATTCTGGCTCTGGAAAATCTCTCTGTCCCTGCAACAAGAAACCTAAGCCTTTCACTTAGTAGCACTAAAAGGAAAAGGTCATTCATGGTTTTTGCAATATCTTTTTCATACTAGACGCTTAATTATTCCCATTTTCTCCACAAAGCTTGGCTTCTTCCTCAAGGACCTCTTATTCTCAATTTGATATATGAGTCATCACTTGTTGGTCTCTAGTTCTCATGCTATTTGCATACAAGTCAAATTCCACATTTTCTTAGCAGTAGATGGCTTTCTAATTGCATCCATTAATCTTTGCCATCACTCCCCTCTCTCTGCATTTACTAGCACTTATCAATCAGAAGTTTATTAATCAAGAATATTTTTCTTGTTTATTTTCTTCACTTTCTTCTCCCCATACTGCAAGCACAGCCAGACAGAAGGCAAAACCCTTGAGCATCCTGTCCTTTCATCATTCATTTCTGCATAACAACATACCTAGACTGCAGAAGGAGTGAGCAGTTGCAATCTGCTGGCAAACATGCCCTACAGATTTCACTATCTGCTAATTAACAGACAGTGCTTTGCTGCAGGCCTAGCAAGGGAGGGTTGAGTGGCCAATATTCAAACAACACTTCGGGTTTTTTACATTATCATTTCCAAAGTGCCACAAAACAGCCATTTTATGGTCATGTCACAGATCTTTTTCCCTTGAAGGTGAACTTCTGAAGATATATAGTATGAAGACAACTTCCAAATTTCATGTTCCTACCACGACACAACAGGGAAAGGAGATAAAAGAGATTTAGTTATGTAACTTTAATACCTCAAAACCCAGAAGGTAACTGAAAAAAAAAACCTGCTGTACATATTTTTAGTCCAACTTTATGGGACACTGAACAAACTGATTTTCAACCACTTGGGACCAGTTTTTCACACGAAAAAAACCTCAATATTATGGCAACTGGCTTTCTTCCTGGTTTAAACAGCCTGTCTTACCTATGAAAATGGATGGAGCTACAAGTCTGAAACTAAGACAGGTCTGTTCTTGCTCTGCCATCAATCCCAGCTGCCTGTATATGGCCTACAACTAACAACACATTGCTCCTGTGCTCTCTAAGCTGCTGGCATATGTCCTTCCTTGCCAAAAGGGATATCATATGTTCCAGAGTATTTGCTAAATCACAGAGGAATTAAAATGTATAAATGAATTGGGGGAAATTCAGCAAGAGATCATCTTGCATAAATTTTAATTCTCCAGTTTATAGAAAACAGGGAACAGACTCAGAAGGGAAAGAACACTTTTGAAACTCTGAAGTTGAATTCTGTGGCTTATACCTCTCTATCATTAGCTTGAACACCCAGTGTGCCCTTGGAGACTTCTGTGAGATACGAAGGCATACTGTAGAGCTACTTTGAGTGAGGAAATGTCAAAACTGCCACTATTTTTGATAGGCTTACGAGACCAGAAGTGGAATAAATGGGCTTTGATTTCACTTCACATCCAAGAAGAGATATGGATGCAGAGTAATGGCAAGGGCTTTGTGTGTAATGGCTATTGTGAGAGCTGTCATGTACTGCAGCCGTGAATCAGAAAGTTTGGTAGCAGATGCTGCCAGACACTTCAAAAGTAAAAATATTCACTTTGAAAGATGAGGCTCTGCCTTCAGTTTGTTAATATGGACCAAATCACTGTTAATTATTTGTTTCCCCACAAAGTCAGTATTAAAGACAGCATCAGCTCTACAGTGACACATCTTCACTGACTCCAGAGAAACTACCCAACTCTCAGATCATATCCAACAGATGTGAGCAACAATCCACCTTTCTAAACTAGTAAAAAATTATGCTTGTTTGCATGTGAGATGGGAGACAGAAAAGAGAGTCTTCTGAAATGGAAATCAAGTCTATACTTGTTTATCTAGTTCACAGCTGGAATTACTCTTGAATCTAAAGGTATTACAAGCAAAAGTGAAAACTGTAATTGCATTAACCCAAGGACATCCCAAGATTATCAGATTTTCCAGTTACCACCACCAGAGGCTTGTAAAGGAGTCGACTTAATCCATCATTACTGCTGAACTGCAGAAAATTAAAGACTCCTTAATTCTCACTGTGAGACATCCCTCTTCTCACAGGTAGTGAACTGTTTGCATGTGTACAGTGTTATCCATTGAACCACCCCTGAAGTCCAAGATAATCTCTTGTAGGTTCAGGATTTCAACCCTTTTCTGATGAGGTGGAATCTTTAGCTCAACCTGATGAATGAAACAGATTTAGGCCACTGTATTTAGAGAAAAAAGAGAAGTGAAGAAGAATCCCTAGGTTCTTCCATTGGAAGGTCATTGGGTAAAAGGCATGTGCAGTACTATCCGACCCAAACTGCCTATCAGGTAAGTGGAAACAGGAGAGAAATCCCACACCATATTCTCTCAACTCCCTCCCTCCCAAGTACTCTCTCTGAAGCAAATTATGAGGTTATAAAGAATCATTACTTGTGGTCATAGCATAGGAGACATTTCACACACCATCCTATGTTATACAGCATTTAACCCAAACAGAAGTTTCCATTTGAACAAATTTATGTTTTGATGTCCAAAATGCTGCAGGACAAGGTGGTTCCTCCCTTTAAAAAGGTATGAAAACATTCTCAGTAAACATCTCCTTGAAATCTCCTGTCCACTACAACATTTAAAAAAAAGAAAGCAACAGAGAAAAAAATAACAAAAAACGAACGAACAAAAAAACCACAAACCCAAACACAAAAAAACCACAGACCAAAAAACCCCAGACAATTCCAACTATTCACATATGCCGTTTTGGTCTCTTATGCCTGTCTCTTTGAAGGCTGGACCCACAGCCTGCAGCTAACAAGGAACTTTCCTTCCAAATGAAGAGAGAAAGAAAATAATTGCTTTTATCTCAGCAAGAGTGGACTGCAACCGCACACTGAGCTATTGGCCTGACTGACAGAGGCTGCTTTCCCACTGTGCCTAATTTGCTGAGGATGCCATCCCTTGATGGCCATGGGATTGACTTGGCCCACAGTGAGGTGTGCTCAGAGCTCTGCTGAGCTCTGACCTCTCCAGACAAACTGACAGCCTTCACACTAAGGTTTACAGAGGCTACAAGGAGGACACTGCTGGAAATAACTGGTTTTTCCTTGACTGAAAAAATCAAGACCTGCCCTCACACCAGAGTTCTTAGAGTTTCCATAGTAAGGCAGGTCAGAAGGAATTTTTAGAAGTGTTCCCAAACTGATTTTAGCAACTGAAGATAAGGAGACTCCTGAGAAACAGCAATGCCAGGTGGAACTGTTCAACTCTACGGACATTTTCCCCAGCTCTTAGGAGAGCGGGTGCAAAGGCAAGGGTAAAGCACACAGCTCTAGGTCTTACCCTTTATACAAGAGGGCAGTTTACATTGCAGAAACAGAACTTCCCTAAAGTAAATAAACTCACCTAATACAACAGGATAGCAAGTAGCAATCAATCCTTCCCATTTCAGTTAATAAGGGTAAATTTTCTACTGTCTTCACTAATAGAAACTTCTGCCAACTATTCTGTGCAGAACCACCAGCCAATGCGAGAAAGAACAGAAGGCTAGGCTGCCATTCCTTTAATTTCCTTTCATTTAAAACTCATAAATATAAATAAATTTGAAGTAGATGGGGATCTAGCCAGCATTGAAACCCATGCAATTTTATTTACAATAAATATGTGCTATCTTGGTGCTACACACTCAACAGGACAATGCTTAACACACTGTAATAAAGGTGATAAACACAAGCAGTGAATATCAAGGAAGAGGAAGGCATCTGTAATCCATTCATCTTTAAAGAGATTAAAAAAAGGCAACACTGTTCCACACAGCAATTAAAATCTGAACAGTTGGAGGAATAAAGCGAAAAAAAAATCAAGCCAGGCCTGAGGAAAGGGAGAGGAAAAAATAAAACAAACAAACAAACAAACACTACCACAAAAATTCAAACCCACAGGAAATATCTGATGCACTAGTCCTATTAATAGCATAAAAGTCACTGGCAGATACTATCACCCAGCATTTGTTAATTAACTGAAGATACACAGATACAAGGGGCTCAAAAGCACAAAGAACCAACGGGCTGCACAAACTGGCTCTTTGCAGAGAACACTGTGCTTCCTACAAGGATACAGCATCTAAATTAGCCAACAGCACTTTCTGAGTAAAAGAACACCTCCAGTTAAACAAATTCTAGAGTCTCCACCACAACCCATTTACTTTTTATGTGTGTATGCCTATGATTTTCCACACAATGAGTAAAAACAACCTATCTGAAAGGCTTTTATAGAGAAAGACTGTTAAGTTTAGTGCATGTGAGTTTCTAGGAAAAGGAACTACACCCTTCTGTGAAAACAGAATTTGAAGGTATCAACTTGGATTTCTATTTTAGTTTAGTTTGTAATCCATCAGCATTATTCCCAAACAGTATTTCTTCATGTAGAAGCATTCAAATAATTTTCTTTCTCATCACAGAAGGCTCTATGAACCTAACAAATAAACCAATGTTGACATACCTACGCCTAGGGATTTATTGCACATTGCACATATTTCTTCTGGAGACTTGTTGACAAATACTCAAATAGGCTATGTGTCTTTGGCAAGATCCATGTGGTACATTTTTTACCCCCTGATCAGTGTCATCTGTCATATGACCAGGTAGCACAGTAATTCAGCAAAAGTAAAGAAAACAAAATATGTTTCCACTTCTCTTTGCCAGGACTTCTACATCACTCTGTTAGCAACCACTTTCTGTCATTTCCTTTGGAAAATATTGTAATTCAGAAAAATGCCATGCAACAGCAATAGGTCATCAGTTTAAACTGTAAATAATGGTTGACTTTGTTCTAATTTTTTTTTTTCCAAGCATCCTTTTGCAATATGACATTGCCTGCAATGTCTGGTTAAAGGATTTAATTTTGTTTAATAAAGAGACAAAAATTGGAAGGCAAAAGCTTTTAGAAATAAATTGGCATGCATGGGCTGTGGGAAGCTCTGCAAATACTGTGTATTTATAGACCCTTTTTTTTCCGAGATGGAGAAGAGCAAATAAATTACAAAAAACAATTTATTCAACACATGTTGTTGTTTGTTCATTTCCAGAATGTAAAAATAATCAGAAATTCATGAACAAATCTATCAATTATTTTAATAAATCCAATTACATGCATTCTACCGTTCACTGTTCTAGCTGCTCTGCTTGTCAAAGAAGAGACAAGACTTACATAAATGGTATACTTGTTTTTTTTTTCATTACGAGCCATCAGTCCTGAGTCACCTAAGTTCAAAATGTATCTTCTGTTTCAATGGAACTACTGTTAAAAGTTAAATATGTGCTAAAAGAATTTTTTTCCCCAAAACAAGGCAACTTCAGTAAGTTAAGTACATGCTGACCCCCCTTACGGATCACTGCTGTTGCAAGGTCTCTCATCCAATAACTTCAAGAAGAAAAATGCACCATTTTCTTTTCCACTACTGAAGAAGCCTTTTCTCTCTGCTAAGGAAGGCCTCGTGGAACAAAGGACATCAAAGGCTGCAGGTGCAATCTGAGAAATCACCACATACAACTAACATCTAGGGAAAACACACTGTTAGCATTTGCCCAGTACTAACTGCAGCAGTGTATAAACCCTTCACATGAAGGGTATGAGTTTTATAAAATTCATGGAGTTCAGAGTAGTTGAGTTCTACATTTTAAACGTATTTCTGCAGCTATTCACCCAGCCCACATTAGTGAAACAAGATGCAACTTGCAAAGTGACCAGAGTTTCTGAAAATGTTATCAGAATTTCAGGGGAGGAGAGGGGATCAGGTCTCAGGAACCATGGATTTTTTCTTTGGTGGCAAAATTTTTAAATATGTTTCCTTCAGCTTTTCATTCCACAGCAGGTATAATAAAGACCTTGGGCTTCAGTATTTTTGCTTTCCCTGTAGAAGTATTCTTAGTGTGGACACATGCCATGCCCTCTTAGCCTCGGGGGACTATTTAGGTGTCTAAAATTAAATGTTTATTGATGGAATGGCCTGATGTTCTACAGAAACAGACAGCATAAGGGGAGCCTCCAAAAGTTCTCCCTGCAAGCCTAACTCTGCTCCTGCTGAAATGAACTTTGAAAAATTCAATCTTAGACCATTACCTAGGTCCTCTCATTCCAGGTGTTGCAGCTTTCCTCTGGCACTATACCATACTGACTACAGGCCAACTTTACAGCGGACTTCTGCCAGAAAAGATAGCTCCACACTTCTTCCTGAAAGCTTTTTCCTTTCATCTACTTAGTTTTTGAGCTGGAAAAGGATTAGTTTTCAGGCAGGTCAGTGCTGGATCCAGCTCACCAGATGGCTACACAAACAAGGGTGGCAGAGACAGGCAAGGAGGATGCAGCCAGAGGTGATGAAGGCTTTTCAACGCCAGCCTGCACTTCAGTTGGCTTGCTGAAGGACATTTAAGTGACCTGATAATTTCATTCTTCAGCTCCTAGAGAAGAGCTTCATATCTTCTTAAGGGTCAGTATCAATGAGATGGCATCTCTCCACTAATTTGGGGCCATTTAATTGCAATTTAAACTACTAAGCTTGTCCTCTCCAGTTAGGACAGCTCCCTCTTCTTTCACAGTCTGTCTTAAAGAACACTTAATTGTTTCAGTACAGTGAGAACAGCATTAGAGTGACCTCACCTGCCCATATACACCAGCCTCCTTTAGAGGTGAGTCTTTAGTAATATTTTCTGCCAATGTAATTCAGTTTTGCCTGTAGTGACTCAAACTACGCACAAAGACTGAAAAACAAGGAGGAGAAAATAAAAAATTCTGTCAAAAATGTATCTCCAAGAAGGCATCCAGATTCCTTTCATGAATATGTCAGCATTATAAATTCATAGTAAATTGTTAGTCAGTAGGGTGTCTAAATGATTAAAACCTTCTGGGCTTTGAAGGCATTTTCTCTGCAGGAATTTGTCAAATCCTGTTCAGTTCACTACTGGGAGCACTTAAAAGACAAATAATGTTACATACAATCTGGTCACTGTAGATGCATTTCTGCCATTTTAACGAGTCTCTCTCCCTTCCAGACAACAAAATCAACACCATCCAGAAGGTAAGCAAACAATTACATGCATGGTACCTGTCCATTTAAGAGCCATCCTTCCCTCAAGTATTACTGGTAAGTGGTACAGGTGGTACAATTTGGGTTATATTTTGATAAAGTAACACATTTCTTTCAAGGCAAGAGCAACAGAGAGATTCCTGCTACTTAAACAGCAACAGATATTGAGGAAATTGGAAGATATCTCCAGGACAGAAATAGCATCATAAAGCTAAAATGAGCCAACACATCGTCACCTACCTTACGTTTGTTTGTTGGGCAAACATACAAGTAGCTCAAAATAGTCTTCAGACCAACTTTATCATTCAGCTTCTCATATGTTGTCCCATAATCTGTTGACCTACAATTCAAGAGAGATTCTTATAAGTACAAACACTTAATCACAAAACCACAAGTCACTTGGCAGCTTTTCAATATAAGTCATGCTTTAAATAGCGGAATGGCTCTCCAGAGCTTTTGCAATGATTCATGTAGTATATAATGATACTTAATTATATACACACAGCATCATGTGCGTGTTTATAATTTGCATTTAAATTAGATTAGGAAAAATTAAACCAGCATCTTCCCAAAGCATCTTAAACATGCACAATAAGAAATGCTACATTCTGCATACAGAAGATAATGATTGTCAGAAATGCCAAATAGCAGACAGCAAGAGACTAGGGTTATCAATTCATCATATACTACAAACTTAGACTAATTTTATTGAGATGGCTCATCTCAGCATATTCCAAAGTAGCTTCTCTGACAACAACTAGCAGAAAGGATGGACACGTGCTTTTTTCTTGCTTTAAAAGCCACCATTCAGTAGAGAAAATAAAATATTTCTGAAATGAGGGTTGCCCATAAAAACACTGACTACATGTCTTGGGGAAGAACAAAAGAAGTGAACAAATAAAGCTGTCCCGTGTTCCTGTAGGAGTTACTCTTAAACATGTGACTGGAAACAAGATCAATCATCAGCAGAGGTTTTGTTCATTATGCAGCTCATGCTTACTCTGTCCCAGTATCCCAGGGATTTAGATAATCAGCCCAAACCAGTAGAGTTGGCATCCATAAAGTGCAGAAAGGGAGGCATATCTGGGTAACAGACATTCAAAAGCATAACATATTCCTGTACCTCATCTCTAACATGTACAAATGGGCCTATATAGAACTTCATTTGCAAGCAGAACATGAATTTTCCCTTTTGCTAAGCACTCTAAAAGCAGACATTCTAAAGTATAATCTTGGCACCCATTATTTGCAGGTTCTCTCCTATCAGGGCAACAGTGGCTAAATTCACAAAGGCATTTAAGACCTTTAAAGTTCACTCTTTTTTTTTTTGGTGAGATATGGAGGGTGGAACATTTTTGAATCAAATACCATACCTACATTCATATTATAGCTTCTGGGATTCCAGATTTTGCAATCAGTACATGAATAAAACAAGAAAGCAGCAGCTTAGGGTTTTATCCATGAAAGATGAATTGCACTAAAATGTGAATCTGCATTAAAGCTGAGTCTTTTTATTTAGGAACTTTATAGAAGCCTTTGCACGTATCTGCCTGCACATATAACAATTGGTCCATGATTTATGTCCATAGACTTCTCCTTTCCTCCAATAACCACACGCCCTCCTGCGTGCATGTGTGACCTTTGGTGTTTGGAACATTAACGTCAAATTCTCGTCTGCTGACTGATCTTTCCCTTTATAAGGTCGTCTCTCTCAGGAGCACATATAAACTGAGCTATTTCCTCAGAGGACTGAGGAGCAGGATACTGTTCTGGTTGTTTCTCTTACTGAATACTTCAGACATGCTCCAGCACCTGGATGAGGGGATCCACGGCAGGATGCTGAACACAACCTGGCCAAGGACTGCAGCTTCCTTTTGTTACCTTGCCCCACCTCACCACCCAGTCTTATCAGATATGAGTACTTCTGCTGCTCTCCCCCTAAACCCCAAAAGCTTTGTGAAGTCTGAGCTGACAAGGCATGCAAAGATAGTAAGGCCTACATCTGACCTGCTGAGTTAGGAAAAATAGATTAACAAAATAATGCTGCTTTTCCTTATACCGGTGACAGTGAATTCAAAATGGGATCCTTCAAAAGGGGATAGGAGCAAAGAAAATCTGAGACATAAAACTTGCTTTGAAATTGTTCAAGAAAGGCAGCCAGCACCCCTGCCACAACACAGGCAGACTTATGTCAACAGCCTATTGCAAATGGTAATCTCAGAATTGCCAGCCACTTCTTACTTCAAATCTCTAGGCAATTGTTTTGCATTCACAGTTTTATTTACAGGTAACACCCTATTCAGATGGAAGCGTATGCTTCTGTCAACATCCATAAAAGAAACTGAAAGATTTAAAAGCTTAGAAAAACATATTTTTTCTTTTTTTTTTTTTTAGATGAACAAATTCACAAGCAATCGAAGGAGCTACTATTAGATCTTACCCTCTTACCCTCATTATTGTGTTCTAAACTGAAAATAGCAAGTCCCTCTACCTTCCCATTTACCATTTTTTAAAAATTTTGTACCACTTTACAATTACCCTTAGTTTTAACGGGGGGGAGGGGGTGGGGGGGGGTGAGGAAGGGAGGGGAATGTTATATATACCACAGTAGATAGGCATCCATAAGTGTTTCAACGCAAAGAAATGGTAATATACACACTTGCAGAGCAGCGGGGAAAAAAGAATGATATCAAAGGAAACACTGCATACATGGGAAGTCTCTGTTGGGATCTAACCCAGGCATATCACCAACCTGCATTTGTCTTTTTTCTATTATATATATATATGTATACAAGCAGGCAGTGATTAGCAGCCTAGATAATGAGCTTTGTTTGTCTTACTAAATGAGTTTATTAAGCAGCATGAGACTCCTAACCCGTAAAAACACATCAGCCATTGGATGGCCCAGGCAGCCAGCCTAACCTGGAAGAGCTGCAAAAGACAGCTGTATCTCAGCAGGGTGTAGGTATTAATGACAGACTAGGATCAACAAATTCAATCCCAGTTATCTGAAGGGGAAAGGATATGTAGCAAGCAACATCTCCACGTTCTGGGTGGAAGGCTGCACCTCTGAAGTTCTGCAGAGAGAAATCAGTTTTAGCCCATCTGTCTATGAGCAAGCAAATGCCTGAAGAAATCATTGTAAAGGACCAAACCCAGGACCTGTAGAGCTGAAAAGACAAAAATAAACTATGCCTTCTAAATAGCTACAGCTAATGGAATAACTATATGCAAATGAGTGCAGAGTAAGCCCTGTTTTATTGTGCCTTGTGTAGACACGTGTGTTGCAATGGTGTCTCAAATTGTCTGGGGAGAGAAGGGCGATGTGAGTGGTACACTGTGAATGTCACTGAAATGCAAATGACAATAGAAGAATAATATTCAGAAAATAAAAGTATCTAGACTCAATTCTGAGCTTCATACCTGTCCCACCATATTAGCTGTAATTGCTATCATTAAATCCCAAATTTTACCAGTAGCTGTTTAAAATCCAACTCCCTATTTTTTCAGTAAAGTGAAAGACAATGCAAGAAGATAAACATTTTCATGATTACTAGCTCATTTCACAGCATAAAAATGTACCAAAATTGTGGGATTGAAGCTCTGGCTTTCCCAGTAATGAATTAAAACAAAACTAGAAGCATGTAAAATAATTTCTGTTTTGCAAACTATTTGCAAGAAAGCTGACATTTAAATAACTTCATTATTATTCATTGACAGGGCTTTTCCCTCTCCTCCCGTCAGGGTAAATGACATTTCTATTACAGCATTATAATAAACTCCTGCACATTTTAAATAAAGTCACTGAATTCCATTAGTCCACCTACTGTCATGAATATATCTCTATCCATTTTTACCAATATTTCACAATTATAATAGGCATTCTGAACCAACCAGCAACATGAACCCTATGGAAATTTTCTTCTCTCTCAAGAAGCACAGACTGACATTCAGAGCACTGTCAGTTTGCATATATAGTTTCAGCAAGTTGCTGTTTTCTTCTTTGTTACAAATTTAAGGTTGCCTGTGATTGTTTTACATAAGATGCTGGAGACTTGAAGAATCAAACAGTTGACTGTTTGGTCAGGAGGGCTTTTTTTTTTTTTTTTTTCTTGTATCAAGATCTTTCCAGAACATTCCATGAGAAAAAAAGAAAACCATTACTTGCAGACTTGAAGCTGTCTCATGCCTCCTGCTTATTGAGTACAGCTTTCTTCCCATGTTAACAGATTAAGTCACTTGTTATAACACACATCACTGAGAAGCAACCACTTCAGTTGGCACCATTTACTTTTTTTTTCTTTTCCCACCAGTTATGCCTGTTTTTCACACATTAACTTGACTGCTTCCCCCAGGTCCACCATGAGAGCACTGCATTTCATGTCCTTATCCCGCTCTTTCCTCCACGGTTTGATTTGCTGCTCTATCCGTGCTGCGAGCGGCAGCCAGCCCCGGGAGGCAGGCCCAGAAGCACCTGTAAGGTGGTCTGTGAGCAGCAGGGCAGGGCAGCCTGTCCTGACCAGGAGCAGTGTGAGAGATGGGCTCTGGCCTGTTTCTCCTTCGGCACATGAATTCGCCCCTGGCACAAGCCAGGCATTTTTAAGTTAAGCAATGACTATTAGATCTTGTGTTCCAACCTCGCACATAACTGAGTTTGCCACCTGGTTTGCCTCCAAAGGGAATGGCCAGGTGAGCACAAGATTTGCCAGTTGCTATCATATTAATCTCTACAGGAGCAGATTTTTGGAAAGAAGCCTTCCAGATTGCAGAAGGCAGAACTGCAGAGCCACAGGCTCCACTTATAAAAGGCTTTCAAATGAACAAGGTTTTGAATAAAGGAATAATTAAGACATTAAAAATGATCTTTCATGTTTAAATGCAAAAAAATACTAGAGCTGGTAATTCTGGAGCAGATTTGTTTGCCTGTATGGAATGTTTTAAGCCTGTTTGTAAACTCTGCTGTAGAGTTGTTGACTTTCACATTCCTTTTTCCTGGGGAGACTTCGAGGTTGAGGCGTTATTCCTTCATCCCTTAAACTGAAACTCTTTACTTTGGTTTCATAGCCAGGTAGTAAAGTTTCCCATTGATTTTTGCTGTACCACCATGTTTCACAAAAGCTAGTAATGTCAAAGTCTTCTTCAACAGCTAGCCATTTATGTTCACATGTTCCTCCTGTTAAGCCCTTCACAAGACATTGATAGATATTACCTCTGGTCTAATGCCTCTTTTGATTTAACTCCTTCATGTGCAACCCTGGTATTTTTCTTTATTTTTTCCAGAAAGTAATAATGCCTGATCTCAGTTTCTCAGGGTGAAACTTTTTTTTTTTTTTAAAAGCTCATTGTTTTTATAGGAAGTTACTCTCCTTTTGCAAATTACCTTGCTTCACTGGGGCACTTCTCACCACTTTTTAATTCATTGTATAAATAATTCCCCAAGGCTTTTCACATTTCTAATGGGATCTGTTTGCCTAGTCCACGGAGAGTGACACATTCTGAAAGGAGATTTACAATTCCACCTGGAAAAGCAATTGCAGGATGTAAATGTACACACAGTAAGTTTTGTGTCCTTGGACAGAATTTCCATGTAGAAAAGAGATTTGTAAGAGTTTGGTTCAAGAGGGCAGTGGTCTGACACCAGTGGCAAACCAATGGTGGTCAATGTTTCTTTAAATATCTGTCACAGCACTCCACATGTCACAACATTAAAACACTTCAGATTTATCCAACCATGTTGAAATTAAATTTATAGACATTTCCAGGGTGTAGAAAAACAAGATATTTCAAAACCCAAGGGACCCAGATGCCTCACTCCCTAAGTAAACACATTTTTGATTACTTTTTTTCTCATGAGGCCCTCAGCAAGCTGGAAAACAGTTCTGTTCCCACAGTCTAGGTGGGGAAACAGAGGGAAAAACTAGATAACTAATCCGACATTTGAAGGAAGTCTCTGACAGAGCCAAATTCAAGTCCCCTCAGGCTCCACCATCTTCCCATTCCATCCTGACAGTTTTAAATTTTCTGGGGTTTTGTGAGTGTAAATAAGGATTGGAAAAAGTCTTGCTACCAATGGCAAATGGATGAAATACAAAATTAAAACCAGTTTAAATAGGCACCTTAAAACAGATCTAAATCTCCATTTTGAAAATATTTCCTTCCAGCCTGAGTTGTGACTGTGGGTTTTTACTAGAAATTAAGTCATAAATTTCTGTGAATTTAATGAAGTGTGTATTTTTTCACCTCTTGGGAAGAATTTTCTCATCACAAAATAAAGTTTCCCACCTGCAGAACCCCCAAAAAGACTTGAAGAGGGAGTAAAGAAATTACAAAGAAACAATAGGAAACTATTAAATTGACATTTCTCTGCATAATCAGTTAAAGTAATTCAATTTTCCTCTTTTCATTTTCAATCAACTTTTATTTGGAGTAATTTAAATGAACAGAAACCTACAAAGTCAAATTTCTTGCAATTTTTGGCTTAATATAGTTCAGCTGATTATTGCTATAAATAATTTAAAGATGTGACAAGCAGGAAAAGTAGCTCATATTTTATCATCCATTCCCCAGTCTACATATTGCATTGGATAATTTTTCAAAATATTACCCAATTCAGAAAGAAAATAGGGCAGTGAGAGGGCCATGAGATGTCATCTCTAGGTGACACAGATGAGCTGCTTGTTTCTCCTTCAAATAATGATTCAAGAAAAATAAATTTGCCTAACTTGCCTTCCGTGCTGTTTCAGTGGAGAGTTAGTAACTCAGGTTACCAACGCAAGGAAGCAGAGAATATTCATTCTTCTGTCAAGGTTAACAAGAATTTGGTCAATTTCTTCAGAAGTCATGGGATGATGTCAGTGGGATATTCGAACAGGAAACAAGATATGTTTTATGGGATGAAAGGAAATTGCGCAATCAGGGTGAGGTTATTTCTTACTCTTATCTGTGTCAATTATGGTGAACATGCAAGAGTTCTCAGCTGGACAAGACAGAAGAGCAAATCCACTAATATCTCACTGCACAGCATCAGACAACAGCGGGACTTACAACTGTTAAATGCAAGGACAGGGAAAAGAAGAATTCTCCTAATAATTAGGGTAACACACAAATGAGAACCATTATCCCGGTTTTGGCTGGCACAGAGTTCATTTCTCCTTAGCAGCTGGTGCAGTGTTCTGTTTTGGATCCAGCATGAGAATACTGTTGGTAACACACAAACGTCTTGGTTGCTGCTGCGTGGGGCCCACGCTAAGCCCAGGACTGGTTAATATCAGTGACAGAGTGCACCAGAAGCTGGGAGCACAGCCAGGAAAGCTGACCCAAACTGGCCAAAGGGATACTTTAACCATCATTCCAGGTTTGTATAAACTGGGGGAGTTCCCTGGAAGAGAGGCCGATCGCAGTTCGGGAACAATTTGGTGTCTGTCAGCAGGTGGTGGTTAAAGGTATTGTGCATCACTTGTTTTTCTGGGGGTTTACCTCTCTCTCTCTCTCTCTCTCTATCCCTCCCCTTGCTCCCTTTTAACTGTTACAGTTTACTTTGTTTCAATAACCTCTTGTCTCAAGGGATGAGTTTGGGGGTTTTATTTCTGATTCTCCTCCCTATCCTACTGGGGTGGGGGGTGAGTGAGGGAGCAGCTGGGTGGTGCCTCACTGCCAGCTGGGGTTAAAACACACCACCCCGCTGGCAGGACTGAAAGTTGACATAAAGTCTCTGCAATTGCCCAAGCGTGAGGCTCTAAGTCTTGTAAGTGCTTTTTTATCACCTGAAAGCTTGGACAATGGTGCTGAATTGGCTTAAGTATTCTTGTCCTGAGATCGGAACGATCCACCTGAATTGATCTGCACTGCCCTTGCTGTGATGCAAACCTTGTCTCTCCGAACTGCTAAAGACTGGCTGATATCTATTCTGCTAAAGGATAGCATTCTTTGCAGAGATCAATCACACCTATACAAGCCATGGTGAACAACCCTCAGAACAAACTAATCCATGTTGCTCACTCGGCTTCTTCTTGGAGACACATGGTAAATTCACGGGAAAATAAAACCTAGGAAGGAAATTGTCTGTGGCACAGATAATCAATAGCACAGAATCAAAAATATAATGAGGTAAAGCTAAAACACCAATGTAGTTGTATCTGTTTTAACTCTGGTGACATGTGTATTCCATTGCATAATTCCTCTTCAGAACCTCCTATCTTACCAAACTAGCCATGGAACAGCATAATTCAGAACAAACTTTTATGCGAAAAAATACAGAGGCCTTCTATGCTTGTAAGATTAAACAACTTTTTAAACATCAGTTTCTGATGCCAGTGCCTTTTTTAGCAGAAGTAACATTCCACTGTATTGTGGAGAAGGGCTTTTTATCCTTAGGCTTCAGAGACACTGCTGCATAAAGGTTGGATACCCAAAGAAAAGAGCAACATCAAATATCTTAGCCTCAAAAAAGATCAAATTTGGATGAGATGGGAATGATGCATTTTTCCCCTCCTCCCTTTTATAGTTTCTCTAATTTTAGATGTCTGTCTCGTCTTGTCAGATCGGTAAACCCCCTTTAAATGCACAGTGTAATGGTCTCTCATGTCAGCAGGCTAAGAACAGAAGATTCTGGCAGTTGATAAAATCCATATTCAGATCCCCACTCCTCTGCCTGCTGATGAGAGATCAGATCCTGGTCACACTCTCATGTAAATCCAAACTATTTACTGTGTAGATGCACCATCATAAACATGGAACTGGATAGCTTCAATGATCAATTTGCCCTTGCTTGGAAGCAACTGCTTCCAGGAAATCAGAAGGATCTTTGCTGTCAGAATGCAAGACATGAAGATTTTTATTTCAAGTGCACAATTATCAAGCTTTTGTGTGAAAAATAATGCACTGAGATTTGACTGGACTCTGTTCTGGAAGTGTTTCCAAGGCACTGTTTTGCAGGAGTGGACTGTAAATTCACTATTTGCTATGGGCAATCCCATTTTAGGGGGTCAGCTACATTCTGGAACCCCTCTCTGCTGTGCCAAATGACCACTTGCAGGATTAGCTCTGGGAAAGGGGATAGGATGTCAAGAGCAGAGGACTTTGGAAGAATAATTGTGGATTTAACACCTATTTTCCCTGGCTACCAGACTCCCAGCAAGGCTGGCGTTTGCCATGGAGTAAGGGGAAGGAACTGGGTGTTCCCTCTCCGTTGCTTGAGCAGCAGAGAGGGTGACTTTCCACAACTTTCTGCCTCAGCTCTCCCTTTCAGCTTTCCATCTCTGTGGCCTCAAAGACTCATCTCCAGTCCCTCACTGACTGAAGCAGCAGAAGTCAAGAGCAGTTTAGGGAGGTTGGCAATCACAATGCCTTTAGCTGTTCTAATCCAGTGCTGGGTGAAAGCCAGCACTGAGAAACAAAGAAATAGCCATCAAAGCAAGACCTCCACTTGACACTCTCAGTGAAAGGCTCAAGAGGCTGGCTCAAGTGGTGCTCTGGCTGGAACATCAGTGCCATCTCTCATCTTTTTATGAGTCATTTTGGGCCACAGCATCTGGATGCATGTGGAAAGGACCAGTAACTCCACTAATTTTTGGGGTCTAATTAATATATTCCAAAAATATAATACCACATATATACCAAAAACTGACAGGTTATTGACACAGGTTATTAATCTGATGGTGTGTATGATACAATCATCTTCTCTGTCCCTAAGTCCCCAGTAGTGGTTTTCAATACTTTTCCATTTACCATCACAACATTATTTTCAGTGAGAGACCCCGAAGGAAGGAATGAAAGTTTACTGACAACAGGCTTTTTCCTTGTTACCTTAAGGGAATTTTGGGACATCAGTGGAATGTAACTGTAATCAGTGGAAGAGCACCAGTCTGGAAGATCTCCTTGTCCACCTGACTTAATTGTCAAAACAAACAAGCAGAGTAGGATGCAAATTGCTGCCCTTCCTTCATCAGGGTGGTGAACACTCTGCAACACTGCAGCTCAGAATGCAGCCATTCCCACAGTCCCAGCCTCACACAAGGCTTATGGTCAACAACAAAACAAACCTCAGCTTAGCTGTGATTTTAAAATCATTGATGGATATTAAAATCATTCTTTCATATGTTTAAATCAAAAGCTGCCTTTTAAATTAGGATTGAGAATGACTTATGATTCTTCTTGCCATATGTTTAGAGGGGCATACTGACATCAGCACGGCCTTAATGCCAAATTCTTGCTCATAAAGTGGTTTCTTGAATGTTGATTCTTCCCATTTTCACCCCAGCCTGGTGTAAATCACACAAATAGCTAGGACTGGAGCCCAGCAATCATCACGCTATTAACTTTCTAATTGATGGTAATGGCCAGAATAAATTTCAGGCACCCCAAGGGGTGGTTAATGGATTTTGTAGCTTGAGGGCAGAGCAACAGGAAGCTTTTCCATTAATCAGGGAGATGAGACAACCATACATGTCCTACAACTCTCACCCCATCATAACACTGAGGTCATTGCAGCTTGGCTAAAAAAACCCTCACAGCAGGCTGAGCTCAGAAAGTTTGATACACTTGTTCAGCAGAGCTGCCTTAGCACCCACAGCCACATTACACATCCAGAAAGCCACTTTAGCCCACCTCCAATTAAGAGTAAGGAGCAGTTTTACTGTGCCATAAATGCACTGCAGGTCTTCTGCAGTGTATGTACTAAAAGCCAGAGAAAAGATTTTCTGGCTAGCAGCATCCAAGCATTTGCAACACAATATGCAATCTTCATTCTATCCTGCCAGTGCAAATCAACAGCTAGAAAGCTTAAAAGATCCAGACAGCCCAAGACATTATTGTCAAAATCACTGTCCGAGCCCCTTAGTTGTTATAATGGAGTAACTCCCAAGGACCAGTAGCATTTTAAAACCAGCTAAAAATGTGCTTCATGCATTAATTCATATTAAAGTTAGCTGGAAGATGCAATTCTCATCCCTTAGGCAATGCTAACTTTTTTTTTTTTGCCTTGCTTTAAAATGTCATTATTCCCAAAATCTGGATGGAGTAAGAATATAGGAGGGAAAGAGATTAAATTTAAAAATAGTAATTCAGAGTGTTTCATTTCACTTGTATCAGTGTTATCATTATCCATTGAATTGAATATTTTATAATACAGTCTGGCTGTTACCCTACAGGAAAAAAAGCTCCAATGAAACAAGGACAAAAATCAAAATGAAACACACTTTCAGTTTCAGATTATTCCTACATTTTCTGTCAAGATTTCATTTTTAAAATAGTGCAGAAGATTTATCTGAATAATGCTGCATTTCCCATAAGAAAACTGTTCTACTGGAAAGGATTTCAATTCATTCTCTGAGTCCAAGCAGTGAATACACTAAACTGTTAGCTTGCCTCTTAGCACACCACAGTACCTAAGAAAGAATTTGTGCTGCTGGATGCAAAAGCTGTACTACTGGACTACTCTACCCAAGAATCACTAATTAATGCTTTTAAGCAGACAAATAGAATGAGTGCCACTGTTTTTCTTTTTAAAGCAGTTTGAGTTATGCAGCTCTACCATTTGTGTCAGCTGCAAATAATAGACACCACCCAGAGCCACGCAGCTTTATGTTTTTCCTCTTGGTTGGGAGAAGCATATTTATCACTATGTATCTCAAGGATCAGTGGGGTTATAAAGCTTGCTATTTATAGCTACTCTTGGGGTATCGAGCAAGTGACAGTAATTTGTTCCTCTGACATCTAACCTTAGGTCAACTCCAGTAGCAGAAGATGGATTTTTACAGGAAATGAAATGAAAGTACACAGCAGAAGATTAATACTGTTTTCCAGGCCTGCGGAGAATGCATGCTCCCAATCACTCTGCAGAAAAAATGGTCAGGAGCTTGTGCTGTGTGTTAAGAATAGAGCAAGCTGTGGTCAAGGTGAGGTGTTCAAACAGTCTATTAGCAAACTGATACACTGGCATCTGGGCATAGAGGAATTGCAGGCTGACAGTCTAGAAATGAGCTCAGCTCTTCGGGTTCTTTGATTTTGAAAGTCATCTTTAAGTCAGCACCAGCTACAGATAAAATGGGATTTGCTTTTATGTTAGTGGTAAAAGATAAAAGTAAGTTAAAGGATAAAAGTAAGTTAAAGCTTGGCTCTAAATTCCATATAACAAACATCTTGTGCCAGGTTACTATTTTACCCTGCATTGCAACATCATCTTATTTTAAATAAATTTTCTGTTTGTGGGAATATAAGGACTGCAGACTGAAACATCTTTAAAAGAGTTCCTGACACTAAAGTCCTAACTGATGGGCCATATTCATCCACTAGTCACAACCTACACTCCTAAACAATAACCTAAAAAAAAATTAAAAAAAAAAAAATTGACCAGAAGACTTATTTTCCCCACAAGCCATCTGTTTTTAATTTATTTGGAATTAAAATGATAAGGAAGGCCTTTCCAAAGCTGTGGGTGTATGAAGACATTAATTATACAATCTAGTCATTAAAATAATGCTAACAACAGGAACTCAGCCAAGTACCCGAAAATTCTTTCCACCTTCTTATAACTGTCATCCTCATCCACCACCAACACCCTTAATAAAGGTGTGTCTTCTAACATGCTCAGAAAATTTCAGATTTGCCAACCAAATTTCACACTTGACCACAAAAGCCCTATAAACCCCCAATGTCCCAAAACAGCTGGAAAAAGCCATGCTAATTTCACCTGTGTGAAAGCCAAGGCTGGTAGAAAAAGTGTTAATAACTACAGAAGGTTCGATTTGCACTTGGAATGACAAAGGTCACACAGCTACATAAAGATTTTACCCTCTGAAAGGACCTTCATAAGTCCCTGGACATTTCTCTGGGAGATGGCTGCCAAGTCCTATCCTGCTGCGGGCTAGAAAGTCACTGATAAATGACTGGAAGTGGAAGGTCTTCAATCCAGTTTTGATTTATTAGTGCCCAGTTAGAACAGACACGTTAAGTAACAGTTGCTGCGGTAGCCAAAGGCTGGAGCTGTGAGTCTGGGTGGTGGGGAAGGGAAGGAGGCAAGAACAGGAGCAAGATTTTAAATGTGCAGTTCAAGTGGGGAGCAGACATTCATGGATCACAGGTATGCCCCAACCTCCCTGTCACGCTGCCAGGAATGTAATCATCTGTTGCTTAAAGGTCCTGTAGCAGGTGAAACAAGACCAGACAACTGTGACCAATCCTGCTACGTCTTGAGAGGTCAAATTCCTACCAAAAAATGCACTGAACTTCCCTTTTCAATAGATGAGAATTGGAGAATTGTAAGTACACAAAAAAAAAAAAAAAAAAAGAGTCTGCGATTTTTTCACTGCTTCAGAATAAAGTTCCCTGTTCAGCTTATCTAATTTTTGTGTGAATAAAGCACCTTAACCTTCACATCATGTATGGTTTTTTCTGTCTCCATCCTCTGCCCCATTTTAAAATTTATGGTTACCATTTAGGCTGATTTCCATTTCCATTAATAATACGTGCAACTGATGTACATTTAAGTGACTTTAATCATGTTGTAGTGACAGGTTTAGCTTAAAGCAGGGCTTCACTTAGAACTATCAAGTAAATTTCTCTTGAAAAGGTCAGTTTAACATTTAACAGGAGGGCCCATTCCAGACAAATTAGAATTTGCTCCAATTGCTTCAAGTGCAAACACTTTTCAGGCTGCCTTCAAGAGAGGCATGTCAATCAAAAGAGAAAAGTGTCAGGCACCCAAGAGAGAAGGTTCACTGATGCCTCCTCATACAGCCAGCCCAAGGACTGCTCAGACACATGGGCAAAACTAAAATATTTCTGCCGCACTGTTCAAGATCTGGGGCCAGACCTTCCCACAGAAAGTAGATCTGGGGAAGTTTGGCCAAGCCCCTGACAAGTCAGGTTTCTTATTTCTAATTGCTGCAGCAACAGGAATGCAGAGGGAGCAGCTTTCTGTGTGAGAGAGGGGTTATTAGGTGTGCATCCCACGAGGATTTGTTATTGTTCTGTGCCTGCCAGAGACATTTGAGAGCAGCACAATAAGCAGAGAGGCAATACCTGTAACGCTGTCTCAGTGGCACTCTCAGCAGTAGCCCAATTCCACGCACCCTGCAGCTGGTGACAGCTGGCATCATCACAAACAAAACCCAAGAAATAAGTTTGTGCTTGTAACATGTGAATCCTTGAACCAGAACCTCTAGAGAACAGAGTGACATCAGATCTTGTGGTACCTCCACATTGCTGATGAGCCTTTCACTGTCAGCAGTGAAGCAGGGCCTGTAACCTCCTGTTCCTGTGGCACCCATACAAGAATGTAATATGTCCTCGTAGATCTTTTTCATTGAAAATAAATTTTTCCTTAGGATGTTCTCCACCAGGTGACAGTTTCTGAATAAAATCAATGACATACCCTCCAGGGACCTGTCCAACCTTTCTAGTAGCTGGCTGAATGACATCATCCATTTAGTGACAGGTTTCACAGGTTTTTTTTACTATCAGGTTTTGCTAGTTTCAAAAATGCAAAATTCCTCATAAAACAGAAATTCTGTTTGTCTAGACAGCCAAGTAAAGTAAGTTCATTGGGCTGTAAATTTCCCCTGACAACTCCCAAGTTCTCCAGGAGTCCTGGAGAAGCATCAAAGAGTATTTGTGACATTTGTGCTGTCACACTTCTTGAACAATCTTCATTACTTCACAGGTTTGTGCTTCTGCCGAAAGAGTGTGGTTGAGGGAAACAAAACAAAACAAAA
>WAAE01023472.1:0-35379 GCA_013400495.1 Nicator chloris | reverse complement strand
AAGCCTTCACAAAGCCTGAGTTGCTATACAGGTATAAAAGCAAGGACCAATGTGCAATTTACAGAGGTAAGTTTCCAATTAGCAGGGAAAGGCAAAAAATAATAATGCTGTTAGTTACCCTCTTAGAAAGAAAATTCCACCCATGGTCCTGCAACTTTTCAGCTTCTACAGATTTTATATTTGCATAATACTCTCTTTAACCTCACTTTATCAGGAGGTAATGGTAAGACTGCATAAACAACATCTGCTCATCCTCACATAAGACCTTTTTATAAAATTCAGCTGAACAACAGATGACCTTTAACAGTGACACGTTTCTGTCAAAAAGCCTTTCAACAGTATCAGGAGCGTTTTTGTGCTCCCACCAACCAAGGTACATGGTATCCTTCTGGCAGCACTACAAACTGTCACACTCTGATGCAGCTGTTTTCAAAATACACTGCCGAACAGTAATGCTGGAACTCAGCAAGGGCTCTCTTTTCAAAAGGGTGGACAAAAGCCACCCTTTTGAAAGCAGAATGTGTTAAGCAATAGTATAATACCGTGTTTCAATATCTTCTTGCACACCAAGAAGTTTCCCTTCATGTAGTGAACCACAGAGAGACAAAGCAAGGTGTTTATTTGGATGGGAAAACTTGCATGTCTAAGGTTTAAATGGAGTTGTGACTTCTACAAGTGAATCCGCATGAAATATGATGGCTTTCCATTCCCACAGATGATTGTTTAAAACAGTTCAAAAACCTAAGGTAGTGCAGTAATATGTGTAAACAGACACTATTAAAAGAACAAGAAAGAGGAGATACTCATAATATATTCAAAGGTTTGGCTGAGGACAAAAATTATAAATGTGATGTAATAGCAGAGAATTCTTACTCTTCTAAAGCCTGAAGCATGTTCCCAGGTTCTTCAAAGGATAGAATATCAATGATTTGGTCATTCATAATTATATCTTCACTGAAGAGTTCACCTGAATTAAATTGAGAATGTTCCACTTTGTGATTTTGGCTGAGATCAGGCTGTATCTCCTAAAAAAAAAAAAGAGAGACAAAAAGTAGCAAAAGGTAGATTACAAAAGAAATGTGTAATGAGTGTCTGATCTAATTTTATTGCAGTTTAACTCTGGGTGAGAAGGTTTCTACTTATCATCAAACTGTTAAGCTGGAAAGAGTATAAAGAGGTTGTGCAATTCAGATATGTATCTGAAAGCAAATATACCACTTTTATTTCAGACTGATCTTTTTCAGTACATAACTGATCTGGAATACAGATGAAGAAAATGAGAACACAGAACACTTGTGAAAGTCATCTAGGAAGTTGTCTTCTACTTCAAACTTTCTAGGTAATATTTTAAAAAATTGCCATGGTATACAAATGACATATGACAACATTACAGTATTATTAGCTGAATGACATGGCAAAACTAATCCTATCCATGATGGAAGTGATTCAGTTCAGAGAGACTTCAGACTGAGGGCTAATAATACTGTGTAAAAACCCCACTATAAATATCTGATGGTACACCAAGCTGGACCTTTTTTACTAATTCATTATCACTATTTCTTTTGTAAAAAGAAACAAGTCACATCTTTTTCATTTAAAGAGATTAGTTTTTCAGACCCAAACTAAATAAAATTTACTCATGGTGTAATTTTCAACTGCAGAAAGGCTGTAAGCAATTTGTGAGGTACTCTGGTCAGTGCAGAGGGACGAGAGATCCACCACCCTTTCAGCAGACAAGTGGTGCAAACCTCTCAGCATACCTCTCTTAGGACTGCTCCAATCACTGTAATAGTCTCACTAAGGTCTCTAGTTCCCTCCTAATGAAGTAGTTATACTTTACATAAGTACAAAAATAATTAATAGAAGGAACGGCTGGAACTGCACCAACTTGATTAATATTTACCAGATTCTGTATTTTCTTTCTCCAGTCCAATACATACTGAAATATTTTCTTCAAACTAGCACAGAACAATGAAAATACTTTATCCTCAGTCCCATCTGTTTTGCTTAATCACTTTAGCTATTATTGCACATTGAAGAAACTAAGACCAAAATTCAAATCCCTATTCCTAATAATCAGAAAAAAAATTTGCACCCAAGTTGCTGTGTTCAAGATAAGTTGTCTACTCCCTTGGCAACTTATTATAACCCAGAGACATCCTGCTTCTAATTCTGAGGGATGGAGGGGATGAAGAGAGGAATATGGAAAGCAACAAACAGGCAAAGGGTAATCCCCCTCTGATCTAAAGACAATATCCAGGTACTGACAGCAGTTTTTTGGATCAAGGTATCATTCTTACACTCACCTCTAAATCTGATTGCACTAAAGTTTAGAGGCTGTAGAGATTACATTACCTGTGAGCCAAATCCATCAGTTGGTGGCTTTTTACTCATCTTCAAAAACTCTTCAGATAATCTTAGTTAGCAATTATTATCATCACATATGATCAGTGAAAAAAGTTAAATAACCTACCTGACAGACAGTACAACTCACCTGGTTTTTACTACAGAAACTCCATTTTAATATTTGGGTTCGGTAAATAATGAAAAAGACAGCACACGTTAGCACAAGGGAAACGAAAAAAGCAGTGAAGAACCCTGAAGCACTGATGGCATGGTTGTATAAAATCTGAAATTAAAAGATCATTTAATTAAAATGTTATTTTAAACATATATAAAGATCAGATCATAACTGTAATTCAAATACTGTCACTGTAAGCAAACAGTAAATTATTTTTAAATGGCTTCACACAACTTCAGGATTTCTCAGCATTATGTTATTACTACATTTTGATGAGTATTTTCAAACAAGTGTGTATTTTCAATAGGTTTCCAAGTCAGCACAGTTTTCTATGTTCACCTTGTCTGAATTCCTGTGTAATTCAAGCAAGAGAACTCCACAGACTGAATTTTTTTGCTGTGACTTTTGGGTGCCCTGTAGTTAATAGCCTATTTTCCAAAGTTGTCACTTTTCTTAGAAGTCTCACTGAAATTGCTGACATTCTGGAAAGTCAGTCAGATGTTGGCTACTTTAATAACCAGCCATTTCTTGATTCAATGAAACTGAGTAAACACCACAGGGAGAAAGTACCAATATGAGTTCAGAATAAACATGCAACTGACACCCACCCAATCTGTGTGTCACCATGCATCTTCTGCATTAGCCTGAGTCAGAAAAGGCTGGCAGGAGCACTGGTACCATGAGCCAGATAACAACTTAGTAGCCCTTTCACTTTAGCTCTTCACTTAATCTTTAAATCAAATTGCACTAAAAATTAATTTTTTTTTACTTCATGCTCTAAGTAGCAAAAGTTAATTCAGTGTTTGTTTAGTTCTAGGAGATCTTTCAATGAAAAACATAGCACAGCTATTAGTGTAATGTTTTACCACAAACTGATCACTCTGCTGGGGCTAGGAACTGTAAATAATTAACATGCTTCTTGCAAGCTGGGTTTGTTTTTTTCCTGGAGCAGAAACCTGACAGCATTCCATACAGTCAATGGTAATTCTGCATAGGAAACAGTATTCAAACATGGCCCACAATTTGAAAATAATTTATTGCAATTTAACACCTCTGTCACGTCAGGACTTTGACTGAGATCCCTCCACTTTCAGGAACAGGGGATGCCATAGAAAATACTTAGAGAAAAAAAGCTGCTTTGAAACCACTTCATCATTTTGTCTGAACCCATTGCATTTGTCTAATTTCCATGCACTCTGTGAAATTTAAGGATCTCTAGGCTTCTGGAGAAAGCAAGGATCTGGTGACGCTATGGATTCAGTGAAGCTGGAAAGAAGCTGCTTAAGTTTTGGTGAAGAAAAAGCAATGGCTACGGAATGACTCTGTGCTTTCTAAGTAAAAAGTGAGGCCCATGGTGGGACAGTCAGTCTGCACGAGGGCAGGCAGTTTTGTCTGTGCTTTTATCCCTAAAGAAAATGAGCTCTGGAAGGACAGGCCATGTCACTGGGGGGGCTGTCAGTCCAAGCAGAACACAGCAGGTGCTTAATGCCATCTGAAAGCACCACAGTGGATGATGCAGGGGAGGTGCCAGAGCCCTGGCTCAAGTCAAGACCAGTGTTGGCCCTGCAGATCAACCTTCAAACCACAGACACATCAGCAGGCCTCAAAAGCCATTCCTTAAGCTAACCTCTAAAACCATCCCCTCAGTGGGAAGAGACATTACAGGCCCAAGTTTCTTTCAAGAATTGATGTGTTCCCACTGCTTTGCATGATGCTGAGAGAAGCAAGCCTCATAAAAATCAGTGTAAAGGAATTACCATCTCTCCCATGCAACACACTTAGATGGGAGAACTTCCCTTTTCACCAGTGTCCCATTCAGCATCCAACTCCCCTAGCCAAGGGCAGAGGCACAAAATACTCACAGGCTCCTGAGGTGCTGTGGGATGACATCTTGCACAGACACTCAGCAATACCCATATTTTTTTTCATAACTTATAAAACTACCTTGTTCCAGGCAACCAAGCACTTCCAGTGGCACAGAAGAGAAATCCACAGGGTTTGTAAAACTTTAAGGAACAGCATAGTATCTAAGTGTTCAAGCAAATCATGTGAAAGCTGATGGGACCAATGTAGCAGGACACTGCCATGACCACATAATTAATTCTTCACTTGTCATTCCCAAAGTCAACATCTACTGTCCACTTACTCACATATGTGCATTGGCTTTAACATACAGGAATAGGCTTAAATAATTATTTTTAACAAATAAATCTGAGATGGAGAGCATTTATGACAGCTGACAATATGAATGAAATAAAATACATCACACCTGCTCCAGCTAATCCTAATTTCCTTGCACAAACTGGTTTCATTCCAAAACACCTTATGCTTGGCCACAGCCCAAAGTCAAATATTATGCATGTGAAACATGACGTGTTAAATAATTTCTAAGCTTTATTTTCCAAAAATTTACGGTATTTTCCACACATCTTTACCACACATTTTAGTTACAAAGTGTGTTCATTTACTATGTTCAAATGCAGCTGAGCTAATTTTACCTACCTATGGAATAGTTCACAAGAACTTTTTGAGGTCTAACTATCAAGTTCAAATTGGAAAAAAATAATAAGCACACTAAAAAGGTTTTATGTATAATAATAGATTGCAAAAATTTTCATGGTCAGTTGAGACCAGTGTAGCTTACAGTCTTGGCTTAAGATATCAGCAACTGCTGCAAATCAATTCACACTGAATTTTACAAAGAACATTCATGAAGTTATTTTTCTAACCCAGTCAGCTACTTCATGGTTTACACCTCTAAGAGTTTCCAAAAAATAGATTTATGGCAAATCCATTTGTAACTCTTAGCTACATAAATGTCCAATCGTTTTAAATATTACTAGATCTTTATCCAGGGACAATGAGTTCTCTAGCTTACGTATAGTTTTACTTCATATCATGTTTAATCATGGCTTTCATTTTAACAGAATGGGCACTTGATCTTCAATTAGGAGAAAGCCAAGTCCAGACACGTATTTGTTACAATAACAGAAGCTGAGAAGGCAGAGATCCCCAGCAGAAGAGAATACTGGAACAAGAGTTCCCTGTGCCCAATCTCCAGAGATTACTTATTCTAAAGGCAGAGAGAAACTCATGGGACAGGTCCATGGAAGGAATGAGTGGTCTAGTCCTCAGGACCTATTCAGGCAAGCCTTAGCCACACGCACAGCCATGGCAAAAATGTTCTGTGGTGAAACAAACTGCTTCTGCCTGAATACAGATAATCCCAGTAGATTGCTAACCAAGGCACAGCTTCTTCAGAAATGAGCCCTTGCAACAGCAACCTGTCAAGTTAATGAGAGGCTGGAGGAGAAAAACAAGTTTGGTGAAGGGACTGCTCTAGCAATGAAACTGATGGATGAACTAGAAAGTTTTTTAATAAAAAAATTATCTAGAAAGCATAGTACTGCTGCAATCAATGTAATTTTGAAGATTTATTTGGCCTGTTAAAAACTACTTTTCAGAATTACTTCAGAAGCCAAGAACAAAAGGCCATATTGGAAGAATACTAGTTAAAAATGAAAGGAACCATAAACTATGCCACTCTTTCTGCAGTTTTATTCCTCAGGCTTGAGTATCAGCATCATATAGAAACCTTTCCTCAGCGGGTGGAGGATACCTTTACTCTTCTGGAAAAATAAAAAGCTTTCTCATGGTGGTAAGGCACAGCAGCAGGTGAGCATAATCCCCATCACTGTTTCCTGTGCCTGGATGATTCTTCAAATGAAAGAACACGGCAAGGAGCATAATGGGATTTTTAGATTTTCCATAGTAAATATTGCTGGTTTAAGACAAAAAAACCCCCTTACGTTGAGTCCTGTTTTCTTCTTCTTAAAATCTGAGGAGGCAGAACTTGTGTATGAATGATTACTAGCCAACAGCTGAGTGATGAGACACGTGTACACAAGTGCATCCTTAGCTCCTAAAATTTACTTTTGATTGTCCAGAAGTATAAGCAGGAGAGTCAATGTAATACCAAATCATAGAATTTACCTTGGTCTTTTCTTCTTCTGTTATGGTAAATGATGCTGTCAATGATACAAGATGTGTTTTATTCTGAAAGAGATACAAAAAATTACCTGTATTAAAAAAAAAAAAAGCAGAATCCACCAGTAAACAGCCTAGAGTCTCTAGAAAAGCCTCTCCTTAGAAGATTAGCTATACTTCTCATTAAGCTTAAAGCTGAAATAAATCTGATAGGAAAATGCAGTGTACTTAGGGGTAACACTAAAAGACATGGAAGCAGCTGCTCTGTGGGATAAACTCCCCATACCCCAATGCACAAAGTATTACATTTTTCTTTGCCTAAAAAATCTGGGTTGACTGAGAATGCACAGACCAGGAGCCACAGTAAGTACATAAATCTGTAATGCTCCTAAATGCCCTGTTGTTTTAAGTTTTCCTCTCCACCACTCTAGTACCACTCCTATACACATGGAACATTTTTTCCTCCAAAACCAAGGAGAAAGGCAATTGAAATGAAAATACATCCGCAGGTTATAATTACATGTAATTGTGAAAACCATGGAAAAACCATCAAGCCATATTTAAGAACTGAAAAATTTTACTTTGGCAGAAACCACTTGTTCTGTGTCCTACTCAAAGCCAGGCTAATCCCAGTATTAGACCAGTTGTTTCACAGCCTGATGCAACAGTTCTCAAAAATCTGCAAGGATGGAGATTTCTAAGCTTCCCTGAAAAATGTTTCAGACCCAGAAAACTCTTATACTAAAAGGTGTCTTTCTTATGAGCAGAGGTTTTCCTTTGCTGCAACTTGTTCTTCAGTTAAAAGAAATTTTATTATAAAAATATGGCAAAACTTTCAATCTCTCTTAGACTTCAGGAATACACATGTAAGTATGTGGGGCACTTATTTCCAGGACAGATCAATAAACTGGAAAGAAATATGAAAAGTATAAAGAAAGGCTACAAGACAACACTTGGACTTAAGTCTACGACTTCCTAAGCTATGAAGAATAATTAATGTATTTATAAATTTATAGTAAACAGTCAGAGAGCCTAAGAGTTTCATTTCGTTACATGATGGCCTCATTGCTTAGGCAGGCAAGAACCACCTTGGAGACTTTTTTTTACCAAAATTGTGAAGAGCAGAATAAAATCGTGAATGAAATACCTGTGACGAACTCCTGAAGGTTAGCTTCGCAGGCAGTGTCAAGACCCTGCCATGCCACATTTCTTCTGCATCAAGAAGTGCAGAGTAGTTGACTGCAAAGTGTTCTCCACCTATTAAAACAGGGATATGGATAGATTTGCTCTGTTCCATAAAAATTTCTCAAAGATCCCTGGGGAAGGCTTGGGACAGCACTGGAGCTTTTCCTTTCTGACATACCAGATACCACATATCCAGAGCAGACAGTTCATGGCAACTTGAGCTCAGCAACATCCTTTATATCTGCTGCCTCTAAGAATTCAAGCAAATTCAGCCCAGGATCTGGAAACTGCATTAAATGATGCCCCGACCTACCCAAAAGCATTCTTTTTTGATACCAAAACTCTACATGAGATTATTTTAAAATATTTTTATTATCGAATGGACTGTCTACATTTTAACCACTAACTTGTTGATTCTCCCCTTCTTGAAACCCAAGAGAAATCTGACAGATTTCAGGTGAATTTTGATTTACAGTGCACTGAAGTACAGAAAAATTATTATGGCCAACATTGAGCATGACAGTACACAGACCAGTGTAGATAGAGCCTTTCTGTCCAGCCTCAGTGGCAAGGTATGGGCTGACTTCAGGATTAATTTAGTAATGACCAAATCTCAAACTACACAGAAATCTGGTCTGCTGGATTTTCTCCCACTTCAGTATTTTTCACACTGATTTGTCTGGAAAAGCTAGCTTCAACTCCAGATTCAGTAATTCTAAATAAATTATGTAGCAGCTCCAACTTGGCTTACTAGATCAGATATGCAAGCCATTTTTCTATTCTTTCTCAGGGATAATTATTTCCAGGAAATCTCTGTGGAAAGCCAGCAATTCCTTGACATTTCCAAAAAGACCAGTCCTGCAATCAGGACCACTGCTCACACTGCTGTTATCAGAAATGGAGTTTGGCTATCCAATTGCAATCACACAGCAGCCCCAAGTTTACTTATTTCCCTTTTCTATGTGGAAATCTTTCACCATAAAACTATCATAACCAGAGATACTTTGATCATAAACAGGAATCAGTGAACACTTGTGAAGCTCCTGAAGAAACATTATGACTCCCAAAAGCAAGCTGCTAATTTTCGACATGCTTGTGATTAAAAAAGGAGATGAAGAAATCAAGAAAGATAAAATTTAATGCATGTGCACTGATTGAACTGCTACCAATTAGAAAAGGAACAAACTGACTTCACAACTGGAAGAGGCTTATTTCTCTATTACTTGCTTTGACTTTATAATTTGTTCAGTTTGGAGAGAATAGATGCTGAGAAGAGTTGCCTTATTTCTGATGAATTATTTTCCCTGTTCACACGGCCTTTCGCAATTCCCATGCACCTCAATAGCTCAGCAAGCTGAACAGCCACACTTGGCTACAGAAGGCTCAAAATATGATTAAAATGCCTTTTGCACAAGTATTTAAAAAAACTCAAAATACAATTGTGAAAGACTCTCATTTTGATGGCAACTTTTACAAAGTACAGGAGGCTCAGTTCTGTGCCTGGAAGATTGGAAGCAGTTCAAAGGTGGGAGTCAAAACAGTTAACAGTGTGCTGACAAAATTGGAAACTGCAGCCTAAAACCTTTTCCAGACTTTTTCACCTGTTTTAACTGATAATCAAATAATTTACACCACTATAATTAATTATTTAAATAAATAAATACTGTGATTTTAACAGATGCACTTTGGCATGTGTTATCAGGGTATTTTACTGCAGATTTTGTTACCTTGCAAGAAACTTTTCCTGTAAATCTGTATGCCATCTGTGGTCTTGTTCCCACTGTTTTTTTGAACATGTAGACCGGTGATGTTGTCCAGGAGGATAAGGTCTGTGATGTTTGTTGAGAGCAATGTGTTGGTGTTATTAATCACAAGTGTAATGTATGCAGTTTGAGGGTCATGTTCAACATCCACCTGAAGCCAGAAATATTAGTATTAATGGTGCAAGACAGCTCTGGTTGTGCATCTTAACAGAAAAATTTATAGCCTCGATTACAAATAAAACTTCATTATATGTGTAAACTTATTTTCTGAAGGTATTCTGAGTGATCTGTAAATGAAACTACACTCAGTTTGATCTCACACTCCCAGTGAGATTTTAATCTTTGGTATGTCAAGCTGTTGATCTCACACTCCCAGTGAGATTTTAATCTTTGGTATGTCAAGCTGTTGCTTGGAGACATTGGCAGAAAACCAGAAGGTGGAAACCCAGCTCATACAGGACCAAAGTGTAATCAAATTCTGAATATCCCTGTGATACTGAATACAACAAAAAAATGGATCATAACTTTAAAACCAGAGTTTGGAAAACTCTTAAATTTTTACCAAGGGTGTTTCTTTTGCAAACTGCCTCACTGCAAAGCAATTCTGTCCATGCAGTTTTGATCTCTATTTTCCTTCTTTTCATAGCAACCCCACTCTCGGAAGGACACCGGCTGTCTCAACTTGCCCTTCCCAGATGAGGGCAGATGGAGCCACCAGTGAACTTGGGAGTTCATGGCTCTGCTTCCAGTTAGCAGTGAAGGTCATACACTAATCACCAATCTCTAGCAACATGCGCTCACATGATTTTATTTATATATTCCATTAAGCCCTTAAGTCTTATCGAGCAATTATACCCTCTAAATGAAATTACTGTGAGCACAGAATTGCTTACTGACCTCTCACCTTCCAAACTGCCTTTCTCTGTAACTCATATTAAACCAGAATTGTCTAAATCTTTATAGGATCTCTAATGATATGGTGATCTATAGTATATTCATGATGATTTATGAGGTTTCAAGCAATGACACTAAACAGTCCTTTAACTGACAGAATTATGATTCAGGCTGAACATTTCTCTTTTTAGATCTTCCTTTTAAGGAAATGTCTACACTGTATCTGGACAGCAGCAAATATAAAATAATAAAGTAGTCCCCACAAAAAATGAGTTCTAAAAATCTGAATTGTGATAAGACTTCAGAAATCACACCAGAGTTCATGGTAGCCACAGGGTTCAATACATGTAGATGGTCTCATTGTGCACTGATGTCTGCATTTCATACTAATTCAGCATAGAACCAGGTCACAGTTTTAGCATTACATGAATCAAGGAGAAGAAACAGCTTAATGAAATTATTACAGCTTAGTCTACATTTCTCTATTTAAGTGATGGAATTCCCAATTGTTTACTGTACTAGAAGCTGCAAACAATGTATAAAAATGTATGTATTAATGCATGTATAAAAATAGGCTTAGTTATATTTCTGAGGAAATCATTAGCAACTTCACATGCTGGTATATGCAGCATGTTATACCCCAACTTCTGAGAGTTAAAACCATCAGGTATTAAAAATTATATTATATGATGTTATATTTCGGTCAGATTCTCTCTCTCCTGGTTTCTGAACTGGCATGATGCAGTCAAAGATCCCTTTCAACATTTCATGTGCAATCACAAAGGCTAGATACTTGCTTTAAAAAGTAAAACCAAAACGAAACAGGAAAAAAGTCTCAAAACCACATTTCTCATTAATATTAAATATTAAATCCATGTTCTTCATTCCTTATTTTTGACTGGCAATCAGACTTAAGCTCAGTTGCAAAGGGGTTGAAAGAATTTGGATTTTTTTCCCCCTGAAATCAGCAGATGACAATCAAGCAACAGGTATGGTTTGACTGCTCCCAGAAAGAACTCCTCTATACAGTGCTGCCACTGTGATCAGTGACCACTCATTATCTTCTTTAAGTTGCTCCTCTAATTTGCCTGAAGATGTTTTTTATTGCTTTTGAAGCAGATGGTTAGGCTGCCAGGCATCTACAGGAACCAAACCCATTTGCAGCCACTGATGATGCATAAGCACCTGCTCTACTTTCTCTCTGCTGCTGAAGTGCCCCATGTGTGTCATCACCCCCTGCAACTGATCTCACTTCAGGTACCTGGGAGAGTGGCGTGAAAGAACCACAGCAAGAGCATGGATATGACAGGAGAAAAAGGTGGAGGAAGGAATTGCCATGGAAGTTGAAAGGAATGGAGGATCCTTGTTAAGAATAAGTTAGAACAACTAGAAACAGGAAAGGAGGGAGGAAAAAAGATTATAGAATAATTGATAATCTCCAGTGCACAAATGCTTAGGAGATTAAGAAACAAGACAGGCAAAAGTGTTAGAAGACAAGCAATTAAATTTAAAGATTTATTTCAGCTCTGCTAAAGATTATTGTCACTGTGAAGTACTATTACAGAAAAGGTCACATCACGTGAACGGAATGAAGCTCTTAAAGAAACATATTTCTGGAAAGAAGGCAGACAGTGGGTGCTAGAATCACTGGCAAAATTTAAACACCTCAGTTTCAATAAGGTTATTTCTATGTTAAGATGTTGGAAAAATCCTGACTCCAAGAAGCAACATATGACACCTCCATGCTCTGAGGAGCGACTCATTGCAGGAGGAGGAAAATGTGCAAAAATCACTTTTTTCTATTTAAAACAGCTAAAGAGCACCATATGGCCAGTCTGTCTCTTAGCATGAAAGCATTTGTTCACTCAAAATAGGACTGAAGCAGAGGACAAGGTAAGCCAAGGAAAATTATATGTGAACTGCATTTGCAGGTGGAAGACAATCACATATAATTGTATAGTTTTCAGTAATTTGCAACTAATAGCACTACAAAAGTATTTTCTGATAAAGCCAGCATCAACAACAGATTACCTTTAATCTCCTACAGCAGTTATTTTGCAGCTTTTAATGAGCCTGTGTGAGGCTGTGCTGTAAACAGCAGAAAAAACATGGGAATGTTTCAAAGTCTGTTTCTGAGAGGCTCTGGTATAAAAATTGAGAGAATCCACAGAAAGAAAAGCAGAAGATTCAGTTACTACTTCTTATGTCTGAAATGCTCACTATTCAGCCTCATTAATCATGATATGCTGCCATTTCAATAACAACATTGGAGGTAATCAGTGCCATGAGACATGATGCATTTTCATTCTTCCCTACACAGCTATCTGGTGAAGGTTACAATGTCACCTCTTCTGTACCAATTACTGAATCCTCTACCCTCACAGGCACCATTTCAGTGGCTGAATTCAAATATGTCCTAAAGTTGGACACGTGCTCTCTCTCCAGGAGACAGCTAAGATGAACTGACTGTAATTATAAAAATTCATACCTGCTTCATCCAGTGCAAAGAAAGAGAAAATTAAAAAGGAAAAAATTAAAAAAAAAAAAGAAAAAATAACACTCTAGTAAAAATAAAATAGGAAGTTAAAAAAATTCTTACAATAGGGAGGTCTTTGCTCCCTGTAAGCATTTACACAAGTCAAATGAAACCTTTTTTTATTAAATACTGTGCTGTGAGTCCCACTGAATAAGCAGACTATGACACAATGGCTTTTCTATGGTTGTGCATTAGGATGCCCAAACACACAACGGGCAGCACAGGGGTTAGTGCTTCATCCTTCAAAAGAAGTCCACACTTGATCCAGAGATAGGGCACCCATGGCTGAACCAGGGGAATATCTCAGAAGGTTTCTCTCATCTTGTAAAATTTGTCTCTATCTCTACCCAGCCTCTTGGCTGATTACTCCAGAGTTCACTGGGATTTGCCCATACGTGGTTTTAGAAATTCACAGTCAGGTTTTTACTTCAACCACAATCTAAAATGCTCTGAAGACTGAGAGATTTCACTGACTTCTGTTTTGAATCAACATTGCAAAACGGTGCCTCTCAGAAAGTGGGACAATCGTAACATCAAAAGGCACATACTCCCAAAAACTAAACATGGGCACAATTAGGTCCCCACTTTTCAAAGGTCATTTGGGTACAAACTGTCTACCAAATTAACAAGATAAATGTAAGAGAACTTACCATACCACATTTCTGAAGAGTTATTCCAAATTCAGAAGACACTGACATGTTGGACACATCTTCAGGCTATGGAGGAAGGGGAAAAATCTACATAGTGTATGAAAACATAATTCACGAACTTCAGCAACAAGTTAAATCAGATAAATAAAGAAATTATTAAAAAATTTTAGAGGTACTTATTGCCTTCGAATTTAGGAGTTTTATAATCCCAACAGTTAAATCTTTTTTCTAGTCCAAATATGGAAAAACTACTTATTCCCACAAGTAATTATTAGAATCTTAATTAATATATTCATCTTTTGACTATCACAATTCACAAAAGAAACACACTATGCACAAAGTTCATCAGACTATACAGATTCTTTTCATTACTAAGTGTCTATCAGAATTTACACAGCAAGCACACAGCTGTATCTGTCACAGTAATTCTTTGGAAGTCCAAAAACTAGTTGGTGTTGCTGAAGTCATGTCAAATGAGCACAATCATCTGAGACAGAAATGTACCAACTGGATAGTAAATTCCCAGCATTCAGTTTTTACAGAATTGCTACAATCCTTACAAGAACTGAAAAAACCATCTTTTACTGACCAGAAGGTGGCTGACGTCAGACTCTCGTTTGAACAACACCTTCTTTGTCCATGAGGGTATCAAGGCAAACAGCGAATGGCTCCACTGGTTGCCTGAGGCTGCAGAGGTCAAGAGCTGGTGAGGGGCTTTGCTTGCCTGCATGTCCACAGGTAAGGGCACTGCTGGAAACCAAGGCAACATTCAGCATTAGAGCTAAGGCTGGGTCCTGCATGGCAGCCACTCAGTGCAGAGTCCAGCCAGGGAGGGGCTCATGGCACCAGTGCTCTGTGTGCACGCAGAGCAAGATACTCCCTGTCAGGGCACTCGAAATCATGACAGGCAACAGAAACTGAGGCCAGCCAGGAAACAGATGGGATTTGTCCTACAAAACCCAGCAGGAGTCAGAACAAAACTGTTTCCTCCCTATGGAACTCTGATATACCCCACAGAAAACTTCTTGCCATTTAAATGTAAAGCATTTAATGCATGAATTAAAAGGTATAAGTCAACTGTTAATATTTTCAACACAAAGAAACTTTCAGCAAAGCATAAAGAATTCAAACAATCCACAGTGTGAGGGGCATTAGTGCTAAAGGTGCTCTGCTTCAAAAATACGGTCTTCCAATCAAGCATTGATCTTGCCAATACATATTCAGAACTAAAATACTTCTCAGTTGAGGATGGATCTCAGTTACATTTCAGTTGAAGTGCCATCAAATCAAATGCTCATAAATTTAGTAATAAGTAATATAAATGTTACCTTATACTCTTAAATTTTTATGAAAGATTAGTCAGTGATATTACACAAAGTAACAGGCATAATTTTGAAATCATGTAACTTTGATCTAGGAAAGTAAAAGCACCTATGACATTAATAAAAGAAGCTTATACCAAAAATAAATAATTAAATATGTTAAATTGGCATAAGGTAAAGCTGCTGAATTAAGAGAAAACTGTTATGAAAACTTAAAATGATAGCTGGTTGTCTGTGCTCAAAGAAGTTACTTTTTTATTTTTTACTTAATATTATTCTCATTTGTTAATTACTTTTAAATCAATTTTCAGCAACATACATTAATATGAACAAAAACTCCCATTAAAAAGGCAAGTAATTTTGTGAAATGACTTTTCTGTGAAAAAGCCTATTACATATAAATAAAATATGAAAAGCTGAAGATACTAAAATCTTATTAATATGAAAAGCAGCAGTTTTTTTGGAAAGTCACTGCTTTGTAAGAAGAACAATATAGGGAAATACAATTAGTTGCAAATAGAAAAGCATGAACAGAGCATTCAGAACTGGACCCTTAAAAGGAGCCTTAAAGCATTAATGCACACAAATCACTGAAATTAATTCTGTTAACATAATAAATGAGATGCAATCCTGTTGCTTACAAAACCCAGGTGGATACTCACTTGGGGAGCTTCACTGTCTTTCTATGTTTATTTGGAAGGGAGTAGTTTATACTTGACAAAATTGTGGATATATGGGCCAGGGAAAGCTGGTGTCTATATTTTATGAGCAGTTTTAATTCACTTCTCTGGGTTTTACTTAAATATTTAAATCACTGTTAAACAATATAACAGACTCAGACTAATTCTGGGACTGTAAAAACAATATGGCCAACTTGGTGAGAACAGGAACATGTACAGTTACAACAAATGTCTGGATATCTTCAGGGTTGGAATTTTTTCAAGAAAATCAGGCATGGCTTATTTCTATTTCAAGACTAAGCAATGGTCCAAATCACTCAGAATGAAACCAGTGCTGAATTTTCAGTGCAGTACAAACCTGCTAAATACCAATCTGAGCTCACATAGCCATGGCAGTCCCCAGCAGATCCAAATAAACTGTTTCTTACCTACAATGGCTCTAAACCTGTTTCTGACTATTGAATCAGGTCTCTTTGCAGTTTTGTATAACTATATTCATACACTGAAAAAGATTAAGTTTACATATGTTGTGTCTCTCCTACATTAACACAATTGTTACCTCATTCCTATGGAGGTGGGGCACCAATTTCCCTTTTTGTTTTCTTTCCTGACTACAGGAAATGCACTTTCCTTTGCAGTAAGCAGAAACCCTGAATGAGCTTCTTTGTAGGGCTTTGTAAGAATCAGAACTCAAAATGACAAAATTTATGAACTCTGTTGAGCAACTACTACCTTTAAAGTGCTTCTTGTTAAGCAGATAATTACCTTCTGAATTTTGGATGAGAGTGGTCAGCCAACAAGAAGTGTGTAATTGCTTCATGGAATATCTTTTGATTTTGTGTCCTGTGCAGTATAACATCTCCATGAGCACACCCAACTGCACTTTACCTATGACAGCAAAGCCTGATACTCCCCCTCTAGAGAGTATCAAGTCCACAGTAACCAATTTAATTAACTGATCATGTTCCCTGACTCTGAATGAATCTCTGGATTAATAATTACACAGATGAGTCTGTTTTCAAGCTGTGCTTTGTCATCACTTACAGTCCCAAGATAAGGTGCCCAACTCCCACCAGAAGTCTCCAGGCATGTTATTTGGCTGCTCCATCATCAGTAGCTGAAATAGTTGAACATTATGTTAAGCAGCCTCAACACTGATTATGATGACAAGGAGGTTTCTGCAAATCTACTTGTATCTTCCCAGTACTCAGTGGAAGGTTTTGCTTAAACAGATTCAATCAGTATGATGCATGTCCATACAGCAACTTGCACCACTACCTTCCTCCAGAATTTTTCTCACCCTTCCTACGAATTTTTAACAATATATGTTGTTCTATAATACCCTGGATCCACTGCCAGTAAAGCTGCACTTTTCTGGAGCATTCTTGTTTCTAGTATTGACCACCAGTTACATAAAATCACTTTTTTCTGATCCACATATATTTAACTGTCACTAGAACAGCTAATCTACAAGAACTTAACTGCTTTTCCACATAACTTGTATAGTCAACATCAGACAACATAACTGTATTTATCAATTCACCTGCTGTCTCTTTTCAGGTGAGTTCCTATTGTAGATGTAGGATTGTAGATGTCTACTGGGTGCTTGAAAAGCTGGAGTCTAAATATCTGAGAAGGGATGGTACAGACATAATACATTCTGTCGTTTTCACATATATTCTAGATTTCAGTTCTGAAATTGGGGTTTTTTTTAACAAATAGATTCATACGACCTTGGAAAATACTAACACTTGACTGCTGAAACCTTTCACTGAGAAGCATAGAGCTTTCTTTTGGATGCTGCTCAGAAGTGTAATTTGTTTCCATGGTGCCATCAACAGTGCCCCGTCAGAGATGTATCCCAATTCTGACAGGAACTTTGAGATCCCCTTGTTCCTTCCACTCTTTTCTTCCTACAGTTTCAATCTTTGCCATTTTTCTGGCTGTTTTCAGAAAAGCCATTATCAGGCTGCATGGTCATCATTTTCATTGGTTTCTAAATGGCACAATTCCCAGCCTTTTTCAAAAGAAAATCTCTGGAACGCAGGGGAACAGTTTCAGCTTTCCACACAGCCTGAGCAGCCCCCTCTCAGCTGGGCTTGCCAGGCTGCCACCAGGCATTCCCGGACTACAGCGCCTCAGGCCAAAACACTTCCCAGCAAGCAAACTAGCAGAGCATGGGGCTTAGTCTGGGGCTTTCCCGTAAACATCTCCAAAGATGCCAAATCAAACAGTTCATCAAAGAAAGCCAGTAATTTCACTTTCTTTTGAGATGTGAGACAATATCACAATCTTTAAGAAAAATTATTTTTTAAATTAAAAATTCCCCACTTTTACAAGGTATTATCAAGCTGTTAAATATTTTATCTTACTTTTAATTCGCACATTAGTAAAATGTTTAAAATGTTGTTTAATTCTACATAAACCCAATATAAACAGATATGCCAGAACCCTGTCTTAAACTGCATATTCTTAGCTAATTACCAGTGCTGATAGGTAGACTTTGTATTGAATTTCAAAATGAAAACACAAAAATAAATATTAATACAGGTGCAACAGCTGGAATATTGGTGTAACATTTTACCTCTCACATTCCTGTAGTATTCACTCAGTCTGCCACATGTCCATTCCACCACTGTACAAAATGACAAATGTACAGTTGATCAGAGCAGTCTCCGCTATTTAATGTTCAATTTTCTTTGCTGTTCTCTCTAGGTAGTTACTCGCCACTCCAGCTTTGTGCACTATTGCCTTGGGTGGTGACATATTGCTCTTTTGGGCTTCCAGCTGCCACACTCAAGGCACAGGCAATATGCTTAGGAAGGAGAGCTCCCCACTGCCAGCCCTCACTGCATTTACTTCTGCTCAGGAAGTGCAAACACTGAGGATCCAACCTGGTACAAAAAGCACCTGCTGTGTAAAGAGTGTGGTGGTAGTGGGTCTGTGTTCATGCAGACTGGGAGTAGAGGGATGGGTACTCTAAGAAAAGAAACTGTCCCCTGATCATGGTCAGCACACTGTCCTTTGGTTTGAAATTAGTTCTGTGTACGGACATGGACGTGCCACAGCACAAGCCTTGACTGCTGAACTCAGGGGCGGAGTCCTGAACATGTCAGTGGCATCAACAGCCCACCACTAGAACAGCACACACAACATCACCATGGAAGTTAAGGTGAAGGTTACTTACAGCAATTAAATAGGACAACAGAAAATTAAAATAGTCTTACAACAGGTTTACATCAAAAACTTTTGTATGTCCTTAAGGCTCCCATACCCATTCTAAGCAGTAGAATGCCAAATTACAGTAGGAAAGCAAAGACACATGTTTGTGAAATTTCAAGTTCAGAATTAACAATGAGAGCAAAAAAAGCAATTTAACTAAGACATTAATTCTAATTTATGGCTCTCAAGGGATGAATATTTCAATTCAGATTCCAGCGTCTGACTTGCTTACCCACCACAAATTTATCAGCAAAGCTTTGAACAGTTTTTCTCTATTTCAGTGGGGAAGAAAGGAGTTAAATATACTCGGATGCTATATTTTTGTTGTTGTTCTAAATTACTCCCTGTCTTGAAACCATCCAGGATACAAGATCCAATTTGAAGTCCTTTCAATTACACACAACAATGAACAGGCAAAGGTAGCAATTTAGGGTATTCAGTTTTGAATGTTGCCATTAGCTTTTCTTGTTACGATGTCAAAGAAACTATGGGCATCAACAAGAAAAAACAAATCTACTTTTCAGGTCTGTTTTGAATAAATCAGAGCAGACTCAAATGTAACTCTCAAAAATCCACTGTGTTCCCCAGTCACAGGAATATTCTGGAGTTGTCTTTTCTCATTTTATGCAAATATAACTTGAAAAAGCTTCCAACAGAAACACTGAGATCAGTGTGCTGTCACAAACCATTTCACACTTCAGCACACTGCCAGTCTCAATGACAAAGGTTTTATGCAGAAGTTCCCATCTCTCTGCTTTCATCAAGAACTTCTTCAGTAAAAACTAAAGAATCTAGTACTCTGATGAGGCAAATCACTAAACCCTTAAGTTTTAAATGTGTTAAAAATTGATGTTTACTAGAATGGGACAGTTTTCAGTTATAAAATCAAGCATGTAATTCACTGCTTGTAGCACTCATTTAACATCTCATTTAACACATATATTTACCTACTAACAAAATGCCAGAATTTCACAGAATCACAGTCATTGAGTTTGGAAATGACCCTTAAGAAAGTCCAACTGCAAACCTAGCACTGTGGAGTTCACCACTAAACCATGTCTCGAAGGGCACATCCTTTAAATATCTCTGGGGACAGCATGGCGACTCAACCACTTCCCTGGGCAGCCTTTTCCAATGCTTGGTAACCCTTCCCATGAAGACATTTCTCCTAACATCCAAACTAAATCTCCCCTGGCACAACCTGAGGCCATTTTGTCTCATCTTGTCACCTGTTACCTGAGAGAAGACACTGACCCCCACTTCACTACAACCTCCCTTCAGGCAGTATAGAAAGTGCTAAGGTTCTCCTCTGAGGCGCCTCTCCAGGTTAATCAACCTCAGCTGCTCCCCATAAGACTCATTCTCCAGACCCTTCACCAGCTTTGTTGCTCTCCTCTGGACACACTCCAGCATCTCAATGTCTTTCTTGTTGTGAGGGGCCAACTGAAGGCAAGATTTGAGGTGTAGCCTCCCCAGTGTCCAGTTCTAAGAGACGCCACTTCCCTCGTCCGGCTGGCCACACTATTTTAACCACTAAAAAAATGATACTGCATGTGAAAAACTTTTTTTTTTAGGGCCAGAAGGTTTTTCCTAAGTATAAAACCACACTAATTTCCTCTCTCAGTGGATGGTACATGAATAATCTGCAACCCATCACAAAGCAGGATACACACAGCAAAGACAACATTGCATAAATAGTGGAAAAAACAAGCTCAGCAAATCTGAATTACTTGCTTTCATATTTAAATTAATAAACTCATTTGTGAATTAGCCATGGCACAGGGCAGAGAAATGAGAGGTATCTCACTTGATGGCTGCTTCAAAGCATGTAATTTCTTGGCAAATGTATGTAATGAAATCATCTCTTGAGGAACCACAGTGATGGAGAGGTTTATTTAACACACTGTGTTGCCCTGTTAACGTGCTATACGAGGATGTCCTAACCTTTCATGATATACTCATCTCCAGCACACTCAGGTGAAGTAGAACACAATTTATAATACATATATAGAAATCAAAGACTGGAGACTCGGGAAAAAAGAGTTGATGTTTTCTCAGATTTACACAAAGATTCTGTGGCAGTCAGTCCTCAGATGCAGCTACTCCAAGCTCTAAGCTTTGGGAAACCTTGTTTTGATCAGATTAGGCAACTACCACTGGAAATGTTCACCATACCTGAGATCACTGACAATACTTGATATCTGCTGTGAAGAGTACCGTCATCCCAGCAGTACCTCTAGACCCACTACACCTAGCAGTCTTTAACCCACTATATCTAACACTCTTGAACAATCAGTCTTTGGTCCAGGACAAAGCGTATTAGCCATTGCAGTTCCAGAGGTCTATAAAAACAGCTTCAAGAATAGGTATTGCAACACTGCCAGTAAATACACAGGGGTCAAGCTAGCTTCTGAAAATGAACAACATCTTGATCAGCTGGGTAATCTGGGTTTTTCACAAACCTGGGAACTCTGGACATCAGAGGGTGCTCCCCTTCACCATTATGTTTAATACTGAAAAAGGGCTCTTCCTCAACATGATTCAGAACAGGGTATGAACTGAGGCCTTCTCACAAGGGCTTCATTCTAGATGAGCCATTTAGGGAACCTAAAGCACCCTGTGCAAACACTCCCCTGTAGCTCACAATTCAGAGTCCCACCGGTATCAGCAGGCCACCACGGCACAGTTCCAGGCCCCTGCTCACCTTCACACCCATGCCCTGTGAGTCCTGGGACTCCCACAAGGCTAAAAAGAGAGAGGAAAAGGTTGCATACCTGCCATTCCTAGGCATCCCATCTCTTTCTGAAGCCACAGATCATCTTCAAAAAGCTGGAAGAGAGCAATTATAAAAAAGAACTTTTTCCATAAATATTATTGAACCTTTATGCTGAATTTATGCTTCGCAATTACACAGAACTCTATCCTACAAAGCCTCGAGTTTCTCCAAAGTTAACTACCAGAAGAGACACAACATGACTCCAGAGGTCTCCCACAGCTTGTTAAGGAGTATGAGGCTCTGCTGCCCAGTGTGCATATGCACACTTGAGACTCAAATTGTACTTACACTTCATGCTATCAGGGTGAGTCCCTGCATCATAGTGGAGCTGGGCTGGCTATTAGTTTGCTTTCATTAAATAATCTTTTCTTGCCATTTTCATAGGCATATTTGAGGATGTAGGAAAATCTGATCACTAGGAGGCAGCAGGAATGTGTCCATATTTGATGAACAAGTCCACTGACATTACACTCATTTTCCCTCCAGAGAACTACACAGAGCCTTTCAAAGGGGCCACATGTTAAAACTGCAGCTTGCAAGGCAATCTGTGACAGCCTCCTGCCTGTGCCTGGACCACAGAGACTGCTACAGAAATCACAGCTCAAAACACCAGTAAAAGAAACCAGTGTTTTTAAGGATTTTTATTACCCAGTGTTTTGATCAAGATGTTATAGTCATACAAGCAAGTTCTCATTTATCAAAAATCCTTCTTTGCAGGAGCTAATAGAGAATAAGGAATGTGGGCTGATTAACAGGGATCTAACCTTGCCTGGTGATGTCAGCCACACTTGTTTCTGTCTGCTACCAAGCACTGCGTGTGAATAATGTTAAGTACTAACTTATGTAAACATCACTGTTACAGTACAGCATGTTAGGGGCAATTTTCTTCTCTGGCTGCTCAGGGAACCCATCACTGATTACTACCAGAGCTGTAACTTTAGCTACCCTATATGAAAATATTTCTCACTTCAGACAGGGCACTTTCCTTCAACGTAACAGAAAATGCAAGGTATCTCACAAATTCAGATGTACCAGAAGCCCTGCGGTTTAAGAAGCCTCTGGAAAACATGTCCATACAGGATTGGAAGCAACTCTTTGAGAGACAGAAAGGACTTAGAAACAAATATTAGCATGTACATGCAGCAGACTCTGAGCAGCTCTGGGACACAGCTCTGGGAGATCCCAGGCACTGAGATCTTCACTAGAGGCTATTTCCAAATACCTTGTTATACAGCTCTTCCTGGTCTCCAGAATTCCTATACACAAGCTGACGTAAAGTTCTTTAATGCTAGTATTAATTTATTTTCATTGGTTAAACAGTCTGTATGACCATGAATTTTGAGCAACCAAGCACTTCAAGAATACAGAAAGAACAAGAAACTTCAGCAGCAAGGTGAAACAAAAAATTGTCTGGTGAATAAATCAGACTATTATTATTATTATTATTATTATACACAGAATCAGTCCCTTCTGAGCTAGAGGGATCATTGTGCCCCACTCTTGAATGAATGGGGATCAAAACTGCTGTTTGTGTGCCCTTCCATCCATGCATACAGATATGCAGCAACAGAAATCACATCAAAAGGGTATCAATCCCTGCCAGGCATTTCTAGAGCACTGTATGGCCCTTTCTCCACCAAGGAAATGTGTACCAGCCCACTAAATTTATGTAATAGCAGTTTAGAACACTGATAAAAATACAAACCACCAATATGGTCTTTTATGTTAAAGGCAATCTTTTTTATAAATATAAATCCCAAATATTACTGTTATGCATTAAATCAGCATATTCAGTGTTAGATGTCAACAACTGCATTGTGAGCCTGCAACAAAAGTAGACCATGGTTTAAGCATGCATAAAGACATGTTAAAAATGTGGCTTTCTAGCTAACAGGCTTTCTTTCCTACTTTCTAGGAAATCAGCACACAACTGGCCCCTGATTTCCACAGGCTCCAGGTTTTTATTCCTGTATGGTTTTACAAGAGCCAATGCACAAAATCTGTGGTGTTTGTATGTCCATGTGTGTCAGCTAGAAAAGACATAACGGCACTCATTGTTTTTCCTTCTGCCATATCTGCCATTCAGTTCTCAGTGGAAAATACAACCTGAGTATTTAGCAGAAGTCTTCCACTCTGCTGCAGAGTGCATCCACAATACCAGAGGACATCACAAGGGGCTCCACTACTCAGCAAGCAGTGCCAATTTCATGGACCTGCACTCACTTTATGCTTCAAAAGTAATTAATTTAACGCAATAATATTGTCAGGAAACTTTTTCCCAAGTTTTACATTAATTTATTCTCCTGGCAAAGTAAGTTGGTGTGCTGTTTGTTGGTTTTTGGGGGGTCCTGGTTTGGAGGAGGGGGTTGTTTGGTTTTTTGCTGCAATACTACTTCCTGTTCATTAGTGTTTCTATAATCCTACCACAAACTACCATTTGTGACTCTCTAATCCCCACTGCACAGTAATGTATTCTCCACATGGGCAAAAGGTTACTATGTCAACCCACTTCGAGATGGCTTGACAAATACAAACCTAGATGAGGAGAAAGAATGAACATAACAAGCTCCATCCTAAAAGCTATTGCCCTCCTCACTGGAGACTCACACCAGTGGAGCAGAGGTGCTGTGACTAGATAAATACCACGGGCCTCTAGTCAGAAGCACAGTGAAGCACAGACACAGAATCATTAAGGTTGGAAGGGACCTCTGGAGATCATCCAGTCCAACCCTCTGTCAAGGCAGGGTCACCTAGAGCAGGTGACAGGAAAACATCCAGGCGCGTTGGGAACGTCTCCAGAGAGGGAGATTCCAAGACCTCACAGGGCAGCTGTGCCCAGTGCTCTGACACCCTCAATGAAAAGGAGTTCTTCTTGTGGAGATGAAACTTCTTGTGTTTTACTTTATGGCCATGGCTCGTTCTCTTGTCCCCGGCTACCACTGAAAAGAGTCTGGCACCATCCTCTTGACACCCATCTTTGAGATATTTTTATTCACTAATGAAAACCCTCTCGGTCTTCTGTTCTATAGACTAAACAGGCCTAGCTCCCGCAGTGTCTCTTCGTGAGAGAAATTCCCCACACCCCTCATTGCTTTCGTGGCCTTCTGCTGGACCCTCTCCAGGGGCTCCTTATCTTTTTTATACTGAGGACCCTGTCCAGAACGTGTTGGCTGCCTTACCATGCCGACGCCCGGCAGCTTTTCGGGCCATTGTCCCCAGCCCCAGTGCCGGCGAAGCGGCCGCTGCTCAGCCAGGCCCCGCTCCGGAGCACAGCCCGCCGCGGGGCTGCTGCACCGTCACACGGGGCTCACACGGGGCCCGCCCTGAGCCCGCCATCGCCCGCCGCGCCGAGGGGCCGCTCACCACCCGCACACCGCGGGCACAGCGCTTACCCCAGCCGCCGTCCGACCGCAGGGCTCCCGGGGCGGGCCCCGCCCGGTGGCCGCTGCGAGGGGCTGAGCGGGCGTGGAGGGGCCGCCGGGGAGCAGCGCCAGCAGCAGCAGCCCGGCCAGCGGCCACCGCATGGCGGCAGGCGGACCCTCCGCGGGTACGAACGGAGCCGTGATTTCCCAGGCGTTGCCCCAAATCAGACCCGGCCTCAGCCGCCACATCCACCCGCCATCGGTCTCCTCCCACCGCGGCGAGGGCGGGGGGCGGACGGTCCCTGAGCAGCGGGACCTCCCCTCATACCCTGCCTCTCCTCGCCGCGGGCCGGGCCCCGTACGATGGCGGCGGCGGAGGACTGCCTGCGGGCCGTAGGGCTGCAGTTCTGGGCGGACTCGCTGCAGGCGCTGCCCGTCCTGCTGGCCCCCGCCGTGCTGCTGGGGCTGCTGCTGGGCGCCGCCGCCGCCGCCCTGCTCTGCCGCTGCGCGCTCGGGCCGCGCCGGGGCGGAGAGGTACGCGGGGCCGGCGGGGAGGGAGGCGCGGGCCGGCCGCGGCCGCACAGCTCGGGGTTTGCGAAGGTTTGAAGGGCGGAGGGCCCGGGAGCACGGTTCGCTCTGCACGGGATAGCCTGGGCTGCGCCCGGGGCGAGCGGCGCGGCAGGGTGCTCTCTGCAGCGGGGGTACGTGGGGAGCCCCGTAATTCCTGCCACACCTCTGCTGGAAAGGATTTCACTACTTTCTTGAAATAGATGCTGAAAGAAACGGATTAGCTCCAAAAGGAGGCCGGTGAAAGTGTTTACGTGTTCTGAGTATTGCCCCCCTGGCCTGTATCTCTAACATAGGTGACCTGCAAGTTGCTTCTCGCAATCACCGCTTCGTGTAAGAGATAGTGTTGCTTTTTGTGATAACGGAAGATGTACTCGGTTGGCAGAAGCTTTATGAGATAATTGAAAATAAACACTAATTTCCTTATTACCCTAAACCAGTAATCTTATTTCCAAAGTATTTTACAGACTTTTCCAAAGTTCATGTTATAACACAGCACAGAATATCAGTACTAACTCACAGCTATAACTTTGCACTGAGGATATGCACATGGATACTTAAATAAATAAAGGAGTCTGAGCAATGTTGACGGTTTGCTTGATGCCAAGCTAACAGGGTTTTCTGAAGTGTGTGATTTTGTTAATAACATACTTGCTGTTCTCTTTTAAGTACTGTGGTTCGTATCTCTTTGTTTCATAATGTTTGTTTGGACTCAAAGATTGCAGAGGCAGCACGCACCTACCAAACCATGGGAGGCACCCATCTACCAGGCAGATATATTTTCTGAGAATTGTTATTGATTTATGCTTTATTCTCCCTTTGCAGTTACGCCCAGGTCGTGCTAGACTGACTGGAGTTAGCAGTGGTTGGCGCTGGCTCAGCTGGTGGATTTGGAGCCCTGCTGAGAGTTCTGCCAGCCTGCAAGTGGGGGGTCTGGTCTGGCTTGGTTTTTTCACCACACCTTTTTTGAGTTATAACAGCTCTGCTGCATGTGTGTGTCTGCTAGTGTTGATCATCATTAAACGTGACATAGGAGACTAGAAATTCTCTAGTTCCCAACTGGTTTTAAGTTGGAGGATTGAAGCTCTGTTTGAAGCCAGACTTTAGCCTATTAATGGAGGCACTTCAAGTGCTGGATCAATGCATCCTGTGCAAGTACAAGCCTTTCTAATTCAATTGCTCATTTTCCCTGCCTTAATAGGTGTATCTTTATTGTACTGCCACTACCAACTCAAATGTAGCCATGTACAATTTTATCATTTATGTCATAGATGTCAATAGGGAATAGAAACTGTCAGTTCTCCCTGGTCTGCATCTTCAGATGCATTTAGATGTTTAAATGCCATTAAAATCAATGCTGCTCTCGTAAAAGGGTTATTTATTTTGAAAGAAAAACAAACTACTTGCTGGTGCATACAGAGCACATTGCAGGGTGGGAAGGTTGTATCCTGTGGGTCTGATTTCCCCAACTGAGCAGGGCAACCTTAGGCTGTTCCTTCTTCCAACTATCTGCCCTACCAATGCTATGGAGCAAGCAGGTGCTGAACTGCACCTATTGCAGCTTTCTGTATCCAAAGAAAAAGCAGGGATAGTTTTCCTTAGTATGATGTGTTCCATCCCAAGCAGCTAAATTATCCTTAGCGTGGTAGCAGTGCAAGTACTTGGTGTCTGAAGCAGCTTTAAGCATCACAGTAAGCCAACAAATTTGTCAGTCAGCCCCAATTAATCACTATTTTATAGATTTCAGCCTGAATCTGTGAGATTTATATGCATGGAGGATGCATAAGTCCCTTATTTGTTGATTTGTACATAGGAAACACTGAGATAGTTTTAAGAAGAAATCTTTACCATGGTAAGAAATAAATTACAAGATTGCTGAGGGAGATTTGTAGCTGTCCTTTTCTCATAAGTAGATTTTTAGAAACCAACATCTGCACTTCTGCACGTCTAAAAGGCTAACCCAAAAATATAATCTGAATTATTGGACCATCCCAGAGAGGTGATAGAGGCAAGTCATAAGGGATTAAGTGTGTTCCAAAGCTGGGCTGTTCTCTGTGTTCTGGGAAAATGGACTACTTTACATACCAAGTGGCCAAATAATTTAAGGTGAACCTTTCCATAAGACAGTGACATGCGTAGTGGCTGCAGTTGTATCATTAGACTACATCAAAAGTAGTCAGTGGATTGAGAACCTGAAAAAGAATTTAAAAAGTAGTCCATGTAGTATGGCTGCCATCTTTTCCTTCACTAAAAAAAAATCGTTCCAATGCTGTGTTTGGAGGGAGGCACATTAGTATTGTTTTTTGATCTCTTTAGTGTGGAGGGAAGATTGTGTGTAGCAGGAGGTTTCATTTCCACACAGTATCTGTGTCCACACCAGTGGCTTTTTATGTTTGTGAATTGAGGCCGATAATATGGGCTGCTTTTGGGGAAGGAAGATGATGAACGTTTTCTGACAGTTACTTCTCCCTGACAGGAATTTCTGCACATATAGCTTCGTTTGGGAAGTTTTGTCTCATGACCGGGGAGCAAAAATATTTGGCATTCTCTTTATTGCTGATAATTATAGGCAATTTTAGTTAACTTGCTGTAATTGAGATGTTTGAGCTCAGACCATGAGGTTGACTCCATAGTCTATAGTATGACATTTTGAGAGCAGATGGATTGATTTGACATGTTCACAGCCTCTTAAAACTTTTTAGATTAAAATTTTGCTTCTGGAATGACAAATTTTAAATGTTCATTAATTTTAATTATTCCTTTCTGAATATGTAAAATTTTCATTCATTTTCAGATTGTATTTTTTTCAAAATTTTCAACTAATACTGCGATAATTTTCATGATGGAGACATGAATGTATCCAGGCTGCTGAGGTTTCCAGTTAATCTTCATGATCTCAGGTGTTATATTTTATATTTTCTCTTGGAATTTCAGAAAGATGATTCTCAAAGACTTCTGGAAAGCTTCAACACTGATGAAAAAGAGCACACACTCATGAAAAGTAAAGCAGAACACTGTACATCAAAAGAGGAAATGGTGCTGGAGGTAAAGCTCTGCTCTTGTAGGTGGATGTCTGTTTTGCTGCATGTAGCAGTGAGCATGTTCAGGGCCTGCTCCAAATTGTCTTAATTTTAGTGGGTTTGGAGAGAGACTTTAAAAAGTATTCAGAAAAAGTGTAAGATGGAGAGTGGGAGTTGCTTGCTGCTTATGAATGCAACCATTTTGAGCACTTATTCCCCTTATGAATTCCATTTCTCCTCGGGCACTCTTTGGATATTTAAATCAAGATCCTAAGTTCTTGTTGGACAGAGGCTTCTTTGCTTTCATCTCTATGTTGTCCTTAGTTTCAAAAGGCTGATGGGATAAATTAACACTATTAACATAAGAAAAAGTTTGTAAGTACTGAAAGACTACTGAAGTGAGCTGGAATTCAAAGACAATTAGAGAATTTGTGGAAAAAAGTAGAAATATAAAATTAACAACCCACCCTCAATGGAAAAAAATCAAGTAACTTAAAGTAACTTATTTTTTTATAATCCCAAAAAAACCGGAGAACCAGTCCTACTGTGAAGTCATTAGATTACTGTCTTTCACCCAAAGCTGATTTGACTGCTCTTGCTGAAGCTAAAGATCGTGATTTAAACTGCTCATTTAAAAATGTGCAGTTCAGCTGACTCATTCAGTCTATTATACATAAATTAAATACATGCATAAAATGTCAGTCAAAACCAGCCAGTCTGGTGCTTAGCGTGTAACAAGAACTGATTTCAGGATTTCAAGAAAATGTTATTGTTATTAAACTGTTGGTTTAAATCCTGACAGGTAATGAATCTTCGTTTCAGCTTTGTGATCAGGAGTGGTGAAAAAACATGCTTGGTCCTTTGGCTTGAGTTAAAGTAGAGTATAACAAATGAGCATGGATTAGGTTATTTTTTGAAGTGTAAATGTTGTGGGAGAAGTTACACAGTTTTACATCTTTATGTTTATTACTGGTGTTTTTGAAATGCAATCACAGTCTTTGAAAGGTGATCATTCACAACTATATCCATTTCCATAACATGGCTCCCTTACAAGACATCAAGAAGTAACCTTGTTATTTGAGGGGACTTTCTCCCACCTATTTGCCTAACTACTGAAGTTATATGTATTTTTTTCTATTAATTTATTCTGATTTCCAGAGGCTTTTGCTGTTACTAGCATCAAATTTATGAAGAAGCATAGATGGAAAATGCATTTAATTATGTTAGAGCACTTCAGAAAAACAAGTATTTTCATTCAGAGACTTTCCACATTGCAATAATACCATAATTACTGTATTAATAATAACTGTGTGTTACTTATGCCTGCTAAGAAGCAGGATGTATTTGTTCTAGTGCACTGCAATACAGCTTTCCACTGGCTGCTCTGCCTCCAGCCACTGCAGAGCAGTAGCTCTGTCCACTCCTGTCCCTGATGAGATGCTGCAGTACTGGGATGGTCATGGTCAAGTATTCTACACTTTATCAGTAAACCCAAAAATGGAAATAAATTAAATGGAGATGAAAAAGTGCAATGGTAGAAGTCTAGTGAATTACATAGTTTGCTCTACTCTTTCCATTTCTATTTTTTAGATTGTTAGTTCTTTGATATTTCCTAGAAAAAGCTGTATGGAAAACCCTGTGTTTTGACAAATCAGAGTATTTCATTTCATATGACAAAATCAAATGAGATAAAATAGGAAATCCTGGTGCTTGGATTTACGCATTTTATCTGCTATTTATAGCCAAACTTTCATTAAGCCATACCTAACCTCAAAACAAATGATGATCCCATTGTTCCAGCATCTAGAAAAAGGCAATTGCAGAAAGTCAGATCATGTGATGCAGAAAATTGTGTGAAAAGAATTCAGTGTCTATTAAAAGTTCTTCGGAAATATTGATTTTTTCTCTAGATTTTGGGTAAGGGTTGTATTATAAAAGTTCTTCCTGGGACAAAATGATGACTGGGTTTGCTGAAGTCATAGTTTCTTTAATTAAATTGAAAGACAGAATTTATAGCCATGATATTTGTGGAGCTTATTATCCTCTAGTAGTTTTTATTATCCATCTTATTTGTAAAATCTTTAGCTGTTGCTAAGGGTATGAAGCTGAGTGACAAAACACAAAATGAAAACACCTTGCAAATACCAGATACTACCTATTTTCTCCTGTGGAAAAGTTGCACCATTTTAAGGTATTCGAGACAGCCAAATCACTATGTCATAGTCAAGAACACCACGACACTCAGAGTGCTTCTTCAGAAACCTCAGGGGGCTCCCAGCATCAGCACCTCCTTATCTAAAGGTCTCTCATGCTTGTCAGAAGGCTTCACATACCAGCACCTTGTTATCCAAGAGCCTCTGTGTTGCCTCCCATGGACAGCTCCACACAGCTGTCAGGGTCTGTCCGTTCATGCTAGCAGCTAGTCTGTAAACTCAATGTCTCAGCTCTTCTTCTCTCTTTCCTCTGCTGTTCTTCCTATCCTGGCCTCCTATCCCTGTCTGACTGTGGTATAAAGTCTTACCTTATCTGTCCCTTGCACGACCTCCTGTCCCTGGTTCTTCACAGCAGGGCAACAGAGTGCAACTACAACTGCAACTGATTCTTCAACTGAACTGAAACCCCTCCCTGCTAACTCCCTCTTTATTACACCCATAGTTGGGAGGGCAGGGCTGTTCCCACTCTTGGATAGTTGATACAGCTGCAATACATGGGGGGCAAGATCACCTTTTGCACTATCTCTATCTGTCTTCCTACATTCTGCTGGAGAATTAAAAATATTTTGTAGCAGTGGTAATGACAAGAGTTCCCTTTTCAACTTTTCCTGCTTGGAATAAGCCTTATGAGAAGACTTCTTGCACCAAGCAGAGACAATCAATAAACAGTTATCAATAGGAATACTTCAGTTGTGTAACAAAAAGGAGCACACAATACTTACAGTTAATAATTGCCAGGTCTGCTACTGTTCCCAAATGCTTTTTTGTTCTTTTCCATACAGGAAAGTGAGTCTCCTCTGAACAGTAACATCACAGCATTTGCATTGAAGGCAAAAGTGATCTATCCCATCAACCAGAAGTTTAGGGTAAGGTTTTAGATTCTACTTGTAAAAGTTAATGACAATCATTCTGTGTCAGAGTAAACTGCAGAGTCAAGTAATGGAAGAAAATTTACTGCCTATCTGCTTAATAGGGATCTTTGGGTTTTTTTATAGTCCATTGACTCAGGGCTTATTCTGTAAGGTGTCAGCTGCTTTCAGCTCCCCCTGAAACCTGCCATGCTTTACATGGTGTCCAGTCAATTTTCACTGTATCTAAGAGAGCTTGTCTGCCCCTTAACATTCATGGTAGTTGGATCTGTCTAAGGAGCCATAAGAAAAACACCACAAGGGTATAAAAGGAAGAGAGAAAGCATGCACCAATCAGCTAACTACAGCAGAAGAATGCTTTCCTGGGCAATGCAAAAACCTCGCATGTATATGGAAGCACTTTTGCTGTATACTGTTCAACTTTTCTCTGAAAAGTAAACACTGAAAATGAATGCGATATTTGTCTCCTTATTGTGTTGTATTAATTGACCTTGTGAATTTCCTTTGAATTACAGCCTTTGGCAGATGGCTCATCCAATCCATCTTTGCATGAGAATCCAAAGCAGGCAGTTCTGCCTAATCAAGTGGTGGAGACATCTATGTCAGGCAGCCTGGGATCCCTGAGCCAGGGAGACAAAGAGGACTGTAGTTCCTCCACAACAATACATTCCACAACAAGTGATGACAGGTTTCAGGCTCGAGCCTTCCTGAAGGTAGCCAGCTTCCCTGAAGTGCTGACATGTGAAAGGTAAGCAGTGAACTTGCCCTTGTTTGGTCGTTTCCTCTGTTTTTTAAGACAGTCACTAAAGGTGAAAGGCTGGGCATGAATGCACACAGTCTCCACATCAGGACAGGCTTATCTGCTTATAACCCTAAAAAAATTGTTGGGGAGATTAATACATTAAGCTGTTGGAAGTCATCCTGTTCTTTGTGAAATTTTGGGAATCAGAACTGCCCAAAAGCTGTCCCATAAAAGGTGTATCACTGTCAGGATAAGGAGATGTCTTTGTTATGTCTCCTATGCTCAGTTCATGTGTGCTGGGGATGGAGTCCTCTGCATTGTACAATGCCATCTCACACTGCAGTGCCTTGAGAACACTCAGTGGTCTGTTCTCTCTGTGTTAATGGGAACAACTCATGGCTTACTCTTGGAAAACATTTCCTCTCTGACACTGCTGATGAGCAGGTAGAGGTAATTGAAATGGACTGTCAGCTTGATTTCCTTTCAGCTGCACCACGGCAAGGTACCCCTAGATGAACACATGTGTCTGCACTCTCATTAGCAAGAGTAAGAAAATCAGATTTGTGTCATGGGGACTGGGAAAGGTTCTAGCAATGAAGAATGTTTACAAAATATCCACTCTTATTATGGCTGTTTCCATGTAAAGCCATGTTTTCCCTGGTTGTATCCACTCATGCCCATGTTCACCTTGTCTTTTTCTGGAGGAAACTGCAATGCCAACTCTATGAAAAGCACTACTTTGTTTTGTTTACTTTTACATACAGATATCTTTTCTGAAAAGGGAGGCAATGTAGAAATAAAGTGACTTCACTTCTGTTTTGGGGCAGTGTTTCTAGGAGAATCTAGTGATGAATGAAACTTATGTTGTCCTTTTGTGTAACCGTCATTTAGATTGCTATTAATGCATTTTTAATCTTTGTTTTAGTTTTGATGTTAAGCTCTGCCTTTGCAGTCTTACTTTAAAAGATCTCAGGCTTCTTGATACTGAACTCAGGAAAGAAGAACATGTGGTAGGTACTTATGTCTCATTTATAGCTCATGGTTTTGTCAATCTTAGTTGAATATCAGTTTAGAAAATAACATGAACAGCTGAATAGATGGGATGTAGTGTAGCAGAGTTGCATTTCAATGTTTTTGTCTCTTTTTTTTCTCCTACTCTGCATATATATGAGCTTCTTAAAGAAGTAAAATATAATGAAGTATAATGGTCTATGAAATACCAATATAGCAAATACAAAATTTGGTTTTAAACATTACTCCAGAGATTAACATACAGCACTTGAGGCTCATAAAAAGAGGTAATAAATTATTTAATAGTTGAGTTTGTCTTGAGGACAAACTTGCTTGTTTGTGTGTTGCAACTCCAAAGACTTAAAGCTTTTGGAATAAAATTGAAAGTTCAGTTTGACTGAATCAGTACCATTGTGATAAGTACAATAGTTGTGATTTTGTACAACTGAGGGATTAAGGTACCATTTAAACCATACATAATTGCCTACATCAAGTCACAGTATCCAAAACTGACAAGGAAAAAAAAAAAGAAAAGAAATAAATGTACAATTAAAGCCACGGGATACTCAGTAATGATTGCTTGTGGGGACTAGCTATGATCAAGTACAGCACCATTACTGCTCCTGAGTTTTTGCTCAGTAAATACGAATCTGGACATGAAGTATATAGCTTTCTCCTCTCCTCTTTTCTCAGGCTCTGTTTAAACAAATTGGTAATTTCTGTTATAATATACTAAATCCACTGAGACTATTCAAAGGGTGAGATTTTCTGAACAAATTTCTACATAACCCAAAGGGGGAAACAGGAAAGTAAACCTGAGAAGCAATTTCTCATCTGATGGGTTATCCACATCTAGTTAGATGAGACAGGTAACTTGTGATCGGATTCCAGAAGGAAGTTTAGCTTCATTATAGAAGGTTGAAAGTGATGTCAAAGTTAATCCTCAATTTCTAAAGGAAGGTAAGTAGCAACATAGTGATGTAATCACAGAAACACAGAGAAAATGAGCATTTAACATGCTTTGTGGCCCACCAGAAAGCACCACAAATTACTTTGACCTTTAGCTGAATGTTTAAATAGCTTTATATTTTTGCTAGAAGGGAAAAAAGGGAAAAAAATAAATCAGTCTGAGAATAATTTCTTCCTTTCCCGCTCTACTTTCTCTGATTTCAGTCTTTCTTGGGATCAGGTCTAAGGAAATACATCCTTTTCTTTCACTCTTCTCCTGAACCTTTTTTTTCCTTTTTACTGTATGTAGTATCTTGATAGTGTGTTCAAAACTTGCCAGGCTCCAATCTAAAACATCTGCAATTGAGATCCAAAACATGACTGCTATATGAGATCCAAAACATGACTGCTATATAGTTTTCTCTTTTGTTGAGCTCTAATTATATTTTCCAGATTTTGCTCACCTGACATACTGGCTTCAATAACTTTTTCTGTATGTAAATGTGTATTAATGTATATTTTTACATGTTTTAAGCAGGCAAGTTCTGTGTCATCTTGTTTTCAAGATTATAAGAGTTTAACAGCCAAGTGGCTGTTAAATTTCACATATTTTTATTTAAACAATAAATGGAAAATGCTGCAGCAGTTAGTAATGAAGTGAGTTAACCTTACACTGAAACTCTAATTGAGGCAAGAGGGGTAAAGGTTAAGCAAAAGTTTTCCCAGTGTTAAAAAATTCAAAAACATCTTTTTGAAGACACTAGTATTAGTCTTAAAAAAAAAAAAAAGACACAAATGGAAAATTAGTATTCTTCTTGCAAGAGAAGCTAGCTAGAACTTGAGGTAGTTTCTTTTGGGTTGTGTATAAAAATGTTTGATGTATCATGTGGCTTACTACAGTTGAAGTCACAGTAATGATTCTTTAGTATCTTTTGAATAGTTAATATCTTCCAGTTTAGGGGTTCATTAGACTTCAGAAAAATGGGCTTTATATTTTCAAGTGATCTGCATTTTCTGCAGTCAGAATTGTTTCAGATGTGTCTGTCTGGTTACAAGGATATATGAGATTATGTGTAACACCATCTTCCAGTATCTCACTGGAGCCAAAACC
>WAAE01023471.1:0-16213 GCA_013400495.1 Nicator chloris | reverse complement strand
CATAATTCTAGTGTCTAAGAGTTTGTCCTATCATATTCTTCAAACAACTTAACTGCAGAAAAGTTGTAAACTTTGTGAGGTTTAAATTTTTATTTATATGGCCATACAATAAAAATTATTTATCAAAGTAGCTCAGAAAACTTTACAACTTTTTGGCTAGAATTAAAACTGGGGCACTTGAACACTTTAAGTACAAGTTTGGTGGTTTAGGGTTATCAGCCCAAGCTTATGAGTGGAGATAGCTGCTTCTTAGTGGAACAAATCTTCCTGATCTTTTCCCACACGAGAAGAGGGGAAAAGGAAATACCCGAGAGACTAGAAAGGAAGGCTGTAGATGTGAGGATTTCTTCTTAAACTTCCCAGTCTGGCCTCTAAACAAACCCAAAGAAGATTAATTCCAGGAACAGCAAATTCCTGCAAATTCTTTTGAATCAAAAGCAGCAGAATTAATACACTTAAACTCTCAAACAAAGTACTTTGTTCACCCCATCATAGCAGGTAGTAATGCTCAGTTTGTTTATGGAATCTGAAAGTCTATGGTTTTGGACCCTGGTTAAGTCAAACTTCAGATTGTGCTTGAGTTAAAATCAGATTTGGATCACTGTCCTCTCAGGAATGTACATCTTCAAATAGATTTCAGATTCCTGTGGCTAGATTCCCCAGACTAAATGCGCTGCCCTTGGCAAAGGACGTGAAATTGGAAAAGGAAGTGAGAGCTTTAAAGCTTTTGTGGTTCCCTCCTCTCCCAGCTGGCTGAAGTCAATCTAGCTCCAAGTCAGTGTGCTCAGATGCCCCTGGCCTCCAGGAAATATTCTGGCAATCAGCAAATAATGCAGGCAAAAAGGCAAGAGCTACTTACTTTTCCATGTGAGAAGGAGGCAGGAGAGGGAGACCTGAGCTAGGATCCTGGCCTTCTGCCTAAAAGCTATCTTTTTCTAGAAAGGAAAAACCCATTAAGAATCTTCTTGTATTCAAAGAGTGGATTAATACTACCATTAGGAAAAAGATCTAGCTGTAAACTGAATACAAGTTTGCATTAGATTTATGAAGAAATTTGCAGGGACAGAAGATCAGCTGGAGGATTTGGAAAGGAAAAGATCAGGTGTGTGGATGAAGGACATTGATTAAAATTGATGTTAGTGGTATTAGAGGCTGGTGTAGTTGACAGTAATATATGTTGCTTATAACTTAATGTACAGGGACCTACAGCTCATGTTTGACAGAGAAATGCTGGATTATGTGCTTGATTTTGAATGCCTTGGTTTCTAGGAGCAGCTAAGAGGACAGATGCTTAAATATCTTGAATATAAAGGCTCTGTAAGTTAATGAAAGCTTTCCTTGTGTGAACCTATAAACAGCAAGGCCCTGGGGGTCTAAAGTTTGAAATGAGGTGGTATCACATGGAAAAATCTCACCCTACCTGCCTCAGTATCTCTGTTTATAAAGTAGATATTTTTAGATGGCTATATACTTCCATATGGGTCATCTAAACTTACAGTTGTATTTGAAGATACTTCGGATAAGTGCAGAAGAGAACTAAAAGTATGTTCTGAGTGACCACTACACACAGGTGTTTTACCTCTGTCTGCTGAGCTGACAAAAATTGTGTAGTCTACTGGGTACCAACTGTACCCAGCATATAAGTGCACCATTTACTGTCCAAATTTAGGTGTTGAATCTTATAATGAATCCTAGAACCCTTTTATCAGAAGAGGGAAAAAGGAATAAGACACAGCCTAATAGACCACCCACTGATTTATGGAGACTGAAACAAAGATATAAATGCTTTCCAGTGGAAATCAGTATATCCAATGACACAGAAGTTCTCTATATTTTGGTACATATATCTCCATAGAAATAAAAAAGAAAAAAAAGAAGTTAGGTAAGTAATAACGTTGGAATTAATAAAAAAAAAAAAGAATGAGCTTGTCAGAGACACAATTATTCATCTGTCCTTCACAGGCAGAAAAACAATCTTGAAGCAAGCAAAGCAGCTTCAGTCAGATCCATATTTACCCTCACATTCTTTTCCTTTAAATTGGGTCTATTCTCGGATTTATCTTTCCAAGGGGTTTTAAAAGGTTTGAACCATAATTTGAAAACACAGAAGAGTCAATAACTAAGTAAATGTCTTCTTGTGGTGGATATATTTTTTCTTGAAGGTTAAAGCCCAAAGCACTATAATTTCTATGTTAAATTCCTCCCTATTTTTGATATGCTTCTTATTTATTAGCTGGATTTTCAACAGCAATGACTGAGGGATTTTCAAAATGGGTTTATGAGCACATAAACCTAGAAATAAAATACAACTTCTCTTAAAAAAAAAACCCTTTAAAATATTTTTTTCTAAATTTAGAATATCAGGTTCCTACATTTCATTCTTCAGAGCAGAAGGGTTAAGCAAATGTTGCCGACAGATCATTACAAAATGTTTTTCTCTCTCCAGAAGAATGATATTTTTTGCACCATGAAGTGCATTGTGCAGTGTTCCATTGCAATGCAAACTATAGATTTCTGTGGCTATGGGGCCTCTTGTTGAGTGGGAGGTCATGAAAATTCTTCTTTGCTCTCTGGTGATTTTGTCAAGCGGGATCTATTCTGCCAAAACCGAAATGGCCCCTGCTCAAGCTTTCCCATAAATCAAAATGCATATGGATTTTTTTCTCCATATTTCTTTTGTAGAGTAGTTCTTTTCCTTCTGAATTATGCCTTTTGTTCCTCTTTGTTATGTGTTTCAGCTCATGTTCTCCTCTGCAGTGATCTCAGTTTTTTCCAACTCAACTGCCATCTGCAACATGTTCAGCATTTACATGTGTCTTTTCCAAGCTGGTAGTAGGAGCACATGAGGGTAGGGAGGGAACTACAGGCTTTGGGCCCCTGCCCAGAGCAACATAGCTGGCACAGCCATCACAGAGTGTGGATAGAGGGAGCTGAGTGCCCGCAGTGGCTGTGACTTCATAGTGTGCAGTGTGAGCTGATCCACCCTCAAATGGCACACAGGGAAATGCCAGTGTGACTTACTGCTTACTGTTATTTCCAAAACATGCTTAGGTCCCATTAACACTCTCAACTCTTACTCCTTGAAAAAAAGTTGATTTTATCAGGCAAAGGATCACAAAGCCTCTCAACACACAATTTTATGTGCTTCTTTAATATTGAGTTTACTAAAAGCATTTTATCAAATGAAACTTTAAAAATAGACTTGTCAGCTATTTATGCCAACATTGACCCTGGAATTAATTTTCATAGTTGAAGCACACGTCCAAAGGAAATTGGAAATTATGGAAACAGCACTATAAAAACAGTGGGCTTTGCAAGTCTGATTTGACTATGTATTATATAAATTCATTCTCTCCACATTCAAACCCCCCAGTGGAGTTTGAGTTCTACCAGCAAAAATCAGCATTTCTCTGCTGGTTTCTTCACAGCTACATTGGCTTATTGCCATTGAACCTCACATCTGAGAGAGTTCAGATAATTAGCTAATATTAGTCACTTAGGTTCTGCAACAGCTTTGTTGTAAACTGATGGACATCTTTCATTCCTGCTTCAGACTTTGCTTATTGGTGAAATTCAAAAAACAGCAGCATAGTTGGGTAAAATGTTTGAGCAACATCCCTAACTGCATTTTACAGAGGTGCATGGTGCATAGCATACAGCGTTCCTGCCTTAGTCTGGGTACTTATTTTACTTCCTAGATCATGAAAGATCATGAACATCCTTCACTGAGAAAGGAAAGATGTTGCATTTATTTTATGACTTGCAGGTTTAATGCAGACCTTGGAGACTCATTAACACAAATTAATTCATCTGTTGTGGAAATTTTCTCATCATTTCAGTCAGATTAGAAAAGAGTTTAGCATCAAAGTAGGTCTATGAATATGTATTTTTCCAAGAGTTCTATAACCACTTAGAAATGGTTTTAGAAGGATCTCGTATGAACTCCAGTCCATAATTCAGCTTGGTGGTGGTTTCTACTATTATTCAATATTTTGAGCATAAACACAAGTATGTTTATTCTCCATTCAGCTTTTTGTTTGTGTTTGTTTGTTTGTTTGTTTTTAATATGAAAGACCTCCTTAAATCTGACTTATGTTTCCAGGTAGTAAAATTAGATGTTTATTGGCTTGGATGAAGTAATGACTACTTTGTTTGCTGAATTAAGTGCTATCAAATAAACAATCCAGGCTTCTCATGTACTAGATATAAAAGTCACCATCACTGCAGTTTGAAAAATCATGTGAAGAAAGTATTGAGTTTATGGGATCAGAGCAGTTTAAATTTTGGTAGAAAACAGCAAATTTTCTGCTTTGGATGGGTTTAAATAATACATCTGAGACAATTAGCAGTGGTGGTATTGTGCTGTAGTGTTGTGCTCCTACAAAGAGCAAGTAAAAACCTCAGATGCTGAGGGTCATACTTCTCAATGGTTTTATCCTTAACAAAGGCAATAGGATATGTAACTTTCTGAGGTGCTAATTCTAACAACATGAAGCAAGCATCCATGCCTCTCCTTGGTTTTTTTGATGAGTCATCAAAATCATGTATTTGAAGTTCTTAGAGAGGATATACAGAAATGTACACGTGCTTTGAAAACCTGGTCCAAGCTATTTTATCTTTGTCTATTTGCCAAAGAATGCTAACTATTTTCAAAGGCTATTTACAAGTTACAGGAAGTTCCCACCAGATTAGAACTGTTTTAAGAAAAGTTAAAACTTGGCCCAAATTATTCCCCAGCACAAAATCTTTTTAATCTGCACATACAGTTTTTGCATCTATAAAAAGAGTTAATTTTGATAAGGAAACCAAATGCATTGAACCTACAAAGCAACATGTCTTTGTCAAAGGCTGCTGTTAAAGTCCCTGTGGTTGGTAATGTAAACAAAGTGCTGTAGGTCTGTTTGGATGAAAGATTGGTCAAATAACTCTCCTTTTGCTGGATAGCGGGAAATGCTTTGGACAGCAGTTGTAAAGATTTGGTATCATTTTACTGTGACCTGAGACATGAAACTGGCTAAATAAACAGCGAGTAAATTTGACCTACCTTTAGTCAGAGGCAAAAAGTTACATAGTGCCACTTAATTAATCTGACTATAACTGTGATTCTTTTTTCTCTGCTATTTTTTCCCACTATGGTACAGAAAAAAATCACTGTGATTCATAAACCAAGTCGACAAAATAAACTGGAGATCTGTTTTTGTAACTTCATGAGTGCTTGAAATTCTACTAATTTAGAAGATACATCTTCATCCCCATAGGACTGTTTATAGTAAAGATGTTAAATATATCTTGACTGTATGACACATGAGCAAAAAGAGTAATTCCAGAGATGAACAGAATTTCTTAAATAAATTGCACACTGTAGCCACCAAAAGAGGAATTACTTCTACTTATATTGATAAATAAAATTTTAACTATGGTGGGATGTAGGGGGAAGCTTAAACACCAGCTATGTGTATCTACTTATCCATCTGTCTATCTATGAACTTATCTGTCTATCTATCTATCCATCTATTTAAATACTGGATTGAGAAGGTATGAATCACATTTTTTTACTAAAGTTGATAAAATGAAGAAATATAAATTCTTGAGCGATCCAAAGGAAACAAGAGCACAAGCTGCTCAGGGGCTGAAAATTTCTTCTGGGGTATCTTGATTTGAACTACTTGAAACCAAAGGATTCACATTTATTCTCCTGCTATCTGATCCCATCTCTTGATTTATCCTTTGGTTGAATATTGGCAAATGAAATAATATGTTGAAATTTTATGATGATAAGAAGTGTACATTCAAGGGGACTTTCGAGCCATCATTAAATGAAATCTGTTGCAAAATTTTTATAGCACAAGGCTTTCTAAAAATTAAAAACTTTAAAATTGTTAGTATGAAAATTCTTTCTCTCACCACTCTCATTAATGAATTCACCATCTCACAGCTCAAAAGATGCGCTGAATCAATCACTTTATTTTTTCATCCACTTGCTTTTATCTAATGGTTCCATTGCCAACATTTGATGGAAACGGCAAAGGGCTTCCCCTGCTTTTCAAGGTGTTTTGAATAATAATTTTATTCCACTGGGATTCTGTGTTCAGCACTGATCATAACTGAGGGAAAATACTGAATTCCAAGCCAGTACAAAATCAGGCTTATAAATCAGTGATTAAGCAGTGGAAATATATTTATAGTGTATACAAGAGCTCTGGAAAAAAATCTGTTTCGGGAAAATACACTTTTATGAGAAAGCTACTAACACACAAGTTACACACACTAGTTTTTGCTGTTACATGTTGTGTAATTAGCATGCATTATATATATATATATATTTATACTAAAAAGGTCAAAAATTTTCAATTAAAATTGAGCAGAGATACAGTCTAAGACTGTTGTTTTGTTAATTTCTCAAGCTGTGCAAAATTCAACCAGTAGAAAACTTTCAATAAAGTCTAAAATATAAAATATTTTATCTCACAAACGGGCACATTGGCATGGCTCCCAGGGTTCATATTTTTATGGTTTTTAGGCAAAATTCTGATCTGCAGTTCTATTTGTGTCAGGGTAGTTATATTGCTGTGAGTTGGGGCACAAGGTCTTGAGGCTGTGCTGTCTCTACTGGGCCTAGAGCAAAATTTAGCAGCTCAGCTAGAGCAATCCCTGCTTTCTGTTCTCCTCTAGAAACGTCCTGTAGGTCTTTAACATCTCGTTATCTCTCTGGCAATCCAAAGAGGCCCTGCTCTCTGACACCAGTCTAATAGGCTCATTCTTCATCACAAATCAAGTTGTGTAATGGAGCCTTTTCAATCTGAAAGAAGAAGATGACTCTTGCAATGGCAGCACTCTAAGCAGATTGTGTCAGCAGGCTGCCCATATTTATCTGGGCAGTTATCCCAGGATGAATTGTCTGCATAAAGGAGTACCTGTATATCTCTGCCTCTGTGGACATATCTGGGAGGAAATCATCCTATTACTGACATTTACATTAGTGGAATCTTTGCATTTTTCATATCCAACCTTAATCTACTGAACTCTGTGGTAAAGCTGAATTGAAGTAAAGCACTTGTCATGGTGCCACCTCGACTCACTGTGTAGCTCATCTTTGTGGAAGTCACAAGTCACCAGCAAGTGTTGTGCAAGATCTGATTCCTGCACTTGCAATCCTCACCTTGCAGTGAGATGATGTTCCCAGACTGTCAGCATTCACACACAACCCTATTACAACACATAATGGAGATTACTTACTGCAAGGTGCTCCGTCTCAGAAGTCGCTATTCTTTCTCTACCTAAAGAAAGTATTTGTTTAAAAGCTGCTTTCCGCACTCAAAACTTCTTCCACTGAGCTGGAGAGAGTAACAAGTGCAGAAAATCACTTACTTGAAGCACAATAAATGGTGAAAATTACAACCTAGAACACAAGGAATGACAAGTGCTGTCTTACTTTCTTATACCACTAACTCATTCTTTAGTAGTTACTGGGAGCATTGCCTGAAAACATGACTAGGAGCCTTATGTGGCCATTTACAAAATGAACTAAACCTGCCTTTGCCTGATTCTAGGCACTGTGGAGTATAATTCTCAACAAACTCTGTATCATGCAAATATAGAGCTATCATTGGAGGGAGTGAGATTGAAGGATTTTTTTTTTTTTTAATCTACTACTCTAGTAGGATCTCTACTGTAGTAGGAATTCCTTTTAGACTCAGAAAGTCCATTTTCTGAAAATGATCAGAAACCTACAGAACTTATGACTCTATAGGTAGACATAAATCTACAGATTTATGACTTCATGATTAAACACAATTTGCCAATGCAACATCACACAGAGTAGCTGCAGCATAAATCCAATTCCACTATTTTACTAGTCAAACTCCAGTATTTTAACTAATTAAGGCTCTAAGAAAGATTTGGGATTTTGTGTCTCTGCCTCGGTAAGGAGAGAGAGGTTTAGCTGAATTGCATTGTGTGTTCCTATCCCATCAGATCTTGAACCCCTGTCAAGAGTAAATCCCATATCTAAGGAGTATTTGGAACCACATTCATGAGGCAAGAAACCCAGACTATAATAAGCAACATACAGCCTGCATTGAGAGACCCATTTTTAAAATATGAAAGCTCCAATAAATATCAGAACTCTCCCAGCTACTTGGTAGCTCACTATTAACTTTAGATTAAAGAATTCCATCTTCTTCAAGAATCATTACACATGTCACCAACAACTATATCAACCCCATCCTATTGTCTGGTTGGATTAATTCTTGGAAGTCCCCCAAGCAGCAGGAGAAACAGCAGAGTGATGCTCCTACACTTTCACATTTGTAATGATTTTTCTTACGTTTTCTTCTGAAAGGTGCATTTTCAAATTCAAAAATATACATTCTGTACTCTTAATGTTCTCATGACACTTATCATAAACAGAAAGCAAGAAGAATAATTGTTCTTTATTTATGCAAAGCTGACATTGCCAATTGATGAGCAATAGTTAATGTGACATCAACTTGTGTTTTAAAAAATTCACTTCTGGATTCTTATAGCAGGATCCTGTCTTATTTGTAGTTGATCTATTCTCTGCTTGCTACTCAGATGATGAATATTTTGAGGTGGGATTTTATCGAATTTCTTTTACTCAAAATCATAATAATAAAAAAATAGAAAATAGCATGTTATACTTCCAGTTATAAACTAGAGTTGCTGAAGCATGAAGGGATTTTATTTGTAAAGTTCAATCATATACTTTTATCAAATACAAACTATAATAATGGAATGTTCCCATAAATGTCAGCACTTTATCATCCTTAACACTCAAAATCCTTTAAAGAAAAAAATAAAATGAAGAACGCAAAGACAAATGTTGAGCTTAGCCAGATGTGAATTTACAGTTAGCATTTTATGGACCAAATACCATTTCAACAGAGCAATAGAGAAAACATTTTAAGATATTTGTATTTAAACTAAATAAAATATTTATGCAGGCGAATTTCTGTGGAATACAAAGGAAAGCATTCATCAAGTCCTGCTGCCTGTTTCTCTCAGCTCGGTATTATGGTAAGTGAATCTGTGTGAGTCACAGAGCAGGAGCTCTGTGTGTGTTTAGTTATGTGGGTGGATCCTCACACTGATGTGGACTTGCCATATCCAGCTGTCTGTGTAACCTGGGGAGTAATCACTGATAAACTCAAAAACACAATCTTCCTTGCATGCCTTGCTGGGTAGAGCCTGAATATCATCACTGCAGTACAGAGGTCCCCTTCTCTAAAGACATACAAAGTTTTTTAGAAATAATCTCATAGTACTGAAGAACTGCAGTTCAAGGTAAAGAGAACTGATTACAGATATGCTTTTACCTGTAGGCAAAGCCAGGTATCCAACCTGCCTCTTCTAGCCCACTCCCATCTCACAAGCACTTTTCTGTAGTTGGTGTTTTTAAAAACATGACTTCGTGGTGGTCTGAATGTAAGCTGGGATATTAGTGAGTCAAAACCCTGCTCAGATGCTGTTTGCACTGCAGGAGAATGTCAGCTGCTTTAGCCTGGGTGAGAATTTACTAGCTGAAAAGATAGTCTGTGTAAATGATCTGTATGTTTTTAGACTTGAGACAGGCTGGGTCAGACAGTACTGGCTTCTATTAAGTTACAGAGGTTTTTCTCGTATTATTTACTAATGTATTACTAAATGTATATTCAGATCCTTCCTGTTTGTTTGTTTTCTTCTATTTTTTTTCCTTCAGTTCTTCTTCCTCCGTGTTATCTGCACCATTAAAAACAAATTTCCTGTATTTTCTCTTATCTGCTACTAATGCAAATCTCTTTTCCTCTTACCCATTCTGTATTTCCTTTTATATTTTCCTTGGTCTTAGATTTTAAAGTCCTTCTTCTTTTGCTTATTATTTCAAGTATTTTCCTTTTTTAAACTCTTTGTCCCCCTTCTCCATATCTCTGCTTGAACTCCTTCTGCAATTCAGAAGGGATAATGAGATTATTTCAATTGTTGAGCTGCCTTTTCTTCCCATCCATGCCCACTTTACCCTTTATTTAGTGTGAGCAGGTGGCACCTACTCAATAAATCATAGGAGAGAATCTGCAGAATGGCTGTCAGGGTGCACACAGAAAGCTGTTGTCAGTTCTTGGCAGTGTGCTGAATATATATGCAGTCAACAGTAACCAATACAAAGGCACATTTCAAAAAAAACCCAAAAAAACCCAAAAAAAACCCACCACCCCAAAATCTCAAAGGTAAGTAAATCAGTGTTCTTGGGTTCAGCAGGTTCCAGTCCTGTTTTCAACTGTCAAAACTACACTTTCAGTAATGAATCCCAAGTGAGCACCAGCTTCAGCCCAAGCTTTGTTCTACTGAGATTTTGCCAACTGCTCCTTTCCTGCATGCAGACTATGGTGAGTGCAGCTGCCTTCCCAGCCCTCAGCAGTTGCTCCACAGATGGGTTCTGACTGCATAGGAGGTCCAGCCAAAAGAAAGTGCTTCTCAGAAGGGCAGCTGTAGTGCTGCACAGAGCTACCTAGTTCCCAGCTAGCCGGTTTAGAAAGAGCTTGGGTCCTTCTGCTTGACAGCACGGAGCTCTGTACAAACCAGGGAAGCCAAGGTGCACTTTAACTTTCTCCACTGACACCTTCTCCATGGCCTGCCTTCCATGGGATGAATGTACAGGTGCTTTAGGCAGAAGGCAGGCAGGGCACAGTCACAGCTGCTCCCATCCAAGGACTCTGAGCACCAAGGGAGGGCTGCAGCTTCTTCAGCACTCGCAGTGCTGCCATGAGTCCCCAGAGTGAGCAGCCTCCTCCTGGTATTCAGACACTGATCTCCAAAGGATACTATTCCTGCCTCTAAAGGTATGAAGAGCCATCAAACATTTTCAATAAGCTTTGTCAAGATTTTTACCCACTCAAATGACTAATGTTGGGTATTTTTGGTCGCTACTTGCTTTGGCAGAAAGTTTCTTTTAACCACAAATGCGTGCAAAGACCCAAACCTCCTAACAGTGACTCCAATGGCACTCCTGAACCAAGCTGTATGTGCACATTCTTTCCAACACAAGCTTTCACTCAAGGCACTGTTTACTGTAGGGCACAAGTAATGCTGGTATTGCATTCTTTTGACAAATGAACTTTGCATGATATTTGAATCAGGGAAAGAAAAATGTATTTCCCTGTGTCCTTGTTTTTGTAGAGGCAACAAGAACTACTGTTAAAAGAACTGGGTTTTGCAGGTAAGAACAGTCCTGTGAAGTGTTTTAATAAAAAAAAAAATAAAAAGGAAAATGATAGAGACCCAGGAGGACCCACAGGACGACCCAGATATTTCTGATCTGTGCATTTGATTGTTGCAATTTATTGTACCTAGCAATGCTACCTGATGGTTGGGGAAAAAGAAAACCAAACAAACTCACAGAACCAAAAACAACCAAGCCCACAAAACCCAAACAACCCAGCTAGTAAAAAAAAAATAGCTTGTTTCCTCAGCAGAGCAGGTCGAAAGGAACCAGCCACCTCAACACTGTTCTGCCTGTGCAGGCTTCTTGGGGGTAGACACTTGTCCTATGTCTCTGCCCTCATATTGGAAGAGACATCTAAGAAATCTCCTCTCCAGCCATAACTGCGACTCTCACAGCAATTCTGTTTCTGGAAATAGATAAATTGTGGATAATGCTGCAGGAGGCTGTGTGGATGTGAAAGACAGCTGCTGTACAACATGGTCTCCTATTTTTTAGCATATTAGCATATTTACTACCCTGACAACATACACTCTGGAAAGATACAAAGAAATGTAGAAATGACAGGAATGAGCAAGCTATTGCTAATCATACTGAACCTCATGCTGTAATCAGAGATGTCAGTGTAAGAGTTTGCTGTTATCATTTGCCAGTGGCTGCACTCAAACAATATTTTCTTTCTGTGTACTTGTGTCCTATGAGAAGCACAGTAACAGTACCTGAATAACAGAGTTGGTATTCAGCATGTGACAGTTGAAGATGAAATTTATTTTTATGGTTTTGTGAGTTTATAGCAGTGAACATCATGCATCAGCCTCGTGTAAACTGGTGCCATTTTATCTCTTTGAATACATTTATATACTGTGGATATAGTCTGTCAATTTAGTCTAGGCAAAATTATTACATTTCTCATAAGATAATAATGATTTCTGTATTAGCTACTCGATTTTATTAGTGTGAGACGTATTTTTAAGGATCAAGGCCAAAACCACAATTATTACTTCTTCTTATCAACATTCAGCTTTCACAGGCAATTACAGCTTATGCATATTTTATAACAAGTATTTGGAGCACATGCTGATTATGTAGTACTTTCTCACTGCCTTGTAATATCCAAGGATGCTTATGGCAGTACTCAGTATTGTGGGATCTTACAGTATGAGAGAACCCTTTTCCCTTTACTGACTTTCATAAACCAGCCTTTTTTGCCTGACTCTGCTATATCTTGTTTGTTTCAATTATTAAACATGAAAAAAGAGGCAGAATATTCTTTCTTACATTTCCTATCTCCATGAAGGCATTGCATTACTATGTGATAACAGAACTGCAGCAGAGGAACTGCCATGTGGAAGGATACCTGAAATGCCTCCAGTATTCCCAATATGTAGCCTGCCTTTATTAATCACCTGTTCCAGGTATTTCAGTGAAGCAAGGAGGAAGTCATAGAAAAAATGTCTTCATCTTGAGCTTCAGCAATAATTAGCAGGCAGATTTTGCTTTGTAATGTATTTGTACATTTTAAAACACCATGGCCCCATTGAACTTATCCTATCTAATCCTCATTTTTTATATCTCTATGAATCCCTGTTTTTTTCAGCACTGCTAAGAATGTGCTCCACAAACTGTGAGAACAGGAGTATGTCTACAAGGTGTGCCATGTGAGGCACAGCATCTGAGGTAGCTGAGGATCACCTGGTACCCACTTCCCTGCCATCTTTCAATCCTGAGCCATCTCTTAGAAACTAAAATTAGGGTTGGGTGACATTATTCTAATCTCCAACTTTGCCTCAGTCAAAGATTTTTCAGCATCAGGGAACGCACATCTGCCCCTTTAAATCTTCTTTTTATCTTTTTTGTGCTGTCTCAGCAATATTCAACAGAAAGAACTGGAGCCAAGAACTCGGATCAAGATGTGCAATTGTGCTTTGAATCCTGCTATGTGTTTGGCTTTAATAGTAAATCATGGCTGAGGGTTCCACAGCTTAATCATAGAATTCATTGTCAGTCATCATGAAGATCAGTAACTTAATGAGATTCTAGCCAAGCCCAGGAAGCATTTTAAAAGTGTCAGTAATTTTTGGGAAGGTTTTATTTAAGAAGCAATAGTTTTTCAAGGAAAGCTTTTCAGAACTTTCATTTATCTTTATCCAAATTCTGTTTAATGATCCACTTTCTTCTTGTGAATCTTCAGCTTAATATTAATATAGTGAAATGGGGAAGATCTGAGTACAAATGAAGATGTTGTATTACTTGGGCACAATGTGTTTTGTGTGTTCTTTCCTGCTGCTTTCAGGGGGGCAGGGACCAAACCCTGATCCCTCAAAGGGTAGCAGCAAAGCTCTCAGGGACTTTGAAGAAAGTTTCCCAAAACTTAAGTTACATGACAGAGCTATACATGACTGACAGAAGTCTTAGAGAAGGGTAAAGGAAGCCATTCAGCCAAACACCTATGTGCTCACATAAGTGTCATCAAACTTCATTTTTGAAGGTTTATGGCACTTTATGGTTTTCAAATTCAGTTACTCCACAGAAGTTTATGGCAATATATTTCTGCTCATCATGTGTTCTGTGGGAGTTTTCCTACACAGTATTTTAGAACTTTTAATATTCACAGTCTCCCATGAAAAGGCTTCTTTTAAGACTGAAGTTTACTACACTATCAAGGAAAGCAAAAACTCCAGCTGACAAAATCTCCTGAATTCTTTTTTAACTTCAGAGCAATCTCCAAATAGATGGGCAACATCTTCAAAATTTAAGCAAAAGAATTGCCTTGTCAATTAGTTGCAATCTCTCATCTAAATTTTAAGGAAATATCTTGAAGTAAATGAGTAACAAATACCAAATTATAGTTTTGGTTTCAAACAAGAACTTTGTACTCCTTTCACGCTGCACAAGCATTATGACTTTATATATAAGGAACCCTCTGTACTGAAAAACTTCTTTTGGCATGGATTCCAAAGGGCAGAATTTCTGTATCCCTATTATGCTGGTGTTCATTCTCCTGACACATGTAGTTAATTTCACAATGAGATTATAAATTGTGGCTTTTCCCCTAACTCGTATTTTGGCATATGTGATACAATTGAATCAACTTCCCAGTGAAAACCAGCAGCAGGAATGCTGATGTGTTTGTTGCTGATGTGTTTGTTGCTGATGTGTTTGTTGCTTACAGGGTTGTGTGAATGCAACCACAGCCATTCCAGTCTATCATGGCAACACACAATTCTGAAAAGGTACATATCACCAATATGACCCAGAAATAACTTTTTTTCTTCTGAAATCCTCACTATGAAAAAGAATGTATGTATTTATTAATTCATTGTCAAAGGAGTAGATTTAGAATCTGTCTAAATTAAAGCATAACTTAAAGTCTCTTGTGAATAACTGAATAACTTGGTTCAATGTCAGGTCACAGTGGAACATAGATTGTAACAGGAATATATAAAAGCTCTGGAGGGAGCAGAGAGACTTTATTCTGGAATGGTGAACATCGTTGCCAGAGTAACATAAACCTTGTGTGTTTTCACAAGGAAATGAGTCACTTGTTTCTGTTGGCTGGAACTCTGTTTTCTTTTAATTTCATATTTTAGGTGCCTAATATAGTTTGAAAGAACCGTAGGATTGCAGTCTTTGGACTGATACCTTGTTAAGTAAAGCAGAGTAGAAGGGTAGCATGCTAATTGCAGAGAATCAAGAAAAATCAATAGTAAATAGGATATTCTCACATGTGGGAAGGAAGCCTTTATCATTTTCAAGGAGAGTTCAGTGAACTGTTTACATGGTTGTGAAAAGAAGACTCATTTTCACATGTGTTATGTGTTTAGCTGTGTGTGTACTCACATCTGTGATTTGTGTTAGTGCAGCTGATTTGCAGGTCCCTCCTTGCAGCCTGAGCCCCACAGTTGACTTAAGGACATAAGCCTTAGTTGCCCTCAGTGAAGAGACTACATTAATGTTAAAGCTGTTGGGTCAGATCCATATGATCAGTGAGGCAGTATTTCCTTTCTTTGGACCAACAACTCATAACCAGTAAGATTCTTCTCTGTTTTCCTGGTGTTGAGGCAGCCCTGAGCATTCTCACAGAGAATTCTCGCAGAGTGCCACCCTTTCGTGCTGAGGCGTCCTCACGAGACTTAGGATCAGCACAGCTCATTCCTGAAACACTTGCTATTTTCTCTTCTTACAGCTCCAAGCTGTGGAGATTGTGCCAAGCAAAATAAGTAACACAGACTGTTTGAGCAATTCTCAGCTACAGTGGAGCCTCTGAAGGAACAGAGCTGGCTGCTCCAACATAGGCTACTTTATCCTGTATGTAATTTGGGCAGAAACTCCATATAGCTCTCTTCACTACTACAGCCTTAAATGGAAGCAGCAGAGAATGAGGGCCAAATATATTCAGTGAAGAATTAAAGTATATATTATGATTTTTTTTGATGGCATAAATTTATATGCATAAATACTGCACATCTGTGCATGTATATGTGATGGTTGAGACACAGGAGCAATTTTAATTCCATGTTGCACATGTGTATAGGTGTAGCAGATAAAAATGCATTTATTGCATCACCAGTTAGAGCATATTCCTGTTCCCTATGATAAAGATTACTCCAAATGCAATGTTTTATGCTTAGATGGAAACACTTGGAAACACTGAAGAGATGTTTAATTTATCCTATTCCAAAACCAGTATGTGCATGCATGTTCCAACTCACCTGAGAATCTCTACAACAACATTTATTAATTAAATATTGAAGCATATTTTTGGCAACCTAACAAAAACAAAACCAAATATTTTTAAGTCATTTCAGTGAGGAGCAAAGGAGAAATGGAGAACATCACTGAAATGTAAAGGTCATGTCCTGTGATTGACTCAGGACAAAAAAAAGGGCCTGGCCTAAACTAGCACCTTGCCTTAACAATTTAGACAAGGGTAACTAGTTAGGACTTTCTGGGCATGTTAAAAATGCTCTAAATCCCCAAAACCACTGAAAATTATAC
>WAAE01023470.1:0-21469 GCA_013400495.1 Nicator chloris | reverse complement strand
AATCAGTGGCATTTTTTGGGAGACGACATTTTTTCCTAAGAGACTTTGAGTTAGATTTAGAGTTAACTACTACAATGAAATCACTAGGAAAGAATACAGTTTTCAGAATTAAGATAACGGTGTCCTTAAATACATTCCTTGAATGGTAACTTTTGTAATGATATCTATTATACCAGAGCTGATTGTTGGTAAACCTGAGAGCAAGCAAGAAGCAAAGGAATTTTAATGATATCAGAAATCCTAATTTGGCTAAGAAAACCAACAAAAAGAGGTGAAAGATATTTTAGACAGGTGAGAGACTATATATACAACTACAATCTAGAAAACTAAATTCAAAACTCTTAAAGAAACCATCTAACTTCTGCATCACTACTTGTTCTGAGAAAAGAGAAACAATGCCATACTTTTGTCTCTCAGTTTTTCCCTTAAACTGGAAGAATTAGTGTGTCTTACAAAGTATTTTTTCAATTTATATAGCAACACCTTTGCCTTTCTTTGGGATTGTAGGCAGTCTTGACCTGTAAGCAAAAATGCAACTGGAACATTAGCATGGGTGTTTTAACTTTTGATATTTAATTTTACATATACCATCTTTCCTGACAAAAAAAACCTCAAATTTCTTTGTTTTCAGAATAAAATTATATTTATTAAATTTTATATCCAAATTTTTCAAACACATGAAAGACCAGGAAAAATCTATTTAATAAGTAATGTGATTTATAAATTAGTTGTTTATTATTTGTTTCATATTTGTTAGCCATCATCGCCTTGTGTTCTCTGTATATGCCCAAAGTTCCTCAAAGATATTTATGGCAGATTGAAGAAAAAGTCACAGTAGGAAATCTGTTGGATGATGATGAAAATCAGTTGTATGATAAAAGGTTATATTTGAAACCTGGCTTCACAATGAACTATAGTGGAGGAGGGGGAACTGTTATGGTAGTAAAGGACAATTAATTTTTTAGGTAACAATATTAGTTATAGCTGAGAAACCTTCTCAGTATATTTCTTTTTCAGGTGCTTATAGCTTTGTGAAATGAAAGCTTTTTGGGCTAAGCCTATCCTTGGTTCTTGTTCTTTTTCAATTCTTTCATTTTATTGATAATAATTTACTATTAGCTGTACATTGAACCATCAGTAAGTTGCATATGCTCACAATGCTTTTTGTTTCTTTTTCTAGTTTTTACTAGATTTCTGCAGTTACACATTTTGAGCAGCACTGAGCATCACAAATGAAAATGCAATAAGTACCATTTAGGTGTGTCACTGTGTCAACTAACCTACCAACTGACCCTCTCTCATCCTTGTTACTTTTATGTTCACTTAGTACCAACTGTTAGTCACTAGGGGTCCTATTATCACTTATTAGTCACTCCTTTAGCAAACAGTTGCTTAAACATTAGCTTCTAGATCTGTCTTATTCATCTGATCCTGTCTGGCCTCTACCTGCTGCTCCGGATGGGCACAGGTTTCTATAAATCCTATGTTGTATTAGCCATGCAGATGCCTTGACCTGCCGTCATGTGGTGTTCTGATTCATGTACTCCACATCTAGTCAGCCAAATAACTTCCAGGCTGAACAAGCCTGACTCTCCCAGCTTCTCAGCCTTTCTTCATGAGGCAAGTGCTCCAGCCCTTGATGGTCATCCTCTGAGCTCACTTCAGTTTTTAGGTGTCTTTCCTGTATTGGGATGGGCAAAACTGGGTGCATTATTCTGCACGTTTTCTCTGTTTATTAGAGAGTAATCACTTCCTTCATATACCAGCAATATTTGCAACACAGTGTGCTGTTAGACTTCATTCCTGGGAGGGTGCAGTGCTCACTTATGTTCAGTTTGCTCTGTATTGGGATACCCAGGCATTTTTCAGTAAGCCTGCTCCCCACTTAGTCCATCCCCAGTCCAGCTATTGTAGAAGGTTAGTTCAAATAATTCACCTAGCTAGACCATAACAACATGGTTTAGATACAAAGACGCTTTCACAGACCTTGATAGCATTAAGGTAGATTATATTCACTGCCTGTGAGAGACTGAAATATTAAGAGTAATGACTCAAACAATTGGCCATTGGCAAAAGCATCAGAGTGGTTTGCTGAGGTTTGCACGCCCAGCTGAAGGGGAGGAAGAGAGAAAGGTGTGTAGTAGTGAAAGCTCTGATCTGCATGAGAACAGCCCAGGTGCAGAGAGCATGAACCAGAGGATGACCATGCCAAACCAACCTCTTTAGCAACAAGCTGGGGTTTGGGCCAGGTAAGCTGGTAAGAAGCAGAGCCTGCTAGGTGGGATATCGATTTTTTTATCACACCAATGTCCTTCTTTACACAACTCCCTTACACAGCTGGCTCAGGTGTGAAACTGCCCCCCTACACCCAGGGGAATTTTTGGGACATTCACATGTAGTCCTGAAAATGTTCATCCCTTCTGATGAGGTTGATCTGGCTCATCTATGCTGGCATGAGAGACAGTTGTCATGTCTTAGAAGGTGTCATAAACCATCAAAGCACCCCCAGACTCATTTCTGAGGCCTTTCACCAGAGCACAGAACACAGTGTTGCATCAGTGTACCACTCTCCCACCTGGGCATTCCCACCTGAACCTGATAATTAATATACCTGATGAGGTACATTACCCATTGAACTTTATATTTTGTGGGTTTCCCCCACCTCCAAAGAATCAAGACATCAAATATCACTTAGACAAATAGATACTGCGATCAAAGGTCTCCTCATGGATTCATGGCTGGTGATATCTTTCTAGCCTTATTCTTCCTTACACTTGCTTTCTTTATACATTTTTTAAAGTATTATCTTTACATTTTTATTTTGCTATATTTCTATAAATAACCAAGCCAGGTGCATATCTCCTTTCTGTTGCAACCAAATTGTTCTGAAATAAACCTGCCATATTTATAAATATCAGCCATTTAGGGTCATTTCACTCTAATCCAGTCAAAGGGCTCTATCACTAAAAAGAACTTCAGTGATCCTGCCTTCAGGGGTGGATTGTAACACTACTCTCCCCTCATACACAAATGCCTTAGAGTTCTATTTAGGGGCTCTATTTCGAACTGTATGTGCAATGAGTTGTGCCTTTACAGAAGCAATGACAGCCAGTTGGAAAAAGAGACATTGTTTCACAGTGATTATTATCAATGTTATTATAATTTCTCCTCTTCAAAATTGATCAGTGCATTTATTTATATGTCTGAACTTTAAATCAGACTTCAGAACATACATACTCAAAAGTAACCTTAGTACAGAATCAGTTCTTCATAATGCAAATTGTCTAACCCTAGAGGTTCAAAACTGAATTTTAAGCAGTGGGCCAAATTAATCTTTAATGTAATTTCACTCATGTCAGTATGCATAACATCAACTATTAATTTGACCTAATTTATTAGGAAGACTGTGGGCAGATTATAAATGCTACTGAGTTTGCACTCTGTATAAAAATGCATAATTTATGATCATGAAGCTGAGTGATTTTTATTTGTGGCCAAAGTAATTTGGTTAAAATCTACACACTTGTCTTAAAAAAAAAAAAAAAAAAATAAAGGAAAAATATTTAATTTATAATGACTCCATATCTGCAGAGCACTTAAAAATAGATTTCAGGCTGAAGGCTTAAATATTTTTCTCTGTCAGGCCCAATGATTGTTTGAAGTTTGGATTGTGTAACCCTTTCTTCTTTTTAATAATTTTACTATCAAGTCTCCATGTAAAGAAAGAGTGCTAATCCACAACCAAAGAAATAAGGCTAATCTAAAACAGAAAAATTCACCAAAATACAAAGTCTATTCACTTATCATCTCATAAATATGGGTAAATATTAGGTATTAATCTGGGGACTACTTGTATTTTTTTTTCATAAGAAGGTGATATTAAAACAGGTTTGCAGAAAAAAAAAATTAGAAGGGAGAAAGAAAATGTAAGATTTTAGTTGCCTAAGTCCAAGTGAACATACAAACAGAAAAAAACAAATAAATGCCCAAGAATTTCAAAGAGTACTACAAGAAAATTTCAGCTTTTCTCCAAAGATACTGGCATGGCTCTAGGCAAAAACCTTAAGTATTAAACAAATAAACATAAAATATTTCTGCCACATTACTGTAATCTCTTTTTCCTCACTTATGCATGAGACCAGAACTTCCAATGCCTTCTCTTTCATTAGCTAAGAGATTATTGGTGTACTTGTCCTGTACTCCTGTACTGCTAAAGACTTCTGTGTCTCCATTGAGAATAACCTTGAGTTTTGCTAAGGTGAGAATCTTACATATGAAAGTCTGAGTTTTCTCTAAATTAATTATTATTTAGCAACTTTTTTTTTTTTTTTTAGGTTAGTCTTTCCATCCTTAGAACTCTTAATTGGAGTGACAGTGGATGTTTGTGGGCTAAGTTAAGTTCTGTATGCTCAAGGACGGAGAAGCTGCCATAGCTTTGAGAAAATATGATACACTGCTTCTTCTGCAATTCACTGATAAATTATACAGGCAATGAAGCCCTTGATCTGCAATGTCCTATATAGTCATTTTAGCACCTTCTGGCTATTGGTGCTGTTGGGACTACACAATATTTTTCTAGATTTTCTCATGTTTGCCACAAGTTTGTAACACATTTACCCTCCTATACTCATTTTTCTTTCTGAAAATATCTGGGATTCACAGAGGACATAATAAATTGCCAGTCTTATTTCAGAGACTAAATTTCTTAAAGCGCAGTTTCTGGTAATTTCCAATCAAGCAGTTCTGCATTCACAGTGGACATTAGTCACCAGTGCAGCCGAATTTAGATGATTTAATGCAGATAAATATCACAGCTTGACCTCTCCCATATCATAAAGTTCACTCTGTATGTTACAATGCTAAGAAGTTGCAGTTACAGGACTTATAATTTCCCTGATGACAAACACAGCTTTGAAAGTTGAAGGGCTGGAGCAGGTCTTCATTTCTTGCTGAAGAGGCAGTCTGTCTTCCAATCTAAAAAAGAAAAAAAATCTTCTAATTTCCAGGGAGATAAAATTAAGTCACCTCCCTCTTGTATCTTTTCAAGTTACAACATGTACATTCTCAAATTTAAACTGGCATTCACACTGCTTGTGGAATTAGATACATTCAAGGGAGAAAGCAATTTTAAGGAAGCAGCAGGTGTAATACATGACAGTTTTGTGTCTGACTCTGGACAGGGAAAGTTATTCAACCTCCCCAAAGTGGTGAGAAAGGAAGCAGCAGAAACAGATTAATTTTCTTTCTTCAGTATTTATTATGCTTTCAACCACCTTGATATACAAACTGTAAACACTTTGATTAATGGTCTGAAAGGTTGTCTACTTTTGTTGCTGTTTCAGAACAGAATCACTGTATCTTTAGTTCTAAGATATATTGTAACTCCTTCTAGGAGTTGTTCTTTCATGGCTCAACCCAAATACCTGCTTCAAGAAGAAAAATATATTTGACTATTAATGAACACAGTCTGTCTGTCTCTTGGACCCTTATTTCAATTTCAAGTTAAAATCAGTAGAAGGACAGTATCTATGTACAGTGATAATGTTGGACCTTGAACAGAAATGTAAGCTTAGAGCATCTCCACACAGCTATGAACCTTCAGGCCCTAACTTCAATTGCATTTAAACTGTCAGACTGGGTCTTCTAGTTCTTCTTTCAAAGTCCACTATTCCCTCTGGGACAGCAGTGTGCCAGTGTAATGCTAAAACTCCTTGTAGTTCTAGGGTGGATTTACCTAAGGCTACTCTATTTCATCTTCCTCCTGCCTGGGGCCTTTAGTCTCAGGCAGCTTTTCTTTCAATACTGCTGCTCTCTTTTGCTTCTTGGTGGTAAAAATATCATGTCAATCCTGATTTGTCACTTCACAATCTTTCTAGTAACTACTAGAGCACTGAAAAAACCCAAAAGTCTCCATGGAGTTAGAAGACAGAAAATACTTGAAAATTAGCAATAATGACCACATTTGCCCAGGCAAAGGCGGGGAAACCTAAAATTTTGCTGAATGATAAGATAGCTTTTCTAACCATTTCTTTCCTTTGCCACCACTACATTTGAATACAGATTGTTCTACACCTGAACCTCTGAATTCAGCCTTAACAATCTGTATCACAGCAATTAGTTCAAAAACAGCAGTTGGCAAACGTCAGCTTTTCAGCAACAATAAAATATTCTTTATTGGTTAGCACTACACTGTTAGAAATGTTCACTGGGATATTTCATGTTATGTCTCTCATCTTTCTGTTTTCCTCTAGGGTATCTGTGCTAAAAGAAAACAGGCAATATCAGTAGGTTTATTTTTAGTTTGTATTATGTTTAAGAAGCAGAAATCAAATTATTGCTACATCACTGATGTCTGATAAGTTCTCAGTTCTGAACTAGTTTAGTCCTATATTTTGACATAACATTCCATTAAGTCTGAGGCTTATAACCAGACAATAACACAATAACAAAGAATAACACAATAACAAACAAAAAACAAAAACACCCCCAAACCCCCAAACTAGCAAATTTCCTTTGCTTAAGCAGTTTAGTGTAATTGCTATTATTAATACTGCAAAAAGATAATGACAGACAACTTGTTTTGAACAGACACTTTTACCCTTTATCCTGATTTCAGTGAAAAAATTATATATGTGCAGCTCTGCTGAAACTGAATTTGATTGATTTTTTAAAAAATGCTTCTTTAGCTCCACCCACTATTTTAAGAAAGAAAATTCTGGATAGAACTCTTAAAAGTACGTTCTCATAATCTATAGGTCTTCATACTAGAAGAAAAGTTATCTTGTGAAGAAATGCCAGGTAAAACTTTGTCCTTAACAGATTAAGGTCATGTCTCAGTAATTTAATGGGAGTTATATGCTGGTGAATATTCAAGTATCGTGTATTTTGTTTGATTGTTTTAAATGTGGGGTTTTTTAAGATGAAGAAAAAGAATGATTTATAGCCATATGACTATATTTCAGATGTTGGTATTGCTGTGAAATTTTGACATCTTTTCTGTATTTACCCATAGGGCACATCCATTGCAATTCTCAGTCCTGTTTGTAATATTCTTTCATGTCACTGTACCACTTCATGTTCTTGGAAAGAGCACCTTGATAAGAAATTAGAAATTATATGCATACCATTGTGATATTCTTATTTGCCTCAGCACACACACCAAAATGGGGATTCTTATTTTAAGGTACACCATACCAACATTTGCAGTCACAGAGAACGTACTATAATCTTCCTAACTTGTTCTTCTGATTAACTTTGTTGTTAAGGGAGAGAATTGAAGGATCCTGTTTTGAAGCTGCCAAGCTTTAGTACAGCATACCTTGGTTTATGTTCCAATTTCATACTTAAAAAGCTTCTCTCCCCACTCTAGTCTATTTTTCCATCTAAAGATATCAAAATTCTGAGCCACAGATTACAGCATCTTGTCTCTTCTGAATACAGGCAACCTTTGCCTGAAGCAAATGGTGTTCCCACACTGTTAGACTTAGTTCAAGGACTGCAGCATGCTTTGGAGTTACAAGCTTTGGTCACCATAGCAGGCAATATGCCATCACACTTTTAGAATTCAGGTCTCAAGCATGTGTCACTTCCCATTGCTTCTTTAATTGATGTGCTACCATAAATTGAGATGTCTGCATGATATCTGAAGGGTCACCTTTCTGTAGTGTCATCTCAGTACTGTATTTTTCTATGCAAAATGTATAACTTGTGCTTGACAGATTGTCTTGCTGACTAACTACTGAAACTGTAAACTTTGTGACCACTCACAAACCCTGTAGTTATAAATTTAGACTATCTTTGTTAATGTGCCTGGAGAAAAGTAGCATGTTCTGGTTAAAACAACCTATTCTGATGAGAAGATGTGGTCTTACACACAAATTTCCAAAAAACTTCCCTACAGAAAGGAAAGTGTACAGGAAGAAAAAAAATGCTTTTTCACTACTGAAACATCCTGTGATAGGAGTCACTGGATACAAATTTATGATATTAAATTTAAAATGTTTATCAGTACACAATGTTATTGAACATGCAATGTTGCATGTCTTCTTTGTTGTTTAAATTCAGAAAAAAAAAGGTCACTGTCACAAAGAAAAAAGAAAAAATAGGAAGAGCAACAGCAGATTAACAGCACACCACTGGAATAAAGGATGAAAATCTAGACTTTACCAGCCTTTTTATTTCAATGTAATTTAAATTGTCATTAAACATCTTTCAAAGCATACATCAGAGACAATAGAATGCTTAAAACTGATTCGTATTTTTTGTAAAGGAGAGTGCTAAAACTACACAAAAGGTAAATACCCTTTGATGAATATTTCTTTTTATTACCAGTATTAAGGGTATACTCAGAGCTTACAAATATGAGCTTACAATTCACAACAGGTTTTCTGCTTTTGCTGTAGATCTGCATGGACACTAAGAAAACAACAGCCTTCAAATTTGCTCCATTGTCTCCATTGTTTTGAAACATTAGTTTGAAATTCAGTCTTTGAAATCAGTGACAGTGGACAAAAAAGAATGCAGATACTCCATGTATTAGTTTGGAAGCAAACTAGTGAGAGACTTCGAATCAGAAAATACAATTTAATAGGAAAAATAAAATAAATGTAGTAGTACAAAAAAAACCAACCCACTGACAGAGTCAGGGTACAAACCTGACCCCCTGGCAGTCAGGGGGTTTGGCAGAAGTTCAATCAAATGGTGGCTGCAGTTCTCCTGGAGTGATGATTCCGTTGAAGCAGTGATTCTGTAGAGGAGGTCTGGTCTTCCTCTGAAAAGTCCAGTGGAAAAGGCTAACTGTGGTGTTCCACACCTCAGCTTATATTCAGGATGAAATGCTTGGTTCCTCCCTCTGGGCGGAGTATCTCACAATGGGATGTAATCTTATCAGCCATGCGGTGATGGCTCATTAACAGAAGATGTCCCCCTGGAGGGAGGATGGCTCTGCTGCACCTGGTGTCAATAGCTGGCCCATTAACAGAAAATAGCCCCAGGAGCTTATCAGGGATGAGTCATGGAGGGGATGGGGAACACTGTCCCACCGCTTCCAACAGCTTATGAAGATGGTAACAGAATACATACTTTTGGATACATCTTACACTGTAACCTAGGACACTCCACAAGCTCCCAATAACAGATATTGGAAAAATAAAAACTCTGCCAACTTGGCATGGATGTTGAGCAAAATCACAGGATGGAAGATAAGGTCCATATACCTCTGTTGAAGTAAACATGAAAAACATTATTTCTGTCAGTGGCATAATGTTGTCAAGAAACAATTTTGCCAAATATACTTGACATTCTTATTTAAGATTATACATTTGATTGACAATGATATTTATCATCCAAGGCTTATTATCTTTCATATGTGTAAGGCATTTTATTTGAGAATAAGTTAGATATGTTATTAAAGAGAGGATCATACTAGGAAGATCATAACGCAAGAAAGTGTTAAAGAAGTTTTACAGCCTTGAAAGAAAGTGTGTTAATTCAATATCACTACTGCCATTGTATTTACATTTTTAATTTTTTTTCCACCTTTTTAATTTATAAACTGTTCCTACAAATGTTTCTTTGCTTAGGACAATTCTTAAACTATCACTGTTAAGCTCAACAGTGCATAACCTTATGTTCTTGCAACAATGAATATACTGTTTTCAGTTCTTCACAGATTTATAAAAGTTAAATAAATTATATAGAAGCTTCAGTATGAAGTTTCAATTCACATAATTTCTAACTGTACAGTACTACAAATTTGTCTTAGAGATTCTTTATTTGGTGCCATTTCATTCCACCATATAATATACTAATTGCCTCAAACAGAAATGCAGATTGTGCACACCATAGAAAAAGTGGGTTTGGGAGGGAAAAACAGAACGAAATATTTTATTTCAGTAACACTTATTTCTCATTTTAGGAAATGCAGCAGTTTTTCAGTGTTGTGTATGATAAATGTTAGATATCTCGAGTCTAACCTGTTATGAATAGGGCTGAAGCCTTTATTAAAAATTCAGCTCTTTATTAAAAAGATCAGCTGTATGGGAAGCTCGGCAGGGTGCGTCTGAGTACTCAGTTCTCTGTCGAAGAAATCTGCTGTGCAGGATGCCCGATAGGGTGTGCTGTGCAGGAGTCTTGGCAGCGTGCACTGCTGTAGCTGTCACTGGCCACTCAGGGGAGGAGCTGAACCGTCCTGCCACCAGAGGTGCAGTGGAGCAGAAGTCTCGGTCCTCAAGTGCCGAGGTAGTTGCTGTGTTTCCGTTTTTGCCGGGCGGCCCCTGCTTTTTCAGTTCTTTTGAAGTCATGGTGACAGGGCAAAAGTCTAAACCAGGATTAGGAGATGTGTCTATCTTTGCCCACCCTCTGGTGTTGATCAGGTCTCTCAAATATGTGTCATTTTGTGGGAGGGATGGGTTTTCATCTCTAAAAATAGACCCATAATGCATAGTGTCCCTCTCATTTGCATGAGCTGCTTCAGATGCTAATTGGGAGGGGTGAGTCTACTCTTCTAACATGTTTGGACTTGTTTTCCTCATTGTCTGCCCTGCTCTTCTTCCTGCCGCCGTGCCATGGTTGTCGCCGCCACAGCCGCCGCTTCCTCCACTGCTGCTGCCGCCGCCGCCCCTCTACAGCCCCGGGGGAAGGTGGCAGTGCCTCAGCACTGCCGGGCGCCGCCGCCGCCCCCGGCCCTGGGGTCATTCGCCGGCACGGAGCAGGCACGGGCGGGGCAGGCAGATGGGTGGGGGGAGGCAGCCCCAGCGGGCGCATGGCAGGGCGCTCCCGGCAGGCCAGAGCCGCCGCCGGCACTGCGGGCAGCCTGGGGGCAATGGGCCAACCCCAGCCACAAAATACTCCTGAGACTATCCAGTCCAGCCTGACTAGTGTGTCAACTGACTTTGGATTTGTTTCTTACATATACAGGGGAAAAAACAATGAAAGATAAATAAGTCAAGATCTATTTCAGCATAGGAGCTCAAATCTTGAATGAGTTTAATCTGAGAATGGATAACCTTTAGTAGTTTGGAATAACTGTGATAAAGTATTACAGGTACTTTGCCTCTGCAAAGTATACAAACAAAGAACGATGTTATCTACTCATTCTGAACTCCTAGTATGTACTAGATAGTATCTGTAAAGGTAAAATTATCATCAGAAACTAGTATTATTGCACAAAACATTCCAGCAAGTCACAATATTGGCATTTTTTGGAAGTAGCTTCCTCCTGAAATAGATAAAGCATGCACTATAATGACTTATGGAACTCAGTTTTCTGAGAAAACCACTAATAAGGTTTCTGTTATTGCAGGAATTTTATTTTCAATAAAATTATGTGGCATTCATCTGAATCTATACTTACAGTATAACGTATATCTTGTTCTTTACACACTGTACACCATTTCTGAAAACAATTTTGAGAGGTTATAAATAATATTGTTTATCATAGGATTCACTGTAGCTGAACACCACACAGGACTGTTTAAAAAGCCCAATAGTGCTAATATATATATATATATATATTTACACACACACACATATATATATCTATCTATCACATAGATGTATAATGTTAACCTGGACCCCCAGGCCCTTCTCCACAGAGCTGCTTTCCAGCAGGTCACTCCCAGTCTGTACTGGTGGAGAAGANTTTGCCTATGAGGATATTGGGAGAGACAGTGTCAAAAGCTTTGCTGAAGTGGAGGTAAAAAATATCCACTGCTCTCCCCTCATCATTCCAGATAGTTTTTACATCACAGAAGGCCATGAGGTTGATAAAGTATGATTTACCTTTGGTGAATCCATGCTGACTACTCCTGATCACCTTCTGTCATCATGTCATACATTAAAAGCTGAGTATGGTACAGTCTGAATGAGGACATAAATTCAGTCTAGTAAATCCTAACAATGACAAAAACTTAAATTATAAAGTAAATTCTGTAGGGTCCCAGAGTTCCATGACGGAACTCTGATGTCACTTTCTGAGCGGTAATCACAGTAGTAACAGAAGATGTTGGGAATGGAAGACTTTGTATTTGGACTTGTATAACGTATCTACTCTTATAATTGCTTGGAAAACAAATAGTACATATGTTATTTTATGCCTATTCAGTCATTAATAGATTGAATCTACTGAAAGACAGTTATATGTCCACGGTCTGGATGAGATTGAACCAGAAAATAGATCTACGTCAAGACATTGAACTTAAACATTCAGCCTCAGAGATGACTAGAAAATGAAGTGGTACAAATTCTAAGGGTTTTTCTTCTAACCTTTCTTCATATAAAAACATTCTGAGACAAATTGAATTATTTTATAAAATCTCTGATCTAAGAACATGGCCAGTTTTTCTTTGGGTTTCAAGATCATACTTCTATGTCTTGAATACACCTCTAATTGTAGGTTTAAATGTTTAAAAAGAAAACATAATTTTAAGCTTTTACAGAAACCTTTAACCTTGATTATGTAAAGCTTCTAGTTTCTTGTCTTTCTGTTAACGAATAAAAAGTATTAGAATATTAGCTCTTGATGTATTCGAACTCTTAATGTGCTGTAGCATGATGTACTGCACAAATTGTGATAAGACTAACCTTTTGCATTAATACATAACACATTCTAATAGGGTAACATGCAAAATGTTTTATTTTCTAGAGTCATCGCACCAGAATCACCCTGGAAATCTGATGCCACACAACTTCAGAAGTAGACTACATTAAAAAAACCCACTCTTTTTGCTTAGCAACCATTTGAGAAAGTATCTCTATTTTAACATTATATACAGCAAAACCTCTTTGAAGCCAACATTGTTAAAATACATAAAATGGTATCAAATTATATATAGAAGATTATGCAGTATAATTGAACAAATTTTGATTTTCTTTTACTTCTAGGTGGAACTGGTATTTATTAGATAAAAAATCTCTTATGATTTAATATCGTCACTAGTCAGTAAAATTTTTAAGGCTTCTGTAACAAAACCAGTTTGTGATTATTTAACAGTGGAATTCCCAACCCCTTAGCACTAATCCACAAATGCTCACTGGAGTGTTGCGGTGCGCGTCCTAGTCTCACTGGTGTTCGGCTAGGGCGCCTGGCAGGGAGCACAACATAACCCCCCGGGGCCCGAGATCTCCGGCTCGGTCGCCACCTCCAGTGTGCCAAAAGGAATGGAGCAGCCTCATTTGCTTGTCCAAGGTTTTTTTATTAAATTGAACGCAGAGCAGAGGTAAGGACTTGACCAAACAAAAAGACTAAAGCAAAAGGCTCCTTAACAGGAGCTAAAGCAAGGGAGAGGAAAGAGAGAGCAGCCCCCCACCCCTGTAAAGGCAGGGTGTAGGATTTTATTCAGCCACATTAGGGGAGGGGTTTACAGAGAGAAACCAATAACAAAGTAACAGGGGTGGAACTAAGAATAGACTGACATCAGATAAACCAACTAAGGGAGCTCGGGGGAGGGTGGATCTAAACAAACCAATCATGTACCAAACTGAACAGAACAATCTAGATAGAGGGGAGGAGATCTGGGAGGAGTGACACTCTATTGGGAAGAGTAAGGGATGGATCCAAGGAAGATAGACAACCAAGGGAAGATGGACAGGGAGCATTGTGGAACATGGGCTGGGTCAGGGCATAACTGACACTAAGGGTAGGAAGGTCTAAATGAGCCCAAACCAACAATAGAAGAAACAGAGGGAGGGGGTAGGACAAACCATTTGGAATAACAAAAGAACAACAAAACACACCGCAACATTGAAGTTCAGTATTGCAACTTTGAGATGCTTGTCAGTAGTGGAATCTCAAACTCAAATTTAGCTCAGTGGAAGAGCTGGGAAACTTGAGCTTCATGTACCCACAGACACATGCAGGCGTATGTCATGGTTTAGGAATAGGACACCCCAATTTAGTGCTTCCACTGAGACTCTCCAAACCATAAGTCACTTGCTCACTCCCTCTCCCCCTTAAGAGGGCTGGACAAGAGAATTGGAGGCACAAAAGCTGAAGATCACAGGTTGAGATAAGAACAGTTTGTTGGAAACAGCAATGAGATAAGAAAATTAACAGTAACAGCTACAATATTAATAAAAAGTGTATAAGAGAGAAGCCAGTGATTCACTTGTCAAATGCTCACCACAGAGCCTGACCTGACTGCAGCCATGCCATCCCAACCTCTCCCTCCAGCTTGGAACTGGCATTATCCCACCACTCCCTCTGCCACACTTAAACAGAAGGAACACTTTTCCCTGGAAGACACTCCCTTCCTCCCATCCCGGCAAAGATAAGAGATGGTTTAGAATAACCTTCGTGTCCTAGCCATGCACTCTTGCTGCTGCAGAAATTAACCCTGTCCTGGCCAGACCCAGGACAGTATATAATGCTAGTTCTGCCTGTGGTGTCCAGCCTGGCTGCTGTAAGTCAGCTCCAGCTCAGAAAGCATTGACAGGATGTGAGGCGGGTGACAATTACCAGAGCTAACTACCCACTGCTCCTCTACATTCCTGAAGCTCCAGCAAGGTGTTGGTACAACACTGACTAGTCTGCAGATACAACACTGACCAGTCTGCAGGTGCAACACAGGTCTGTCAACACCAGGTGATCAACAAACCTAAATACAGGATCCATTTTTTGAAGCTACCTAGCTGACTGGGTGTTGCCTTCAGCAGAAAATGACAAGGGCTTAAGCCTCATCCTTGCAAGGGAACATAGATCATAAATCCAAGTTTATCACAAATATTTCTGTTATACAATATTAAATTGATAATGGTAAAACTTAGTTTTCAATTAGCTTGATGAAAATTGTAATCATCCTGCCTAAGTGATTAATTATGTCATACTTCATTTTTTGTTTATTATAGTTCATAACATTTTTAAAAAGCAGATTTAAGTAATCTTTTCTGTCAGTAATGAATTGGGGACAGACTCAAGGAGAGCACCCAAGAGAATCAGCAGTTCCACCTGAGAGACTAGGCATTACTTTTTATTCAACCCTCTAGTTCTCACATTCATCAACCAGTAGAACTGTCAGCCATTAAAATTTGCATTTCCAGTGTTAGCTAAAGAAGCAAATGGAAGAAAAACAGGGAGCATAAAAGATCAGATTCCAAACGTGTTCCACTGTGGCATGGGTTTCATTTTTTATGAAGAAGTACTATCTTATCTTGCTTACATTTTAAGCAACATGAGTTTCTTGAATTAGATGCATGGGTATTACACTTATCACTGGAGAGTACCCAGTGTGTGACCTATCCTTTCCGTGGAATAGCAAAGGAAGAAATTGCACAATAATTAGTAGATTCTAAGCAAACATTTCAGTTTGCTGACATGACAGTTTCCTTTGGTTCACTTTGATAAATTAGAGATCCTTCCAGAAAGTATTTCCATCATATGGGAGTGTTTCAGGTTTTATTTTTTTCTTTTTTAAAAAAAAGGAAAATTAGGATTGTTGAAAAACTTAGGGCACACTAAAGCTGAAGTTGTTGTCATTTTAATGGTCCAATGGATTTGTGTGAAATTTTAATTGCTTTTTTTTTAATTACATTAAGAATTTGTCATGACTATCTACATAAGCCATCCAGTGTTCTGCAGGATGTCCTTTTCCTCTTTTTTTTTGTGAAGCCTAAGAGTTGTCAAGCAAAGGCAAATGAATGGCAACATTAATATTCTTGACATGCTGCAATTTTGTGATGATGAATGCCATAAAAGAGACTGTAAATAAAAAAATTAATGAAGCAATAACATAAATGGAGGTCATGGGTGTTATTTCCCCCTCCTTCACTGTTATTAGTGAAGCACTTAAGCATATCCTTAGCTTTAGGTATGTCAGTAGTCCCACCAGTTAACAGTACTATTCACATGTATAAAATTAAACATTTGCATAAGTGCTTTGCAGACTTGAAGGCTCTAAGTGAAACGATTTACCAAAACTGAACTCATCTTGGTTTTAAGAACAAGACCAATGACATGATAATAAGTTTCCAAGCCCTATGTCACCAGCCACTCTGACCTGCCACCTAGAAAAACCCTGATGACAGGTCGAATAATCAGCCAGGGGTCACACTGGGAGTCTTTTATTACAATCACAAAATGGCTTTTTTTTCTTATTCTGTAGACACTAACTCATAACAAAAAGTTTTCTTGGCAAGGAGAAGTGCTGAGAAGCAGGAACCATAGAACTGCAGGCTTTTTATGTTGGTGGAAACTAGCTGTCACTTTGTATAGGCCAGGATCTGAATTGCTGTGTTCCAGAAGGCAGCCCCAGAGACAGATTCCTGCCTTTTTGATGCTTCACTGAACATTCTCTACACCCCCTTGAAATCAACAACTTCATTAAGATCTTGTTTTAATGGCAGCCTTTCATTATTATGGTAATATTTATTGTCATAATATTAACTAGCAGATATACATACCTGCTAGGGGACTACAGACAAGACTTATGTATTGCTTACCTGAGTAATTGAGCATCCCACTTAAAAATGAGAGGTCCAAGCAAATTAGAGTCTAACTAGTAAAGATGGAGACAGTGCCAAATTTCTCCTGTGTGGCCCTCCTGATATACTTCCTTTCATGAGATGTCTCAGTTCTTGAAAAGTTGACTGAAGCAAGAACTTCTCCTTTATCTGGTGATATCTCAGAAAGATATTTTTTCAATTCAACACGTAAAAGATGTCTTTGTTCTGACAGAATCTAAATGCCTAAAAATTATGTCCTCTATACAATACCTATCATCTATAAAATTCCTTGATTAAATTCTTAATCTTTCAATATACATATAATTTTTGAGCACTGTAACAAATATTTATGAGTTTAAAAAAATACCATTAAACCAATTGTTAAGGATCTCAAGAAAGACTATTGCACTACTAGCTACCCATTGTTTTCATTGTTGCAATACACTGAATTTTCAAAAGGATAAAATGTGTTCCTCCTCCAAGAATGATAGTCCTGATTGTGCTTATTCTGTTGCAGTTGTCTAGGTAAAACAGACTTTTGGAAAATAGCCAGATGTTTTTTGCAGATTTGGTGAGCCTTTGGGCTGCTTAATTGTAATAACATGAAGGGATTGGTCGTCAGACCTTTAATGGCTGATGAATTGGATAGCTCTTATACATGCAGTTGCCATTCACAGCCTGAGTCAATAGGAAATCTTATAAATATAATTTGGCACCTAAGATATTCTTAATAGGAGAATTTTAAAAACTAATCTGAATTGATTTATTTTAAAAAAAGTTACCTCAAGAAAAAATATGCCTGTGGAAATAAGTAGTTTTATTTAAATCTTATTACTGTTTATCCAATTGGAATACTGTGTAGGTCTGGGAAAAAAAAATTACATGACTTTCAGATTTTACCTCATTTCTAAGAGGTTTCTTTTCATGAGAGGCTGTCATATTGAAAGTCAGAATGTGGCTCTTTAACTTTTCATGCTCAGCTTTAACAATTTTAAGCTGAAAACTCTTTCTCCTCTTATTTTATAAAAACATCTTATCCAATATGGCTTGATATCCTATGCCTCACATCCCACCCTAGGTCCTATTTATATACAGAACACACTTCAGCTTCAGATTTCATCATAGGACCACTATCATGGGCTCCAAGAAAAAGATGATATTCACACATTCAGCGAACAGCTGGCAGCTGATGTTGTTAAGTTGGTATGCTTGAACTTCTTCAGAATATGTCTGTGAATTAGCTCAATTTTAAACTACACTGAAAGCCAACAAAGATATTAAAGAGGAGCATATTCACTAGGACTGATTTAGGTCATCAAAGCCCATTGGGGTATCGGACTTGATGCAGCTGAGGTACCACGCTCTGATTTTTGACATTACCTCTGTAAAAATTCTAGAAGTGCAAGCCTTGTGGCCAGTAGTAAATAATGATATATTATATAGAGGTTATTCAAAGACAAGATAGTTTGAAAAAAATGTTTCTTTTGGTTATATTCTCAAGGACATATTATGTGCTATTTAATTATTACTTTAAAATGGCAGTTCAGCAATTTTATTTCAAATTTCTTGCTGTTATCTTTGAGCTGGAGAGGAAGTAGAAAAGACATAATTTAAAAAATTTCCTCTCTATTACTGTATGGAGTAGTATTAGTCTGCAGCTATTTTACTGTTACATGTATAAACAATCAAGTAAATTACGAGGTTAAAAATTACGAGTTTCAAAATTGTAAAAACAGAGCATTTCAAAGAAAGAACAATTGCTGCAATACACAGCTATCCTATCATTCACCCTTGCCATTTTTTACTCTTATCTTCACCTAAAATCATGCCCCTAATGTCAAGTATTAAAAATGGTAGAATTAAAAAAAATATGTATGAAGAAAAATCTAGTGGGTTGGAAACTATATAATTTTATTTTGAATTTTTGTTCCAGAGCACTTCTTCCCACTTCTAGTTTTTCCATTTTCTTCTGCATTTGACTTTGGAAATGGTTCAGTTTGCTTTTTCTTTTCAATTCTCAAAATTTATCTTGGGTACATGCTAAACTTAAAGAAAATATACCTTTTATTGAATCTGTGATTTCATTCTTCGGTTATTACTTAACTTTAAGATTTAATTTTAGATTAACATTCAGTAATTAGATGTTTTTTATACATGTTGGGAATAAGACAGGAGAAATTAAAAATGTACTTGTCAATATTTTCACTGAAAAAGATAGAACTGAACTCAAATAATATTTTAGAATTCCACAACTCAATTCAAAATTTTTGTTCTAATACACAACTAGCTAAAGAATTATTAAAATTATAAAATATTTTTTAAAATATGCATGCTAGTTTTCCAGCTAAAACATCTTTTATTCTTTGATGATAGTAGTTAAAATGACAAAAACAAGTTTTCTCATATGAAGTAATTGAAATTATGTCTTTTTATTTATAGCTGTTTAGAAGTTAAAACCAATTATTGAAATATGCTTGATTTTCTATGACAGAGCCCTAATTAATTATTAATTTTATTTATACTCAGGTGTTCAACATAATTTAGACTACATAGATGTAAGATTAGTGAAGATCAGATCTGAGTCTCAGTACTTCAGTAGTTTTATTCAGTCAGGTAGAGAAATCTTTAAATCAAGCAACATCAAACCTTTAACATATATCTAGTGTCTTCACTGCCAAGCAATGCTATTCTGTCAGATGAATTTTCCTGGCTTTTTTCTAGGAACAATCAAGTAAAAAATCTTTGTCAATCAAACTTAAAAAAAATGAAAAAAAAAAAAAGAAAGAAGAAATGAGTTGATTGATGTAAAAAAAAAAAAGAGGCTTTTCATACTGAGATAACACAGTTTTAAAATTGGATATCAAGGTAAAGTAACAACTTAAGTAGACAGAAAGTTTGGAAACTCTAAGAACATCATGGCATTCACATGAATATATAAAGTGATTGGAATGAAAAGACTAAATGTTTTCCAGAGGCTAGTGTTGCGTTGTGGTTGGTTTGTTTGTTTGTTTGTTGTTGGGTTTTTTTCCTTGTACAGCCCTGATGCAGATCTCATATCTTTCTTTCCAAATCACCCCCATTTGCTGCAAGGATGTTAGGAAGCACTCAGCCATGACCCATCTCTTAATCCAGTTCTCACGCTGGTGGAGAGACCTTCAAATCCTTACTTTTATTTTTTCCCCCTGAAAACTGCCAGGGAGATCCTACTTTTGTCGAAAAAGTAGACAATAATTGAAGTCAGCTGAGTTGAAATTAATAGAGATCGTTTTAACACATGTAGTTCTAGTGATTATCAGTTGCCTTGGAGTCCCTAACATTTGACCTTGGCCTCACAAAATAAACACACCTATTCCTATTTATGAAACTGAAGCTGCCACATCTAGTTCTTTGACAAATGTGACAGAGTTTCAGTTGAAAGCTTTTCACACATGGACACTGCAGGGCTTTGGAGACATTTGTCTCTAAACCCAAAGTTATGACTAAGAATGGAGGTAACTGATCACAGATACTCAAAAATTTCATCTTCACCCAGCTGTTCCACCTCCTGTTTCCTGCATTATTGCATGAATGGTGTTCTTTTTCCTTCCTTGTAGCTATGCTGTATTTTTAGACTTTAATCACATTTTAACTATTGTTACACACATACCTTCTGACTCATTATCTCATTTTTTTTCCAACAAATAAAATTTCCCCTTTTGACATTAGTACCTTCTCACAGCTCTCATACAGACTTGGGTTTAAGCACCTATTTTTTTTTATAACAGTTAATCTTTATCTCCGCAGATTTTTCTGTTGAATTGTTTTTAGAAATTTATAAAGAAAATGTTTTAATGCTCTTCATGATATATGTTTACTCTTAGCTTAAAGATATTAATGCCTAAGTGGATGAGTACCCATACTGTTGATATTTTGGCATAATTTCCAGGACAGTTTTGACCTGGATGACCTAGAAGCCTCTCGGGAGATGTTTGGGCATAGACAGTGCTTAGACTTATTGGGCTGCGTGTGTCAGAAACCATATTATCCCTCTTTATTGATATGTATAGCTGTGGTTATAAACCTATGCTGTGTGAGAGGAGGATTTATCAGAGGTGACTATTTTGACCTATTTACACTTCCCAGTGCAAAGTCCCCAAGAATCCACTGAACATCCAAAACAGGAGATTGTATTCCATAATCACCTTAATCAGTACCAAGTAGAAGGAAATCCTTTTTCTCATTAGGCTTACAGTGACTTTCTGGTCTTAGGGCTCCCCAAATCCATAGAACACAGATATTCATGAAGATTTTAATTGGGCCTTGTAAAGTGGCTGGAAAGAGGTGTGAAATCAGCACTGCAATTTTATACACCATTAGTCCTAAATAATATCTCTGATGACAGCCTTATAGGATATTTCTAGGAATTTAATTGTAATTCAGAAGTGGTCCAGCAGATAAAAGGATTGGTCTTAACTCTGTTACAATCTGTGGAAAATCATATCTAAATTGTAGGATTGTAGCATAATTCAGGTTGGAATTATCTTGGGACATTTTTAGTCCCAACTTCTCGAAATAAGGTCAGCTTCATATTGAACCAAATTAATTAGGTACCTTAAATGAAAATTATGTTGGGCTTATTTTTCAGTTCAGTTTCCCTACTTCCCAGAAATCTTTCAACTGAGATTGAAGCAAGAAGCTATTCTTTTTCATTTTCTCATAGCATAACTAATACTTTATTAAAATAAGTAATTCTGAATACTTTATATTGCTACTATTTTGACAAAGTAAAAGCAAAACAGTATCTGTAATACAAAAGCAAAATTCATGTGCAAAGTGTATTTCTTCATAACACTGGGTTTTCTAAAGACACTTTAATTTATTTCTCATAAATCTCTGTCATTTACTGGAAGTGTTACAGCCAATACACTATGTTTTTATGAGAATTTATTTTAAGGATACTTTTTCTATCAGCTAGTTGCTTGTTGACACATTGCCTGGGGTATGTTTTTAGGGTCACTTGGAAAAATGTTATAAGTAAAGACATTGGGAAGAA